>CAUJGJ010000065.1:220000-240000 GCA_963170055.1 Halisarca cf. caerulea | reverse complement strand
GCTGTTCACCATCCCCCAGCAGGTCCTGTGCTGCCAGATCTATGGCGTAACGTCAACCGGAGACAGCTGGGTTCCAGGGGCTGCCAGCTTTTTCTACAGTTTCGTGATGGACCGTCTGTTAACTGTTGAAGTTAAAACTGTTGACATTCAAGAAAACACTTCACTAGGTGTGACACTCACTCTTTGTGTGATCGATCGAGGGCAGGTTGCAGATGTCGGTGCTGCCCTAGTTGCAAACGGCTATGCTGTACCTACGATACCCAGCCTACCGCTGTACTCTGGACCTACATACAGCTCTCACCCCTTGCCAGACGAGAATCCCTTTCGAATGGTCCCAGTCTGTGTTCAAAACGATGGAATTGTGGTAGGCCAGGTGGATGGAGGGCAAGAGGAACTGGAGGGTCTCATGAGCAAAGTGCAGCAGCTGTGTTGTAAGAGTGGGTTGCGTGTGAGGAGTGTTACAGAGCTCCAAAAAGGCCAGCCATGTTGCGCGAAGTTCTCAGAAGACAATCTTTGGTATCGAGCTGTGGTAGACGGCATTTCAGGTGATAATGCTCTGGTATGTGGAGGAGAATTGCCCCTCTTGTTTGCCTGTTTGTACTTCTACACAGCACACACATACACACACACACACACACACACACACACACACACACACACACACACACACACACACACACACACACACACACACACACACACAGTGACATACTTCACTTGAACATGAACACATATTCTATTCCATACGTATGCAGCAAAACCTCTCTAATCCGACACTCAATGGGGCTTGAAAATCATGTTGGATTAGGAGGTTGTCGGATTATGGAGTGACTCTTAGCATACTTTAATATGGAGACTGTACCTCATAAGATGGTCGGGTTAGAGAGAATGTCGGATTACAGAGATGTTGGGTTGCAGAGGTTTCACTGTACCGCATTAGGTACAATGCAACCTCCGTGAGCCGATACCTCTATAATCTGACATTCTCTCTAATCTGACCATCTTATGAGGCACAGTCTCCATATTACAGTATGCTAACAGTCATTCTCTAATCCAACACTTTTAATCTCCATACTTAACATGAATAAGGTACCATATTATACTGATGTTCACATTATACTAATACATAAAATATGTAGTATATAATAATATATCAAATACACATAAGTAATTATACACTTATAATCATATACTAATATCTGTACTGTATTATGTTAGCAGTTGGTACACACACAAGTCGTGCTCTAGGAGAAATGCTAAAATTGAGTTCGTAACTGCGACTTACGCTACTCAAGCATGCACTGTACATACAGTACGTGTCCTATGCACTGTACGCATTCTATGTATGTATGTATGTATGTGTTCCATGTTTGTTTGGTTGTGCGTATGTACATACTGTGTGTGTTCATCATTATACAGGTTTGTTACATTGACTATGGGAACTGCGAAACCATTCCTGTTGACTCGGTCATTGTTCAACCTGCCTGTTTGGAGGTACCTGCAATGAGCATATCCATCTTGTTGGCAAACATGGTTAGTTTGTGTACTGCACATATGCGTGTGTACACCACTGCCGAGCTAGACTTTGGGACTATCTTTACTGTGTGAATGTGTGTGTGTGTGTGTGTGTGTGTGTGAGTGTGTGTGTGTGCGTGTGCGTGTGTGTATGTGAGTGTGAGTGTGTGTGTGTGTGTGTGTGTGTGTGTGTGTGTATGTGTGTGTGCATGTGTGTGTGTGTGTGTGTACGTATGTACATATGTGTGTGTGTGTGTGTGTGTGTTTGTGTGTGTGTGTGTGTGTGTTTGTGCATCTATTTATATACAATCATGGGCTTAATATTGAGGTGTGATTCATGTATAATCTAATTTTATGTGCAGAGGATTTTCCGTATTGCAGCAGCTTCATTGAGATTCACTGTCAGTTCTGTGTTTGTGTATGTATGTTTTCCCTTGTCACATAGGAGTCCTTTACTTGGAATGAGTTGTCAGCCCAACGTCTGAGTGATATTGTCTGCAACCAAACGTGTATGGTCACACTTAAGGTAAGTGTTTGCCTTAGGGGAGCATGGAGGGTATGGAGCCCAACTCTACAGTGTGTGTGTGTGTGTGTGTGTGTGTATGTGTGTGTGTGTTGTGTGTGTGTGTGTGTGTGTGTGTGTGTGTGTGTTGTGTGTGTGTGTGTGTGTGTGTGTGTGTGTGTGTGTGTGTGTGTGTGTGTGTGGTGTGCTGTATTGTGTGTGCGTGTGTGTGTTGTGTGTGTGTGTGTGTTGTGTGTGTGTGTGTGTGTGTGTGTGTGTGTGTGGTGTGCTGTATTGTGTGTGCGTGTGTGTGTATGTTGTGTGTGTGTGTGTGTGTGTGTGTGTGTGTGTGTGTGTGTGTGTGTGTGTGTGTGTCTGTTTGTGTGTGTCTGCATGCATGAACTAATCTTTCATTCACTGTGTGGACTCTATTTCAGGAGCCAAAGAGAATTGGTGACACCTTTCATGGATCTCTCTCCTTGAGCAATGGAAGTGACGTTGTTTCTACATTCCTTGACAACCCATAGTTGTAATCATGTGATGGTCACATGACATACATTGCACAAGTGCATCTCTGATTAACACAATGCTTATGAAATACTTTGTTTTAGTTGTGTTTGTGGCTATGTTTAAATAGCTTTGTTTTACAGTGGCATAATCATGCACAGCATGATTTATATTTAAGCAAAATTATTATCAAATTGGAATGAAGTGGATATATATATGTGTGTGTGCACAGTGGAGCCTCTCTGTAGCGGACATGCAGGATCGAATTATATAAGCTGAAAAATACTATAAAGCTCAAAGTTTCCTCTACCAAGATCACAGTATATTTTATATACACATACAAAAAAAATTGTTTAATTTGAACCCACGTGTACAAAACAGTCTGTTATATATATAGACGTACGTACAGGTCCAACTATTAGGGGAGTTTGTTATAAGAGGTTCTGTTTATGTCTAACTCGATCGGTGCATGCAATCCAATTTTGTTTAAACATATATAGCATACATTGCATGCATATTATGTAGTATAATTTAGTGTATATACACCAAAGACAAAGTACACTTTTTATTACTGCATTTCATATAATAATATTATAATGTACATAATTTCTGCTGAACACACAAATTATAATGTATGCACATGCACTTCTATATTATGTATTATATAATATAACTATAAAGATCTATGTGCTGGAATTTAAAAGTATACCTGAACTTGAATTGAATATTGTAATTATAAATCACAATGTACGTCACTTTTAATTCAGCACTTTAAACTCAGAAGCCTTGCTTGCTTGCAGTCAACAGAAAGGTGACCAGCTGCATACGTGCACGTGTTTTCTAACCAAAAGCATGTATGCATGCAATTGATGTGACTGGATTAATGAACCATATATACTAATTAAGGGTTTGGGTAGCATACAGTGTCCATTCTTAAACCATTCTGTGTACACGTGTTGTGCTAAAAGGGGTTCAAATATTCTGCACGTACAATCAAACCTCGTTAGTGAGTACACCTGGGGACCCTCCAAATTGCTACTCACTATCAGTAGTACTTGCTAACCATATAGATTAGTATTATGGGTTATAAGCTGGGGTATCATATCCTTGTACTTCCTAACCAGGTATTACTCATTAACAGTGTTCTTACTAACAAGGCTCTACTGTATATATAATTTGCAAGCACCCTTTAATTCTTGTATTAAAAATTATGATATCGATATTCATATCTAATTGATAGCAAATCATCTGTTGCACAGGAAGAACCATATTATTATCATTATTTCCAAAAGTGTAAAGTGTACAACACTTTTATCTGAAAGTAAACAACTGGAGGTACATAAGGTAAACCACATTCAATATACGTACACTTATACTTAAAAAGAAAACTTATAACTTTGTGCAGCACTCTACACCCAAAGTAGGCATGTAATAAACATACATATCTATGGTTACTCTACGCTGGTGGTTTGCGGGCATATGAATGTTCCTGTACGGCCAAGTGAGCTAAAAACACAACCTGCCTATTGTCGCTGTCCAACTCTGAGCACTTCTTCAAGTGCTTGTTCAGTTCTCTGCGACGAATGAACTTCTGACTGCAGTTTTCACACTTGTATGGGCGTTCACCAGAGTGCAGTCGCTCGTGTTCCTTCAGACTGCTCCGGTAGGCAAAGAACCTCTCGCATGTAGGACACTGATATGGTCGCTCACCAGTATGTGTTCGCAAGTGCTTGATCAAGGTAGGCCGGGCGGCAAAGCTCTTATCGCAGTGGGTACAAGCATGCGGTCGGTTTCCAGTGTGTGTGGCCATATGGACTCTCAGGTCGGAGTTCCGATTAAAACTTTTCTTGCAGTGGGAACACTGGTGCGGTTTTTCCCCGGTGTGCAGTCGAATGTGTGATTTCAGAGCACTGCTTTGGTTGAAGCGCCTGGAACAATGAGGACATACATACGGACGTGCTCCTGTGTGTATTCTCATGTGGCGATTCAGCAAGGTCTTCTCGTAGAAGGCCTTCTTACAAACTTCGCAAGTGTATGGCTTTTCACCCGTGTGGCGTCGTCTGTGCACCCGCAAGCCGTTTGAGCTTCTGAACACCTTCCCACAATAGGAACACTTTATCCTGTCATCTACTGCATTGGTCGGCGCAACCATAACATTCCCACTGATATCAATCACGTGAGTTGATTCGACGACATTGGGTACTTCGTGTGCGTGAGAAATGACCTGTTCTCCGACCACCGTTTCCTCAGCTTCTGCCACGTCTTCTCCTTCTCCGGAATCGTCGTCCTTGTAGAAGTCACTGTCGCTCTCGTGTTCGAACTGCAGAGTCACTGCACCCTCGTGCGTGTCGCGTGGAACATCAGCATTGGCAACCCCCTTTAAAAGCAAAGCAGAAAGCACAAACGACGTAAACGGATAACAAATAAAACAACGTACTAAAAAATGTACACACAACCAATATTTAGTACAACAAATGCACAGATTTTCTTTAAGGCACACAATTTTTGTTCCTAGGACGTTAGGGAAGGCTTTGCACAGGCTATGCATCTGATGACAGTTGGTAGACAATAAAAAAAGAAGCACTATTCGATATCACTAAGATTCTCAACCGAACCTATCAGTAACCTTCTTCTACATTAATCTCAATACAAATTGCATTCTATAATATTTGCATTACAAACCTCTAGCACCTGACTGGCCATTTCAGTTCACAATTGAACCAGATTCCGAGAATGAATCGACCGCCATTTTCTACTTCACAACATTTGGGCGGTCGATCACGCATGCCTAAGAGAAAATGGCCACCTTGTACTTCGTCCGCAAGACCATACATGGATTATGTGCACGATTGGGATTCCTAAACATCACGTCATCGCCTGACTCGTCAGACCATATTCTTGTGTTCCGTTCCAAAATTTAAGATTGTAATGCGAAGCTACACACGACCCTTGCGAAAACTCCAAAGGACAGAGTGCTGACAGCACGTCAGTGGGGGAAGCTGCTTGGGAAAATGCCACTACTGGCCGGTATTTCCTTTGACTGGCTACTCATTCCTTGTATTGTTTATTTGCCCCTCTACTTATTGTATATGGTCATCACCAATCCTAGTGCGATTTATGTAAGGTGCGTTATGAATGCCTAAGATTCTTCTTACGTCTACCTCCTTACGGTCATATTTTCTTTCTGTGGTGATGACATGATGTGGGCTGGCATGCTCCCTGTGTCTGAGATTGCACGTACAGCTTATTCTGTCACTCTTGTATGTTCTACTTATTGCATCAGTGCCATTTTGCCCCACTTTCTACCTGATACTGAGGCCCGACTCCGGAGTAGAATTTGGTATGTAGGCCTTTATCTGCGTAATGGGCGGGTAAAGTCGAGAGGAATAGTAGGTTAACTTGAAACCAAGGTGTTTCAGAACAGAGCCTTTAGCTTTTGCTTTGGTCAAGCCATACTTATCACGAGCTGTTGAAATCTATTAATGGAGACAGTATTGAGGAGAGCTACTACTTGTGGGGTGTAGAAGGTACTGCTTCGATTGGCTATGTGTACCCCACTGATCCAAATGGCTCCACTGATCCAAATAACCCCACTGATCCAAATAACCCTGCTGATCCAAATAACCCCACTGATCCAAATAACCCCACTGATCCAAATGGCCCCACTGATCCAAATAACCCCACTGATCCAAATAACCCCACTGATCCAAATAACCCCACTGATCCAAATGGCCCCACTGATCCAAATAACCCCACTGATCCAAATAAGCCCACTGATCCAAATAACCTCACTGATCCAAATGGCCCCACTGATCCAAATAACCCCACTGATCCAAATAACCCCACTGATCCAAATAACCCCACTGATCCAAATGGCCCCACTTCACCCAAAGTGATCATCGAGATGCACATGCATATGTGCATTATACAAGTGTGTGTTGTACATACTAGACATTTTCTGCGCACATTGACTGCACATGCTGTGTATGTGTATGTGTGTGTGTGGGGGGGGGGGGGGGGTAGTAGGTCCTCTGATACATTTGTGCCCTCACTGTCACAAGCTGAATTAATGTATCGGTAGACGCAGCTTTTCTGAATCTGTTCTCAAATTGTCACCATTCCGTGTGTATATACTATGTACAGTGAATCCTGTTGAAATGACCACCTGTGTGGAAGGCCCACCTGAGCATAAAGACCACTCTGGACAGATCCATGAACTACAAAATCAGTACATTAGTACCTCTTTTGAAAGACCACCCTCATGAAAGACCACCTCTTTTGTAAGACCAGCCTTACTGGGAACAAATGAATATATGTCCAATACTAAATTCCCTCTCATCAGTCACCACCTTTTTGTGAGACCACCTTTCACCTGTCCCTAAGGGTGGTCTCTTAAAAGAGGTTCTACTGTACTATTGCACCTCTATAAGGACCACCTGTTTGTAGAGACCGTGCTTTGTTGGTCCCTTGAGTGGTTTTACTGTATGTTAAGAATTCACTGTGTGTTCTTTATACATTCCTACATATTATATCATCTTTACTGTTGATATGTAGTCTCACATACATAGCGGCAGCCCAGAGCTCTGCCACCCCTCGACATTTTGTTTGTATGCTGACATCACTGGTTAGCATATGGGGAGGGGAGATGGCGATCTGGCCCATGCAAGACTAGTTGATATATAGGTGCGATGTACAATGAGACCTCACTTATCCGTACCTCAGGTATCCAGTTCCCTCACCTTCTGCAGTAGTTTTTATTTGAACATATCTGCGGTAATCCTACTGTACACTATACTACTGGTCCTTCATTTATCCAGATCCCTCCCTCATCTCAATTTTATCAGGAGCGGATGTGTGTGGATAAGTGAGGTCTGGCTATATTCACTACAGCTACTTAGATTCCTCCCGTCACTGTGTGGTATGAGCCATGGCCAGTCCACTTTAGCCCGTACAACCTTAGATATCTGACAGAACGGTTTAAAATATTGTAAAACGTGAAATTTACTCTGCGTTTCACTCTGATGTACATATCTGTGTTGGGGGCTGTCTAACCTCACGACTTACTATACTTCATTGTCACATGCAGCAGACTCACTGCCATTGTATTCTACATGAGTGTGGTACAGTGAGTTCTTGTTGATCCACCACAATTCATTTTGAAAATTTGGTTGGATTAACGAGTTTGGCGGATTGTCCAAATCAATATGCAGTCCTTTTAATCTTTTCATGCACAAAATTGATGGCAGATAAAGTGGTGACGGATTAACTAGAATTCACTGTAGCACTATTTTTGATCGGACTGAGTGACATTTGAGACGCATAATTACAGTGCAACATAGATTTTCCATTTTGCAGTATTCATGGCACCGCAAGTAGACACACAGTGAAACCCCCTATAAGAAGGACGCCATTGGGATCACTGTAGCCTGTCCTGTATGTGGAGGTGTCCTTATTTTGGAGGGTTTAAGTGTGCACATGTCAGTGTAAAGGATTCAAATGGGGCAGAGTGGTGGTGTCCTGTTAAAGTAGGTAGTTGGCTGCCTCTCAAGGTTTCCATAATGGATGTTTTGATGTACAGTGAAACTTTTCTGATCTGACACCCAATGGGACTTGAAAGTGTTGGATTAGGAGGTTGTCCGGATTACAGAGTGACCATTAGCATACTGTAATATGGTGACTGTACGTACCTCATAAGATGGTCTGATTATGGAGGTGTCGGATTACAGAGGTTTCACTGTAGTCTGTTGTGTCCAGACTAACGTAAGTACATAAGTATGTTTGTATCCCTGTGTGGGGGTGAATTATAAGTGGATCAAAGGACAAAGTGTGCTGACATTTGTGATGTACGTAGCACAGGTCACTGATATACGCACACTTCCTAATTGATGTCAATTGATGTCAATTGATAGGATAAGTGGCTAAAATATAACTGATCATCTCTAGATGAGGCAGTACACACCAATAGTAAACAGTGAATGGTTGCCAGGATACAAATTAGTTATATCCTGTCCAGGTGTGCTACCGCAGAGAAATACAATGCTGATGACCTGGGGCTTTGCCCTGGGTCGATCAGCACTGTATTTCTGCTGCAGCTCACCTGGACAGGATATAACTAAGACGTGTAAACACACACAGTACATAGTAATGTTCCCTCACAGTAGTACGTGCAAGTCCATGAGAATTTTAATGTATGTTTCTTCTCTCTTCAGTTACACTTTATTGTACAAGAATACCAAGAAGGACTCCCTAGACTCTTATCCACCAGTATCTATCATAAAGGTAAACATTTATTGTGCCGTTCTGTACTATGAAATCTCTCTCATCCGACACTCAATGAGGCTTCAAAAATGTGCCTGTTTAGGAGGTTGTCGGATTATGGAGTGACTATTGGCATACATACTTTAATATGGTTACTGTACTTCATAAGATGGTCGGATTGTAAAAATGTCGGATTAGGTCACACAAAGTAAATAATATGTTTCTGGTCTTGGACATCTTTGAAAATTGACCAGGCCACCAGGGTTTTTATTTTTATTATTTTTCAATCTAGTCATTGGCAAAGGCATTCATGCTAGTGTATTCCTTATATCTGTGAACAAATGCCATTAATGCTAACAAGAATGTTGAATTGAAACAAGTTGAAAGATTGATAATACAAACTTATACAGCACAATTAGATGGGAAGTACCAGACAGCCGCTAGTCCCACAATAACACAATGGTTGTGCATGTGTTCAGGCTAAACACACGTGCTTTTTTGATATAAGATTGCAAAATTTTGGTCAGGGTATGAACCCAGCATGTTCACTGACTTTTTCTTAAAAGAAATTTTGATCTTTTTTCACCAAGCATTTTTGACCAGAAGGGGACCAGAAGCATAAAATTGATTTTGCATGACCTTATAGAGTTGTCACTGTATCTTGAATGTTTCTTTTATTCACAGCCACTTGCTGGTCCAGATGTGAATTTGAAGGTCAATTTGGAGACATATTTCAATTTAAAATATCCCAAGGTGACCAACCCAGTGGCAAAGTTGATTGTTTAATTGTGTGTGGGTGTGGGTGTGTGTGTGTATACATGTAAATTTATGGTATCTGTGGTCAGGTAAAGTGCTTTTTGTGTGCATGCAGGTACATGCATATGTAAGTAGTGTATTTTGTTGTGTTTATACATACGTATTATGCGTATGTATATATGTGGAATATGCTGTTTGTGTGTTTATGGGCAGTTGCAGTGGACAGTGCATGTGTGCCCTTTTCCATAGGCAGTGTTCTGTGTTTCTGGTTCCCATTCCCAGTAAAGACTCTTCTCTCTTCGTACCTTCTCTTTTCCAGTATGAAATACTCTTCTGTACACAGTCAGAGGACGATCCAAGTCTTAGAACAGTCAAGGAACTCATGGAGGAGTACCCCAATGTTGATGTTCAAGTATTTGCCAGTGAGTTGTACGTACATACATACATACTGTATATTACACTTGCTTGTTGGCCAACTTGTGTATTTACTCTTGCAAAGAATTTGAGTGTTTTTTGACATTTATGTACGTACCTCAGAGTTAAGTCTCAGACCTATGTATGTACGTACATAGGGGGTCACTTGTATCACATGTTGGTCACATGACAACTATGGATACTCCTGTAAAATTTCAAGTACCCTATCACAAAAATCTGTGGGGATGAAAGTGCATTTACATGTTTTTCCTCACAAGTTTGAGGATTGTAAGAGGGTATTTGCTTCTCAGCAATCAATTTGTGTAAGTTTTCTTTCCAAAATTTTGAATCTGGACAATTCCCAAGACCTCTTACCTGTGAACGTTCCCGCTATACGGTACATGCTTCTACTTTGTTTAGCACTATTTATGTCTTGTTCAAGATGTTTGTGTGTAATAATTCAGTTTGTAAAGTGGAACACTGTAACCTCTATCTTGAAGACCACCTGCGCATCTGTAGAAAGCATTGTAGGGTGACCAGGCCACCTCATTGCTATTAGTGGAAGAAGTGTGAGATCTGATGTCATTGAGCAAAATCCAGTGCCTGTATGTATGTGAACTTTATGGCATTCCTACACCTGAGTATATTATTGATGTAAAATTTAATTTGAAATAATTTACCGGTAGTTTGCACTTTTGTCATGCACTCAAAGTGACGAAGGCATAGAAGTGGATCAGTGGATCAGATGTTTCCAGTGTATTGCCCACAAAGTAGGCAGACAGTGACAAGTACAGCAGTCTCGCGTAGCCCAGACTGCTATTTCGCATTCTTTATTCAGGGACGTTAAGGTCACCAAAAAATGAGGTGAAATAGTGGTATGAGCTACGCGAGACTACAGGTGCCTGCTGTCCAGTGGTAGTACTTAGGGTCTTCCCATTACCGTTGAGTAGCCTGGTGTAGCAACACACTACTTTGTCTGCTTTTTCGTTTCGTGAGTGATAAGAAGTGAGATGTAGGAGTTACATACGTACGTATATAAGGGCCAGATAAAGAAGGTTTGTCATGCAGTAGGGTTGATTATACACCACTCTCTACTTTTCCATCCTGGGAAGAAGAGGCCCTCATTTATCTGACCACACCTGTTTTGCTCCTCATTAAATTGCTTTGGATAAACCAGTTGTTGGATAAACCAGTTGTTGGATAAACCAGGTGTTGGATATACCAGTTGTAGATAAACCAGTTGTTGGATAAACGAGGTGTTGGATAAATCATGTTAGATTGTGCACAGCTCAGTGATGGGGATTTACAGCAGAGGGTAGGATAAATAAGGTGTGGCTGCACTTACTAACCTCCTGTGCACTGTTCACAGATGCGCCAGACGTGGTGGTGAATCCGAAGATCAACAACATGCTCCAGGGCTACGGTGCAGCCAAGTACAAACTACTGTGGATGGTGGATGCTAATATACTGGGTGAGTGGACATGCTGCTTGTTCTCACTCTAATCACACACGTCACTATTGTCACACATGTCACTATCATCACACATATCACTATAGTCACACATGTCACTATAGTCACATGTGTCACTATAGTCACATGTGTCACTATAGTCACATAGGCACACTGTAGTCACATAGGTACACTGTAGTCGCATAGGCACACTGTAGTCACATAGGCACACTGTAGTCACATAGGCACACTGTAGTCACATAGGGACACTGTAGTCACGTAGGCACACTGTAGTCACATAGGCACACTGTAGTCACATAGGCACACTGTAGTTACATGTGTCACTATAGTCACATAGGCACACTGTAGTCACATAGGCACACTATAGTCACATAGGCACACTGTAGTCACATAGACACACTGTAGTCACATAGGGACACTGTAGTCACGTAGGCACACTGTAGTCACATAGGCACACTGTAGTCACATAGGCACACTGTAGTCACATAGGCACACTGTAGTCACATAGGCACACTGTAGTCACATAGGCACACTGTAGTCACATAGGCACACTATAGTCACATAGGGACACTGTAGTCACATAGGCACACTGTAGTCGCATAGGCACACTGTAGTCACATAGGCACACTGTAGTCACATAGGCACACATGTCACTATAGTCACATGTGTCACTATAGTCACATAGGCACACTGTAGTCACATGTGTCACTATAGTCACATAGGCACACTGTAGTCACATGTGTCACTATAGTCACATAGGCACACTGTAGTCACGTAGGCACACTGTAGTCACATAGGCACACTGTAGTCACATAGGCACACATGTCACTATAGTCACATGTGTCACTATAGTCACATAGGCACACTGTAGTCACATAGGCACTCTGTAGTCACATAGGCACATTGTAATCACATAGGCACACTGTAGTCACATAGGCACACATGTCACTATAGTCACACATGTCACTGAACACTCAAGTCACCTGTCCAAAAGGTCACATGTTTAAGTTTTAGGTCACTTATCTCGTACATACCAGATCATCACTCAAGGCACATACGTAGGTATGTCACACCAGTGTCATCCATGTCACCTCATGCATTTTTGTGAGCTGTCAGTCACCTTACCTACATTGCCTGGTTCTTTCCTGTGATCTGGTCCATTGGCGTTTATGTGGCCTCTGGAAATGATGTAATGCATGATGTACGTAGCTGGTATGGGTTTGTCGCACCTTTTCCCACTACCATGTTATGCACCACTAGTGTCATGCATGCCATGTTTTGTTCATCTCGCACATATATATATGCCATTACACTCGCGTGTTGCCAAATAGTCTAATAGTCTACTTTTAATTTCATGGGTGTAAATTTCTTGGATTTTGGCAGACCTCACTTATCTGTACACATCCATTCTGGATTAAATTGCGGATAAAGTGAGGGAACTGGATAATTTAGGGAGCAGTAGTATAGTGTACAGTAGGATTATTGTAGATTTGTTCCAATAAAAACTACTGCAGAAAGTGAGGGAACTGGATATCTGAGGTGCGGATAAGTGAGGTCTCACTGTATACACCTACCACACATGTTGCTTTTTTTTGTACTGTATTCTCTGTGAAAATCCATTACCCTCCCGGGACATTCAATACTGTACATTCTGAATAATATTCATGTAATTTGACTTTAATGGGATATGGTGAAAACTGTCTGTTAGTAGGACCGTTCAAGGGACAAGCAGTGTGGTCTCTGTAAACATGGGATCATTGTACGGGAATGTGTTATCACTGTAGACAGGTGGTTCTTATAGAGAGTTACATTATTATCACTTAGGTGACCCACTAGCCACCCTACAGTGGTCTCTGTAGACAGGTGGTTCTTATAGAGAGTTACATTATTATCACTTAGGTGACCCACTAGCCACCCTACAGTGGTCTCTGTAGACAGGTGGTTCTTATAGAGAGTTACATTATTATCACTGAGGTGACCCACTAGCCACCCTACAGTGGTCTCTGTAGACAGGTGGTCCTGATAAATAGTTGCATATATAGAATCATGGAAGTGGCATTTGAGCCAGGCTGCAATAGTTTATGTAGATGACTGACCTTTAAAGCAGATTTCCTGTGGGGGTGGTCGATGATTGTCTGCCTATCAGACCTACAGGTGACATGATGAGCTAAGGAAAGGAGGCACAGGACCAGCCAAATACCCCCCCCCCCCCACACACACACACACGCACCTGTAAAGTAGCCTTTTCACTGTGTGTGCGATTGCAGACCTACCAGTGATAAAACATGCTAATAGTGTTGTAATGTTTTAGTATTTTGCTCCCTTCTAGTCACTCCTGATACGCTGCAAGAAATGGTGGTGTGTTCGGAAAGTGGTACAGATGTTGGATTGGTACACCAAGTTCCATTCTGGGCTACCAAACCCACTTTTGCTTCTGCCTTGAATCAGGTACCTACTATCTATCTTCATACACGTACACATGTTAATGCAGACATGCATGTGTATTCACACACACACACACGCACGCACGCACGCACGCACGCACGCACGCACGCACGCACGCACGCACGCACGCACGCACGCACGCACGCACACACACACACACAACACGCACGCACACACACACACGCACGCACGCACGCACGCACGCACGCACACACACACACAACACACACGCACGCACACACACACACACACACACACACACACACATACACACACACACACACACACACACGCACGCACACACACACAACACACACACGCACACACACACACACACATGCACAGCATACTCTGAGTTTGTGCATGAGATACATACCGTATAGCGGGAAACTTTCACAAGGACTTTAATTTCGTGCTTTTTGCGAGCAGTACCCGACTCGTGAAAATTTATTCCGCCATTGTTTGCTGGCAGCGATTTTCGGCAGCCCACGTGTTACAGTTGTGTCCCGTGCATTTCAGTTTCACTCTCGTTATTAACGGATAAAACCTGCATTACATGGATTTTCTGCCACAACCGAAGGGCCCACTGAGCACCTTCGGCCCTGCTACAATACGATATGTTAATGAGGAGGGACGCAAAGTCGACACCAGTGTAGTTTACTAGCGAAATGCGGGCTAAGATCAAAGAGTACACTTCCCTTCACGTAAACACAGTAGTAGTCCACTGATTCTTCAAAAAATTAGGCTTTGCCATCAACAAAATGGAACACGCAAAAGTCCGATCTCGCCAAAATAAAAATTGTGAAATTTTATTCTGATGATTTTTTTGAAGATTTGCGAAAATTTCCCACTATATAGTATGTACTTTTTGTGTATCTCACACTTCAATGTACGTATGGTAAGATTCTGTAGTGTATGTGTGTGTGTGTGTGTGTGTGTGTGTGTGTGTGTGTGTGTGTGTGTGTATGTGTGTGTGTGTGTGTGTGTGTGTGTGTGTGTGTGTGCATGTATGTGTATGTGTGTGTGTGTGTGTGTACGTGTGTGTGTGTGTGTGTGTGTGTGTGTGTGTGTGTGTGTGTGTGTGTATGGGTGTGTGTGTGTGTGTGTGTACGTGTGTACGTGTGTGTGTGTGTGTGTGTGTGTGTGCGTGTGTGTGTGTGTGTGTGTATGTGTACCTGTATCCATACCTCTTTTGGCATTCTTTTGTGTACTCGCTGTCATATTGATGTTGCTAGCTTCCTTCTAGTACAGCCATATTTTGTTGCAACTACTCCATTTTGTCATTTCATTGCTATTGCAGGTATATTTTGGTGGACCACATGCACGAATATACCTTGCCTCTAACGCGCTTGGTGCTGTTTGTGCCTCTGGAATGTCATTCATGCTGAAGAAGTCCGTTCTGGAAGACATCGGCGGTTTGGAGCACTTTGGTCAATACTTGGCAGAAGATTTCTTCTTAGCACGAGATCTCCGAAAGTACGTATGTACATTGTTTCATGGCTATAAGTAAGGTTCTAGTTTTATGAGGAAAGTCGCTACTGTTCTGACATTGCTAATATTGGTCTGATGTGTGACAATGGAAGTAAGAGGGTACAGTAGAGAAAGCTACTGTGTACACTTTAATTTCCGCATGGTGAAACTCTCGCTGATTGTGGATTTAGTTCACTGACGGCCAGGTTTTGCCGCTGCACAAGGGCCTGATCTAAAATTTTGCGAATTTAAACTTTCATAGAAGGCTTCCAATCTGCAAAAACTGTGAATATAAAGCCACACAAAAATCAAAGTGTAAACAGTATATAAATGTGGTCGTTTTGTTCAGAGGAAATGTCCCACCACAAGACTAAACTGTCCAACCAATGGTACGTATGTATCTGCGCAGAGAATGTCAGATGAATGAGTACTGTTTACAGCACTGTTGTTTTAGACCTTTCGTGTGTGGTGTTTTGCTGTGTGTGTGTTGATATAGTTGTTGGTAGCTTGCGTCTGAATATCACTCACTCTTCAGCCTTGCATGAATTAGCGGTGGACGCACAGACCTGTATCTCTAGTGTATGGAGTGATTTGTGTACTTACCTAGTGTGTCACACTGCTGTACGAATATACACTGGCACTCCAAAGACAAATAATTGCCTCTTACTGCACAATATTTTTAAAATGGCGTCACGTGGAAGAAAGCGTTATCATGCAAGTGGTAGATGGAGTTTGTTGAGTGATATCAGGCCCATCAAAACATTTTTAAAGTGGTAAGGCCATTGCTTTTAAGCAATACCGATTGGTATTTGCACTGGGGGTACAGGTAAAGTTGGTTGATGCTTCTAAGCAAAACTGATTGCCATTTGTCCTGGAGAAGGGGAAGAAGATGCTGTATAGAAATCTGCCTTTTGCAGCTAAATAAATCTTTAGATTTTCTCAGTAGACTATGGACTTATGTAGTTGCCTATGATGTTCAGTGATGTCAGAATAAAATGGTGGGAAAAAGCTATGGTGGTTGTTAGGCTGTTTCTGAGGGCTGAAGCTCAATTTTAGGAGATTGGAAAAAAAATATTTTCTTCGATAATATGGTTTAGCTTGCAAGTTAACTTTGGACCAAAGAGTGGTAGGGCTGTGGTCGTACCAGTCATACTACTTCCACCAGTCTTGGATGTGCAGTACTTATTTGGCATTTCTTCACCGTTTGTGTCATCGTGTGCTTTTTTTACAGGAAAGGATACAAGATTATACTCAGTTCATTACCAGCCTTACAGAATCCAGGAGCATGTTCGGTTGAGCTGTTCAAAGCTAGACTATCCCGGTACAGTACACAAACATGCGCATGTCAGATACAGTGTCAATATGGAAGGGTTTTATATGTGTGTGTGTGTGTGTGTGTGTGTGTGTGTGTGTGTGTGTGTGTGTGTGTGTGTGTGTGTGCGTGTGCATGCATGCGTGCATGCAGGTACATCTGTGTGTGTGTGTGTGTGTGTGTGTGTGTGTGTGTGTGTGTGTGTGTGTGTGTGTGTGTGTGTGTGTGTATGTGTGTGCATGCATGCATGTGTTTAGGTACGTAGGTCCCTAGGTATTGTATTGTGTGTTATTAATAATCATGTAATTTGATGTTTCTTTTGATATTATATAGATGGATCAGGCTACGGACTTCGATGATTCCATTTCCAAGTTTGCTGGAACCACTTATTGATTGTTTTGTCATGGGTCTTTTGTCGAGCTTGGTTTTTAGCTACTTGTTAGGATATTCGTTTTTTCTATTCTATGGTTTTCACATCTGCATTGTGATGGTCTCTGATTACATTTTACTACGAAACTTACAAGTAAGCAATGTGTGTGTGTGTGTGTGTGTGTGTGTGTGTGTGTGTGTGTGTGTGTGTGTGTGTGTGTGTGCATGTGTGTGCATGTGTGTGCATGTGTGTGTACGTATGTGTGTTTGTGTAAGCGTTGTGTGGGTATTTTGCTTATAACCATGCTTACTAACATCAAAGTGCTTATATACGTTGAGTATGTTGTCCTTTTCCATCTTCAAGAATGGACCACTCCTAAACTGGAAATTGTTATTTCTTGCTTGGTGGGTGAGGGAACTTCTTGCACTTCCGATATATCTCCATGGAGTTTCTTCCCGCAAGGTCCGGTGGAAAGACAGAGAATTCACCTTGATGTGTGGAGGGCAAGTCAAGGAAACAACACCACCTCCCAAGCACATCATTTCTGTGTGACAAAATGGCATTTACTTGAAACTGCATAGTGCAACTTTGATTCATGATCTCAAATCTTTATTCAGTGCTTGTTGTCAGGATTTGTACAGTAGTTTTTCAGATATTATTACAGATGTTCTATACTCTCATTAAAGTGTAGCTGGCTGTAGGTCTGACATCGCAGTTGGTGCAACCTTGCAGTGAAGTGAATACAAAGACATTTCTGCACGATATTACGGTTGTTGGATGGCGGTAAATTTGGGTGAGCAAGATGTGTGTTGTGAGCTGGTAAAGTGAAGGAGAAGGAAAATTGAATGAATGTTTGAAGATCAACTGATGTATGCAAGTGATTCAGGGTTACATTCACTTAACTGTGTGGTATGTGATTTCCAACAATTAATGGTTTATCTGGTAACCTTAAGTTTATCTGACCCTCTGTTTTGAATCCATATCACGGTACCATGCAAGTTGTGTACATTTTTTTCCTATAATTTTCCAATACCTGGTTTACCCAACACCTGGTTTACCCAACACCTGGTTTACCCAACACCTGGTTTATCCAACACCTGGTTTATCCAACACCTGCAGCTGGCTTATCTAGCACCTGGCTTTAGTATCCCACACCTGGTTTATCCAGCACCTGCCTCATCCAGCATTTATCTTATCCTATATATACCTGGCTTATCCTATACCTGGCTTATCCCACACCTGGCTTATCCTATACCTGGCTTATCCCACTCCTGACTTACATCTAACACCTGGCTTATCCTATGCCTGGCTTATCCTATACCTGGTTTATCCTATACCTGGCTTATATCTAACACCTGGCTTACATCTAACACCTGACTTACATCTAACACCTGGCTGGCTTGTCCAACACTTCTGTGATGATTATATGCTGTTAGACAAACTATATTCCACTGTCTATGTAGGAAAGGAGGGAGTGACACCTTCAGTAGGGGATACAAATGTACTATAGCTCGAACGTTAGTTTTGGCGGTCTTCATTTGCCATATGTTTGAATCGATTGAATCCCGCAACTTCTTTTATAGGGGGGGATCCCTACGGGTGCAAACTGACCCAGGAGTCCACACATGTACATGCAACTCCATATTATAGTGTGTAGCACTGGCATTGTGGAGTATGCAGGTTGAATTACACTCCATAACCTAATGGTTTGACAGCAAGAGCTAGTGTAAGGGTAGTTTTTTTTTTTGTTGTTTTTTTTTTTTCATTCATTGTCTGTTGGAAATCTGAAACAGTCTCTGCTATCTTCTGTAGAAGAGGTTCCCTCGGGCTGTCAAACACATCACACTCCATAGCCACCATCCAATGGTACATACACATGCATCACTACACTCATCTCACGAGCCAGACCGCACCCCTCCATTTCCCCTGCAAAAATGGAGGGACTGTGGTCTGGCTACGCAAGACTACCACTACACTGTTTACACATTTGAATTCTCTCCTTACATCTTATATACTACCTCCCTATATCTATCTACTCCCAGCCCCCCACCTGTGTAGTCTAATCATCATTCTCCTCTCGTTCTTGCCCCTAACATACACTCAGTTTGATTTCAACCCATGTTCATACAGCATCTTCAACACAGATGGCTTCAGCTTATCTTAGGATTCGTTTCTTCCACCCGTCCAACCTTCACATGTACGTATGTCAAATCATAGATACTCCATACCATGATCAAGTGTGTTTAGTAAGACTGTATCAAGTGTGCAGCAACGAGTTGGGACATAATTTTATACAGATGTATATCTGAGAACTGTATACACGTGTGGCAGGGTTGTTCTTGGGCCAAATAAATACTGTACACTTGCAAGCGTCAAACCATGAGTTCGGTACAGATGTGAGTATACGGATAACCAGTTAGTATACGGCCTGTGTAAATGAATCGTATATTACAATATCTGCAATTCTGTTCCAGCATAGACCGCGGGGTCGGCTCGGTTCGGTTTGTGTGGTGTCGAGTCGAGGATTTTCGAACCAACTTTATAGATGTTTTTTTCGTGGCCTACGGATTGGATTTACGTCTTTTGCGTGTTTCTTCTTATCATCTATGTTGGCTACATCCTACTTAGCAATTTGGGATCCCTTTATCTCTGGTAAGTGTTGGAGTGTGGGAGTGTAGAGTAAAGGGGGAGGTTCGAGGCGGTTGTAGACGAACCTGCCTCAACAGCGAGTTCCAATAATTCCTTTAAAAATCCTTTTATCTTCATTATTTGACAATTAACGTTGGTGAACACCATTTGGTACACCGGGCTGTCCCGAATTACCCCATCTTTCTATCTTCCCATGTTAAAGTAGATTAGATTAGATTCCTGTTTGAGTATTTATGGTTGATATAGTGCCCCGTCCACTCTTTATCTATCCATATACTCTTTATACCTCTTTGGTTATGTCTGTACGTATTGGGTTATGGTTATATCTGTG
>CAUJGJ010000065.1:210000-215000 GCA_963170055.1 Halisarca cf. caerulea | reverse complement strand
TCATTATTTGTCTTGTTTTTTGTGTTACAGTGGACCTCTCTACAATGGACACTTTAGGAACCGATAAAGGGGTTGTTATACAGAGGTTTCCACTAATCAGAGGTTATTTTGTACGCATAGCAATCTATCTGGACCCCCACAAGCAGTCTGTTATGGAGAAGTTTTCGCTGTTAGGGACATTTGTTGTTAGAAGTTCTGCTATATTCTATTTAACAGAGATACCTATAGAAGTAGGACATACATGCATACATAAAGCAATATTGAATTTTTAGTCACATCTAAAACGGAAAAGTGGTTTACTGAAACGGAAAATCATCCCCTCTGTTTCATCTATTCTTGTTGCATATGGAATGATATGGGTGTGTATAGGGAAGTACATAAATACTGTATAGTGTAGATTTCTTTTTATATTTACGTGCATAAATATGTACATACACACACACACACACACACACACACACACACACACACACACACACACACAAATGTACATACTTGTACGTACATAAACACTTTCAAACTTTCTTGTACAGGTCTATTTTGGGACTCAGCACGCCAGAATGTTCCTTTCCTCTATTGTGCTAAGACAGCTCTGTGCGTCTGGGGCATCCATGCTCTTGCAAAAAGCACATCTTGAAGAAGTCGGTGGTTTACGACACTTTGGTCAGTATTTGGCAGAGGACTACTTCCTGGCGAAAGCTTTGACAGAGTAAATACCCAATGATTGTTATGTACGTATGTACATTTGTACATACATAGTTGATAAAAAGCTGTGTGTATATTGTGGAACCTTGGAATAAAGGACACTTTGGGACTGGCATACATTCAGCTGGTTTTGTTCTTTGTAGAGAGGTTTTCCTCTTTGAGAGGTTCAAAATGTATTGTAGGAATTTTACTGGAACCTGAAGTCATGTCCTTTGTAGAGAGGTCTATTATACTGTGTCCTTATTTGGGAGAGTCCACTATCAGAGGTTCCTCTTTATTTTGTAAAATTCCATCCAATTCTGTCATCTGTGAATGCAGTGGAACCTCTAACTAACTTCCCTGATAGCGAAAACCTCTCTATAACAGACTGCTCATGGGGGTCCAAATACATTGCCATGTGTACAAAACAACCTCTGAATAGTGTAAACCTCTGTATAACAACCCCTTTTTCAGCTCCCAAGTGTCCATTGTAGAGAGGTCCACTGTATGTGTGTCCATTATTCATGTTTTTACTTGCTACCGTTGTCAGTGAGTCATTTTGCGTTTTGTTACTTTCTCTGCAGTAAGGGGTACAAAGTTGTGCTCAGTTCGCTACCTGCCATACAGAATCCAGGAGTAACATCACTGAGTATATTCTGTAGGAGACTTGCAAGGTGGTTACTTACACATGTGTGTTCATGCATGTACTGTATGTGAATGTGTGTGTGTGTGTGTGTGTGTGTGTGTGTGTGTGTGTGTGTGTGTGTGTGTGTTATGTTTGAGCATGTGTGTGTGTGTGTGTGTGTGTGTGTGTGTGTGTGTGTGTGTGTGTGTGTGTGTGTGTGTTATGTTTGAGCATGTTTGTATGTGTGTGTGTGTGTGTGTGTGTGTGTGTGTGTACATTTTAACACGGGTATAGTTACGTATGTACATACGTACATATGTATGTTTGTCTTGATCAGTAACTGAATGTTAGGTCCCTTCACAGATTCATACACTCTATTATGTCTGTTTCTCAGGTGGACAAGGCTGCGGTCAAGGATGGTTCCTATTGTCATATTGGAACCCATCTCTGAGTGCATGGTTGTGGGTGTCTTATTCTGTGTGGCCGTCTACTACATCATGGGCATCTGGCCAGTTTGGAGCTTCATGTTCCATTTAGCAATATGGATGAGTTTTGATTACATACTCTTCCGTAGAGTAGAGGTTGGCACATATACATATAGTGTTGTTTTTGCATGTATGTATGTACGTATCTGTGAGTATGCAGTGGTTTGGTACATTTGGGCCATTTGTGTGTTTGCATGTGTGTATGTATGTGTGTGCATGTGTGTGTGTGTGTGTGTGTGTGTGTGTGTGTGTGTGTGTGTGTGTGTGTGTGTGGTGTGCGCACGCATGTGTGTGCGTGGTATTGCTGTGTCACTGTGTCTTTGTGTTTGTATGTGTGTCTGTGTGGGCATGCACTTTCATGTATGTTGTATCTATTAGTTATGCTTGTACTGTACATATGTACATACTTGTATACATATACATATTACATACGTGTACAGTGGAACCTCTCTATAGAGGACACTTTGAGATTTAAAGGAAGGTTTGTTATAATGGGGTTTCCACTGTTTAGTGGTTATTTCACAGGCATATAACAATCTGCATATACGGACCCCCAACAAGCAGTCTGGTACAGAGAGGTTCCTCTGTGTGGAGTATGTTTTAAGACGTCCCATTGCAATCATGTTACGTTACCTTTTTGATTGTTCTGTTTCTTCCTGTATTCATGTGTGTGTACATCCTCTCGTGTTTGTATCCGTTTGTGTAGTATTTTTTTATTGGCATCTATTCTGACGTGGCTAATGTTAATTTGTGGATTTCTGTTATTGCTGTTTACCAGAACGGACCGCTCTTAAACTTGAAAATGTTGTTTGTTGCTTGGTGGGTCAGGGAGCTCCTGTCTCTGCCGATTTTCATCTCTGGCGTTCTCTCAGGAAAAGTGCAATGGAAGGACAAAGAATTCTGCTTGAAGTGGGGCGGACAGGTGGATGTTAAAATGAAGGGGTCAAGACCTTCTTTTAATGTATAAATAATCGTTTGATATATCCTCAATATCTCAATTGTACCATATTATTATGTTCCCTGTAATAGGATGTATCACAAGTCAAGTTTCGTGTGGTCTAAATCTTTTTACACATGTTTAGTTATTATCCATATTATTATTATTATATTACAGTGGTAAGTGTTTTAATTAAATTGTATGCATTTCAGTGTTCAGTGTGCAATTTGTGCCGTCATGCATATGAAATCATGCATATGGTGTGCCACGTTTTACTTGCTATAATTATTGTACAGCAAAACCATTCTATAAACTAAACCCTCTCTAAACTGGCCCGGGGCCTTCTCAAGTCCTACTCTCTATATTTGCTATGCATATATATAGAACCTCAATCCCTATTTGGGAAATCTCTCTGAGCCAAACCTTTAAAGTTTCTTTTGTCCCAACTGCAATTATATGTGGGGCCAGGCTGTTCAGTTTACAGAGGTCCCGCTGCAAGGGACTATATATTATGGAGTGTTTGTGTACACTGTACATGTGCCTACAGCTATGATTTAATGCTTTACTTGTTGCATTTCCAGCATCAGATGCATGTACAGCATACATTTTATTCTGAAAACATTCCCAACTTATACCAATGTTTTTTCACTGCTGTTCAATTTTTACTACTGACACATATCACGTATTGGTACTTCCAGATTTTATCGTACAATATTTGAGTAGTTCCCTCCAATAGATTGGGTGACCGTTATAGGGATGAGGGGAATATGCTGGCATAGATTTGGGAATAATAGGTGTTGGAATTTCACAGGCATAATGCGGGAATAATCAGTGTTTATACTGCCATACCCAATGCCAAGTACCTCAAAACGGCTGCCAACAGCTCAACTATTACTCTGAGTACTGCAAGAGAGTGTAATTAGTCTAGTGAGTCAATCAGTACAAGTTGTAGTGGTGAAATACCTATCAATTGAGAACCTGTATATACTGATTTTTGCAGCTTATTGGTAACCATGTTGTAGGACAGTCACTGTAGTACTGCATGTGTTTACTTAAAGTTTTATAAAGGAATACTTGGTAAATTTGACAGCATAATGGGATTGAACCTTGAGCACAGGAGAATAGCATAAATGGAGCTTTTTAGAGCATACTCCCCTTATCCCTAGTGACCGTAGTACGGTCACGTGGACTCCGCCCACTTGTTATTACCAGGATCAGAATGGGCTCGATGGGCTCCAAGGACTGAAACGCACTGAAATGTGCAATGGTAGACAGTGCTCTGCTGGAGAGGGAATATTCCAATCACGGATGTCTGCCTATAGCGAGACGCTTCGCTTATTCGAAAATCTGTGACTTGGACTTATCCTTCACGAAGGAGTTGGAACATTTGCAAACAAGACGAGGAGTGTGCGCTTTGGATTTCGAATGTAATGAAGGAAGATAGTAAGTCAGTTCATCGTTCACCTGCATGGATTTTTGTTCCGTATCTTTGAATATTTCTGATTATAGGATTATAGGAGATTAGTGGAGGCTAGGTGAAAGTACGATTTTGTTTATGTATTGTTCAGTGTTCCAATAATATTATTCTAACGTGTACGTACGTGCAGTGCAGTTTAGGCTATTGCAGAATCTAGGCTGCAATCTTTATAAACAAGGCTACAGTGCCCATGTTTGTGAGTGTGCGGACTGATTCGTATGCGGGCAGGACTGTCTATTCCTGGATACCATGCCGTTAAAAAGTCTTACATCCAGCCAAATCTCATGTTTGTGTATGTGTTCTGCCAAATTCACAAATTCACACAGCATAAGCAAACAGCTAGATTCCAAACTAATGCGTTCTCTTCATCGTTCCAGCTTGCTGTCCGGTAGTCTGTGTGGTACAATTGTCATTCATGACACTCAGCAGCAGTTGACAGTGAAGCAAACATGTCCGGCCATTTGCAAGATTCGGCCCTGTTCCCAAACTAAGGCAAGCATCTCACGCCTTCAGTGGTACCCACACGACACGGGAATATTCACCAGCAGTGGTTCTGACTCGCATCTGAAAATATGGGATACCAACTCGCTCTCTGTGGTGGAACAGTTCAGATTCAGGGGTAGAGTGAATTTTCACACAATGGGGAGAAATAGCACTCATTGTTTGATTGCAGGTATTTTGCTTTGTTTTGTTTACATGGTGTATGCACATGCCGTGTACGTAGGTGATAATTTCCACAGGGCGTGTTCCGAAAACCTGGTTGTAATTTGCAATTTTATTTCGCAAATGACC
>CAUJGJ010000065.1:197500-202500 GCA_963170055.1 Halisarca cf. caerulea | reverse complement strand
CCCAAAGATATCAAGACAGTTGTGGTGTAATGGTGTTTACATCTTAGTTCGATAGCATGTATCCGTAATAGAGGGGTGTCCGCAATTCAGGGCTCTGAATCTGAAGGGTCCCACTGTCCTGGGATTGTGTGCTACTGTCATGACAGTTGTGATATTTTAACTGACAATATTCATACGCCAGTGTTAAAAATAAGGAGCAAATGTCCTAGCATCATCAGTTTGGGTCAGACAATTTCAGATTTGCTCAGACATACGTATCTGTGGAGAAGTGCACATGTGCCACAGTAGATGTGCATCAACAAATGATGAAAGCACAAGTAGACATTCTCAGTACAAATGACTTGGTATCATCACTGTGTGTGTGCGTGTGTGTGTGTGTGTGTGTGTGTGTGTGTGTGTGTGTGTGTGTGTGTGTGTGTGTGAACATGAGGTAGTGCTCAGCCAAATGTCTGACCCAAACCTTTTTGGGTCGCACAAAATGCCAAAATGGTCGGACAATGTCTGAATGCTGACCATTATTTCTAACACTGATACCACATACGTACGTACGTATGTAGTTCGTTAAAACCAATATTGTGCATTTCTAGCATATCCATGTAAAGTATGTGTGTATGTATGTATGTATGTATATTATGCAAATGTGTGTGTGTGTGTGTGTGTCTGTGTGTGTGTGTGTGTGTGTCTGTGTGTGTGTTGTGTGTGTGTGTGTGTGTGTGTGTGTGTGTGTGTGTGTGTGTGTGTGTGTGTGTGTGTGTGTGAATATGCATGTACATATACATCTACACATGTACGTACTAGGGATGGGCGATATTGATTTCAATCAGCCACGATTATTGTCCAACAAAATTCGCGATTATCACGATACTCGTACAGCACTGTAATGCTAAAGTATATGATGTGTAAATGCAACAAACCACATGAAATTTGGGTATGCCTAACCAATTTTATGCTGACATTTGAATTGGAAAGAGGTACGTAATAAACAGATATGTGAAACGATTAGCCCAATAATCACTATTATCATTATAATCATGATGTTAAAATCACTGATGATATGATTGCCATTGGAAAAAATACCACGATTATCACGATCGAGTATCACGATTAATGCCCAACCCTAGTACGTATGTTTGTTCATCCCTAATACGGTATGTACCCTGACAATATAGTGTACAGTCAAACGTGATCAGTAAGTACCTGGGATGGTACATCCTCCTACTGTAGTCCTCCTTGCTCTCACCCTATACGTATATATTATTATAATATGTATATATTTTTAATTATCATTATCAATTCACCAAACAACACATGTACAAAAAAGAAAAGAATATATATATATATATATATATATATATATATATATAGCATAAGCAAAATAATAAGCAAATTCCTCGAAGCAAAAAGCTTGGGATCATCCCATCATTAAGGCTATATACTCCTCATGTATATCTCAGGTACAGTACTGAAAGTGTTACTGATAGTAACTTGAAGTGCACTTACTTGTGATAGTAAGGACTTTTTGGTTAGCTCTTTATGGTATTTATTAACCAATTCTGCCTGAGTTTTGATTATGTAATGTATTGTAATGTAATTAATATAATGTATGTTTTATTGTAATGTATGTTGTTGTATTGTAATTGTATGTATGTTGTTAATTGAAATGTAATTAATATAATGTAATTATGTAATGTATTGTGTGTTGTATTGTAATGTAATGTATGTAATGTATTATGTGATGTATGTTCTCAACTTGCATATACCGTATACCGGGAAAGTTTTGCGGAGTAAAACTTTCGCGAATTCCTAGATTTCACGATTTTCGCAAAAAACTTTCGCGAATCGCTGCATTTCGTATGTAGATGTATAGAACAGAGCTAGCATTCGCAAAATAAAGTTTCGCGAATTTGACCAATTCGCGAAACTTCATCTCCAAGAAACCATCCCAGAATATGGTATTTGTAAGTTTTTTTCAATTTTTGCCCAGTCCCTGGCACATGTGTTTGCTGTAGCCGGTGCTCATTGTACCACCTTTTATATTCTTTCTTCGCAGGTCATTTTTTGTACGCTCAACACGCACAAAATCGACATGTCAAGACTTCTTGGTGGTCAGATAGGATTGGAGGATTTCATTTACGCTCACGTGAAGGGACAGACAAAGGAGATCACATTGACCAAGACGGATTCCTCCCTTGGTCTGACGATCACTGACAACGGCGCTGGACATGCATTTATCAAGCGTATCAGAGAAGGTAGCGTGATGTCTGTCATCCAAGAGGTGAAGATTGGAGACATGATAGAGTCAGTGGACGGGAGAAACATGGTCGGTGCTAGGCATTTTGAAGTTGCCAAGTTCCTGAAAGAATTACCACAGTATACAACGTTCAATGTACGGTTGATAGAGGCACGAGCGGCTTTTCGTGAGTTGTTGATGTTGTCTGTTCTATTGCTGTGTTTGAACAAGAAGTATAGCTACTGTAGCTACATGTGAATTTGGGTCCTGGTTAGTTATAGTCCATGGATCGGATACAATTTTGTACAATTGTTCCATGTTTAATGGTATTTCTTATTAACATATCCATGATACTTGTTTGTGCTTACAGCTGGTTCACAGAAGCTGTTTTTGTTAATGTTTCTTGTTTAGCAGTTCCTATTGTGTCATTCCCACTGTGCAAACAGCATGTGCTCTATGCTGAAGCAGTTGGTGGCCATCTTGTCAAATTGTAGAGGTTCCGCTGTGGTAGAGTTGTTTTGCTACGTACGTACATTCATGTCAGATGTTTGCATCAAGTTATGTGTGTGTCTGCATGAACTGCTTTGGTACTGATTTTTCCCTGCAGAGGAGATTGGTCCACGAAGTCAACGGGGTTCAAAGGGGAATGCCCTCAGTGAAGAGAATCAGGGAGAGCTGGAGGACAAGGTGGGATCTGGTAAAGCAACTTTGAGACTTAAACAAAATGGACCAGCTGTTGTGGAAGAAGTGGTAGGTTTCTCATCTGTGATCCTTGTGTGCGTGTGTGTGTGTGTGTGTGTTTGTGTGTGTGTGTGTGTGTGTGTGTGCGTGTGTGTCTGTGTCTCTGTATGTGTGTGTGTGTGTGTGTCTGTGTCTGTGTGTGTGTGCTTGTGTGTGTTTGTACATATATATGTACATGTGTGTGTGTGTGTTTGTATTTATGTGCATTCATATGTGTGCATTGGAAGATTTATACATTGTGTACATACTGTACTGTGTTTATTTTGTGTGTGTTGTAATCTTTTATCATCCCTCTATCATTTCAGTCCAACTCATCTTGGCAAGTAAAAGCAGCTGAGAAAATTGATGATTTACTAGAGAGCTTCATGGGGATAAGAGATATGGAGCTAGGTGTGCTATGTGTATTATTGTACTCATGTATGTGATACTGTATACATGTATGTGTCTGTCTGTGTATGTGTGTGCGTGCGTGTGTGTGTGTGTGTGTGTGTGTGTGTGTGTGTGTGTGTCTGTGTACATGTGTGTGTGTGTTTGTGTGTGTGTGTCTGTGTCTGTGTCTGTGTACATGTGTGTGTGTGTGTTTGTGTGTGTGTGTGTGTGTGTGTGTGTGTGTGTGAGTGTGTGAGTGTGTGTGTGTGTGTGTGTGTGTGTGTGTGTGTGTGTGTACGTATATGTGTTTTGTATGTATATGCATGTGTGTACGTATGTATGTTTGTATGTGCATGCATAATGTTATGATGTTCATGCATATGCACCTAATATGCATTTGTGTGTTTTCACGTACAGTGAATGACTAGGAATGCTATCAAGCACAATGCAAATTTGTGTACTGTAGTACTTGTTGGCCTGCTTGTTTCCTAGCCTTGTACATGCGTCTTTGCTGAAGCCAGTTTTCATGCACAAAGTTTGCACACATGATGAAAGTAACTTGGTGAACAGGCATGATTTGCAATGTCAGTATGGCTAGTGAAGAAGTATGTCTTGTACAGTGGAATCTCTGAATAAAGGACACTTTGGGACAGTCTTTTTGTCCTTTGTAAGAAGGTTGTCCTCTTTGGGAGGTCTGAAATGTATTGGAAATATGGGGAGAAAAGTATTTGGGCCTCAAGTTGTGTCCTTGGTATAGAGACTGTCCTTATTTTGGAGTGTCCACTATCGGAGATTTCACTGTAAACATAACGGTTCTATTCCCCCCCTCTTTCAACCACAGCAACATCAATGGTAGAGGTGGGAAGCAACAAGACATCTGTGGACGACTATGCGCTGGCCATGGACACCTCACTTGGAGAATTTGAGTTTCCAGACGATTTCCTCATTGACTGCTGGAAGGCCATAGAGAGTTCTAAGCAGGGGAACACGTGATTGTTCAAACATTCGGACATGTTATGCATATTTTATGTGATGTTGCGTTTTAAATATAATTATAATATAATTATAGTTTATATGATTTGGTACTTTTCTATGTCAAATCGTAGTTTTTTGTATAGCATTTTCTTTTGTTTTGTTTTGAATGTTGTAAATGACCCAACCATATCATATCCTCAGCATTTTCTTGTAAATTAGAAGGGGGTTTGAATATTTTTGTATATATCTCCTATTGTACCACATGTAATAACAATGAGCGAGTGAAGTCTTCCTTGCATGGCCAGACTCTCTGCAACTTGAACTGAGGTTTGGGTCGGGCACAAATTGAATGAATGCAAATTTCCTCAAGTGGGTTGGCTTTTTTCTTATCGCTGGAAAATTTCAGTGTTATATGTAATTAAATTCAAATATAGCAGTTGCACTCACATCCTGTCGTACAAGCGGTATAAATTGTGTGTCAGGACTGTAGCAAGCACCTTTAGAGTGATCAGGCTGAGACTTAGAAGAGACTGCAATTCTGTAACTGTGTCATTCGTTCTCTTTCATAACTTGCTCATTATAAATTAACATGTGGTATTTACTGCTATTAGGAAATGATCTACTGTGGAAATTAAGAGTTATTGTCGGTTTCTATCCCCTAACTGGAAAATCAGAGTTCAAAATG
>CAUJGJ010000065.1:190000-192500 GCA_963170055.1 Halisarca cf. caerulea | reverse complement strand
ACCCCTCCCACTCCCCTAGGGTAACCCCTGCACACCTACTAGAATTTACCCCTCCCACTCCCTTAGGGTAACATAATATGTAAGAAGAGCAGATTCTGTGAGTGACAATATCATTTTGCCACTCACAGAATCTGCTCTACCTCATTCCTTAGCATGAAATCTCTGTCCCTACCTACCCCTGGGCTTGAATTTTACCCTTCCTGTCCCCTTGGGTAGAAGCTGCACTGTGCACACTCTGCTGTAGTGTAGGAGACTGTGTTTGCACTGAGTGTCGGATTATAGAGGTTCACTGAACACACTCTGCTGTAGTGTAGGGAGGATGTTAGCACTGAGTGTTGAACTGTAGCTCTTCTGCTGTACATACATTTGCACTTGCAGAAAGTGAAAGTTCTTGCAAGAGACCTACATTACAGAGACCCATTGAGGAAATATGTTGACTTGATCATAAAGAAGTTTCCTGAGGACATGAGAACAAGGTTTAACCCAGGACATGATGATTTTGAGGATTTTAAGAGTGACAGAGATCAATCCGTCACAAAGAAGAGCTTGGAGAAGATTTACCAGAAAACCATCAAAGCTACTCGCAACAAACACAGAAAAACCATGTACGTATGTACACCTTGTGTGTGTGTGTGTGTGTGTGTGTGTGTGTGTGTGTGTGTGTACGTGTGTACATGTGAAGCACATAGTATGCATATGTACGTACCTGTACATTTTGTACTTTAAGGCAAATGTACATATGTATGTGTGTGCATATTATGTCTGCAGTGAGTGGTTGGATTTGACTGACAAAGCTTTGGATTTGGAGGACACTCTTACCAATGCAAGATCAGATACTAGGTGTGTGTGTATCTGTGTGTGTGTGTGTGTGTGTGTGTGTGCGTGTGCGTGTGCGTGTGTGTGTGTGCGTGCGGGCAGGCGTGCATGTGTGCGTGCGTGCGTGCGTTCGTGCATGCGTGCATGTGTGCGTGTGTGTTTGTCACTGTGTGTGTGTGTGTGTGTGTGTGTCCATGTGTGTGTGTGTACATGTGTGTGTGTGTGTGTGTGTGTGTGTGTGTGTGTGTGTGTGTGTGTGTGTTTGTACATAATAGGTACATGTATATGTTGCACATGACTGTACATGCGTGTTATACATACGTATAAACATACTGTACGTACTTATGCTCATATGTATGTCTGTTTACATGTGCTGTTTGTATCGCTTGTCATGCAGTCCTCAGTGCTGGTACTAGCCACTGCGTGAGCAGCATCTATCCATGTCTCCAGCACTATTGCTGCTCTGGGGACTAGCAGCATTGCATTAGTGGTGCATTTGAAAACTTCTAGAGGGGGGAGGAGGGGGAATAAAGTTAGGTATCAGTGGATAAGGAGGGAGTCAAGTACAGTATACGTAGTACCCCTTTTGAGAGACCACCCGTCAGGACCTGTGAAAGGTGGTTTTCCAAAAGAGGTGATCTCTGGTGAGGGGAAACATAGTATAGGGCACATATACACATTTGAAACCAGCAGAGCTGGCCTTACAAAAGGGGTGGTCTCTCAGAAGGTGCGCTACTCTACAGCAGGATAGAGGTTCCGTTGGTGAAAAGAATTTGCTAAAGTGGAGACAAAGCATATCCAGGAGGGGTGGGGTGGGGTGGGGGGTCAATATTGACCCCTCCCACTCGTGGCTGATCTCTTGCCCCCCCCCCCCCCCCCAAACCTGATCGTTAAGTGACATTTTGTGTTCCTATTTACACAGGACGTTTGAGTGCTCCTATAGAAAGAAGGGAAGTGGAGCGGTCTATTCGTTCTTGTCTGTTTTGGGTATGTTTTCATGTCCACACACAAGATGTCTGTTTTCCAATCTTGCTCTATCACATTGCACCAATCCCAGGCCAGTAAGATAATATCCTTCCCAGTCCCATTCCAGCTTTCCCACCATTCCAACCTTCCCACCATTCCAACTTTCCCAGTCCTATCCCAACTTTCCCACCATTCCAATCTTCCTCAGTCCATTTTCAACCTTCCCAGCCCCATTCCAACTTTAAAATATTCCCTTCATGTGCTTACCTGACCAGTTAGGTGTGTGGTGATGTACACACATGACACATGAATGGTACATGTTGTGTTATGTTACACTAAGATTACTCATTCAGTGTTGAACTTGTGTGCTGAGGACACGGAGTCCATTTAGGTCCTTATGCGAAGTTATGCATTTCATTGTGTGACAAAATATCCCCTTGTGTTCTGTATGTGTTAGCATGAATATTCTACCCAAGTATCTAGTATCTATGTTATCAGTGTGTAGTTGTTATATGTTTGTTAATACATGCCTCGGACATGCCAAAGTCATGAGTGGTTTGTAGGGTGGGTGTTCTAATGTGCGCGAATACATGGTACATGCTATGTTGGGTTATGTTGCGGTACACTAGGGTCACTCGTTTGCAGCTCATTCATGTACTGTATGTTGAGGAATGTTGGCAACTACTATTGGTCACGAATTCCGCAAATGAACTTCCTT
>CAUJGJ010000065.1:180000-185000 GCA_963170055.1 Halisarca cf. caerulea | reverse complement strand
TGCCTCTAGCTGCATGCAGGCCGGCAGGATCAACCACCGCCTTATAAGTACAGGTCCGTGTAATTAGTATTATTATACATGCAGTACGCACAAGTTCAGAACATGTAATAACCCAATATTAAAGAAGATATTTAAAATAAAACACTGTGGAAAATTAAATGTAATAACAATTATAACATATAAAAATTGTACAGTGAAAACTTAGGCAATATACTGTTAAATGATGGTATAATTGTCAAATATGGGAGTTATGATGTAAATTATACTGTATAATAATGTATACATATATATACTATATAGTATAATGCATATACCATGCAGTACATGGTAACTAATAATAATATTATTACAATGTCATAATAACTTATATAATGTCATATATTATTATTGTACATTAAATGTCACTGCAATGGATGATTTTATATATAATATTTATCATATGGAATAAATTATATACGGTATTTGTTGTTTCAGACATTCACATTGGTTCCCTTCTGCGTTTGCACCTTGGCCACTTGTTCTCTGTACTTTGCTCCAGAGAAAACCAGACTTCCAAAAACACTGAACATGTACCCAAAAACAATGGAATACACTGTGCATTGTACTTGTACTGTAAGACTATATATCCAATATGTACTAGACATGTATTATGTACAAAGATACATGTCACATACTGTACATTATGCTCACACACACACACACGCACGCACACACACACGCAAGCACACACACACACACACACACACACACACACACACACACACACACACAGCTCAGTTGTAACTCGTGAGAGCAATCAGAGGAAACCCTGTGTTAAAACTAGCTAAAGTCAGCAAGTCTGGGCAATCTAGCAACCTGGCAACCTGAGATGTGCTCTGAGGGCTGGGAAGTGAAGTCTCATTGATGCTACAGTGTCAGTTGACCTTTCATATGACCTCTCCCTGTCTCTCTAGCAACTGGGAGAGGTCACAAATAGGAGCTACACTTTGGCATCATGACCCCCATGGTGTCATCTCTGCACTATAGCTCCATTCACTTACAACCCCCCCCCCCCCCCCCTGGTGTCATCTCTGCACTATAGCTCCATTCACTTACAACCCCCCCCCCCCCCTGGTGTCATCTCTGCACTATAGCTCCATTCACTTACAACCCCCCTCCCCCCCCCCCCCCCTGGGGTCATCTCTGCACTATAGCTCCATTCACTTACAACCCCCCCCCCCCCCTGGTGTCATCTCTGCACTATAGCTCCATTCACTTACAACCCCCCTCCCCCCCCCCCCCCCCCCCTGGGGTCATCTCTGTACTATAGCTCCATTCACTTACAACCCCCCTCCCCCTCCCCTCCCCCTCCCCCCCCCCCCGGTGTCATCTCTGTATTATAGCTCCATTCACTTACAACCCCACTCCCCCCCCCCCCCTGGTGTCATCTCTGTACTATGGCTCCATTCACTTACAACCCCCCTCCCCACCTCCACATCTATCTCCCATTCCCATTGTTCTCCTTGCCACTCTCAATCACCCACTGTCTCATTCCTACTCTCCAATCACCACTGTAACCTCTCTCCCCTCGCCACCACCTCACCACTCTCCCACCACCAATGTCACCTCCCCATTCTCCCCTCACCAATCTCACCTTAGGTTGACTCCAGCAAAATTCACAGCAGAGAACACGTAGTCTCCTCCCAAAATCATTCCAAGATAAGTCACTGCAATATTCTGTTGGAAAGATATGTACTACAACATTACACACTACACACTGGATGAAGTATGCATACATACATGTACATAATATGTATGTACTTGCATACATACATGTACATAATATGTACATACTTGCATACATACATGTACATAATATGTACATACTTGCATACATACATGTACATAATATGTACATACTTGCATACATACATGTACATAATATGTACATACTTGTATACATACATGTACATAATTGTACTTGCGTACAATAACTCTTAATGAAACACTCACTGCTGGACAAACTAATGACGATCACACATGTGAACATTCAGGACTCATGCATTCACGCATGCAAATATGTACTGTACACACACAACACACACACACACACACACACACACTCAACACACACACACAAGTGGTCGTGCACGCACACACACACGTCTAAACTAGATCAACTTGGTAATATTGTACACTTCCATACATACACCAAGGTTAATCGCTTCCGAAGGTGGTCTCAGTATGGAGGTTTTACTGTATTGCTGCATTAGAAACACTGCCAGAGTGTCCTTTGTAGACAGGGAAGGTCTGGTGGTAGTACCTTTATACATCCAGTGACTGTGGTTGTGAGTGGAGAGTTGACTGCAGTACACAGGACAGTGGCATACATGAGGATGAACCTGTGAGGGAGAGAGGGGGAGAGTTGTGAGGGTGGGTGGAGGGGAGGGTGGTGAATGAGAGTGGGATGGTGGGGAGAGTGGTGAGGGAGAGGGAAGAGTTGTAATCCAACAACCTCTGTAATCTGACAACCTCTGTAATCCAACAACCTCTGTAATCTGACAACCTCTGTAATCCAACATCTATGTATTTTGAGGCCCATGGAGTGCTAAATTAGGAGGTTTCACTCCTTTTTGAAAACCTACAAGTTGTAGCTGTTGTGTGTAGTACAAGGTGACAACGGGAAGGGAAGGGGCTTCTGCTGACAGCAGCTATCCTGACTACAGGTGAAGCAATGTGACCCTCCAGCATGATGACATCTGGGTGCCTTTGCAGTAGGCAATAGCTTCTAGTTTCCCAGGATAACAAAGATTCCTGATCCTGATGACACAATGGTTTATGACACACTCCACTCAATGGCATGGCTAGCCCTTCTGGTCCTACTTTAAGGCTAAAAGTAAAGCATAGCTTTACGGTACCGAGCGAGAACAGTAAGGGAGGGAGTGGGAGAGTGGAGGGAGGTAATGGAGGGAGAGGGAGGGAATGGTGAGAGGAGGGAGGGAATGGAGGGAGAGGGAGGGAATGGAGGGAGAGGAAGGGAATGATGGTGAGTGGAGGGAGGGAATGGTGAGGGGAGAGAATGGTGAGGAGAGGAATGGAATGATGGTGAGGGGAGGGAGAGGGAAGATGGAGGGAGGTAATGGGAAGATGAGGAGAGCGAGTCTTGAATGTGAGGGAGGGGTAAAGAGAACAACACCCATCCACTGATCAGACAATCATTCACTGATCAGATTTATTAACTTGTTACCATCATGACGGCTTGACACCATCATTACACACACAGACACAAGAAACATTTAACCTAATAACTGCCCCAGTATTGTATGCACAATTGGTATTGTCTCCTACAAAACAATATACATTTCACACACACGCAGGCATGGACTAACACATCATCATATTAAAAATCACACAGGAAAGGTTTTTGTGTGTACTGAGCAACAAGTATAGAGGTAGGTACAGCACAAACACACCTAATGTTCACACCTAGTGTGTGGAAACTGTATACTGTATGCTCACACATGCGTATACACAGTACACACACACGCGCGCGCACACACACACACACACACACACACACACACACACACACACACACACAGACACACACACACACACACAGACAGACACACACGCACAGATACACACAGACACACAAACACACACATACACACACACACACACACACACACACACACACACACACACACACACACACACACACACACGCTCACCCCATGAAACAAGATAGTAGAAAGTGAGTTAAGAATAATCCGTCCTTCCACTGGTCAAACTTGTACGCAGCCTCAATGTCTCCAGTCCAGAAGGCTAGTAGGCCAGCTGGAACCACCATTAACAGTGCGTTGTAGTACAGAATTCCATATTTTCCGAGATCCTACAGGGCCATCAAATGTGTATACACACATGTGGTGAACTCTTGCCAATCTGACACGTAGGTACATACGTATGTACAGTAGAACTTGCTTAGTAAGTACTTCAAAATGATGACAAAATCAATACTTCTTATCAGAAATACATACTATCAGGACAGATTTATGTACTGTATGCATAGGAGGGGACAGAATGAGGAGTACTTACTATCCAGTAGTATGTACTAATCCAGGTATTGACTATCAGGGTTGGTTTATGTACATGAGGTATACACAGGGACAGAATGAGGAGTACTTACAATCCAGGAGTATGTACTAACCCAGGTATTTACTATCAGGGTTGGTTTACGAACATGAGGTATACACAGAGACAGAATGAGGAGTACGTACTATCCAGGAGTACGTATGTACTAACGCAGGTACTTCCTGTGTGTATGTGTGTGTGTGTGTGTGTGTGTGTGTGTGTGTGTGTGTGTGTGTGTGTGTGTGCATGCACGCACGCACGCACACACACACACACACACACATGCACACACACACACACACACACACACACACACACACACACACACACACACACACACACACACACACACAGTACATACATTCTCTCCAAGTACTTTCTTCATGTATAGAACTGCAAATAATGGAAGAAATAGCCAGTACAGGAGTACAGTGGAACACTCTTAAGACAAACGCAGGGGACCACCCTTGAACATTCTTCTTAGGAGAATTTCATCTTAACAGAACTTAAATTCATACTGATTTCTACCCTTGGACTTAATCATATTATTTCGTCTTAAAGAAATTTCATTATAAAAGAGTTTGTCTAAAGAGTACTTATGTAAGTTAAGAGTCCCAAAAACAATTATCAGAGACAGAGCATAGGAGAACTGGGTGTGCAAATTCCTACATCCAGCATTACAACCTGCACAGCACTGCATCACAACCTACGAGATGTAGGAAATTGCGCATTGCACCCAGTATACTCAGACCAGGTGTAAAACAGAGACAGCAACACACAGACAACGATGTACACATACATGCTACATTGTAGACGGACACGGAACACACATGCACACAAATTGCATATACATGCACACACACATGTGCGTGCGCACATACACACAC
>CAUJGJ010000065.1:162500-177500 GCA_963170055.1 Halisarca cf. caerulea | reverse complement strand
AAGTGTGTACACAAATACGTAGATACGTACATACATACATACAGTACATGCAGATGTACAAACATACATCCATACAGAAATATGCAATAAAATCAGTAGTGAAGGGAAATTGGATTGATTTGATCATTTTGGGCGAAATGATATGGTTTCCATGGTAACTCAAAATGACATCAATTACTCTCAGCCCATAGGTGTCCTGTTACAGAGTAAACACAGAAAGAGTTTGTTAGTCCTAACTGGGTAACAATGTGGGGAAGAAACAGGACCATAATCACTGGTACTTTACACTGACCAACACTAATCTCATAATGAGAAAGGAAAGGTGGTATCAGCCTCATAGCAGGTCAAGTGTGTGAACATACAAAGTACTAGCAGGTGTTTTCCACACAGATGGTGCCTGGACGCATGGCACTGCATGGTGTCTAGATGAATGGCTACACATTGTGTCTAGACAGATGGCTACACATGGTGTCTAGACAGATGGCTACACATGGTGTCTAGACAGATGGCAACACATTGTGTCTAGACAGATGGCAACACATTGTGTCTAGATGAATGGCTACACATTGTGTCTAGACAGATGGCAACACATTGTGTCTAGACAGATGGCAACACATGGTGTCTAGACAGATGGCTACACATGAATGACTTACAGATAGACAGACAATAAAGTACGTACCTCATTCATAGAGAAACAGACAATAGATTGACTATCCACTGACATACAGGCAGACAGGCAGACAGACAAACAGAGGAACTGAGAGACAAACAGACAGACAGAGGGGCTGAGAGACAGACGAGCTTCAGAAGGTAAACAAAATGCGATCAGAATGAATCATTCAGTTCACCAGATGTAGCGCAGAACACATGTACATAGGAGTTCACTGGATCGATGCATTATTGGAGACAGAGACATTCAAAACAGCTTCCTAACATGCGGCAAATACATTAACCACAGGTCCCACCCAAGTACTCGCTGAAATAAGGTGCCAACCTTGAGTACAGAACACAGGCCATTGACTCCCCCCCCACACACAGTACAATACATCCAGGTATGCATGCAAGAACAACACAACAACACAACACGCCAGATCACAGCAAAACACTCCTAGCATTGATAAGATACGTTCACACATAAGCTGCCAACAAATTTTGATTTCACTGGAATGTAACCTTGATGTGAAGTACCAGCAGTCACAAACACATGGATCGCTTACACACATGAGGTTAGATAACACTTACTAACAAAAACACACACACATACATAGCCTCACACACACCCAAACACACATATGCGCATGTGCATGTGTGCACACGTGCACTCGCACGTGTACACACACACACACACACACACACACACACACACATACATACATGCACACACACACACACATGCACACACACTTACAGAGCAGCAATGACAGCGCCAACTATCATAATTACAATACTAAACTGCACAATATGCGAGGAAGTTGTTCTGAAGGGGAGAGAAAAAATGGTCACACAAAAAACTGTCATGAAAAAAGGGTCAAATGGTCACAAAAGCAGGTGGCCTTCCATACAGATCAAATGTACTACAGTCCCACAATACACATGCTTGGGCAGGTACGTAACTCTTAGTGAGTCTCACAAAAATATCCCTCACTGATATTGTGTATACCTCATGTACATAAACCAACCCTGACAGTAAGTACCTGGTTTAGTACATACTCCTGGATAGTAAGTACTCCTCATTCTGTCCCTGTGTATACCTCATGTACATAAAACAACCCTGATAGTAAGTACCTGGTTTAGTACATACTCCTGGATAGCAAGTACTCCTCATTCTGTCCCTGTGTATACCTCATGTACATAAACCAACCCTGATAGTAAGTACCTGGTTTAGTACATACTCCTGGATAGCAAGTACTCCTCATTCTGTCCCTGTGTATACCTCATGTACATAAACCAACCCTGATAGTAAGTACCTGTGATAATAAGTGGGGAAAAGCGGGGAAATTTGGAACACTGGGGTAATTTCTGACAGGGTCTTTACTTCTGCTATGGTCATGCTGTCTAGCCACACTTGCTACTGCTGAACTCCCAATTCATGGAGACAACACTGACAAAAATGATGTGTGTACCTTGTGATTGACACTGCTTTTGACCCACCATCCCGAATTACCCCATGTCACAAATCACCCCGTTTCACCCCACCAATATTGCATCCCATTTGAGGTACATATGTACTAAGCAAGTTTTGATGATGATGAACATCAGCAGTGACTCACCCAAGCAGCAACCACTCTCCAATCAGGGTAAGCAACAGTGTGGACCGTCTCAGTACAGTGAACATGGGCAAGCTACAAGGGAAGAGGGAAACACAGAACTGGGTAACTTTATACGTATATGGTGTGATTGTCCCAGCTTAGCCCTGGTTCCACCATCCTACAAATGGAATTAGTGTATTCTACCTGTACAGTGATTATCTAAACCGAACTCTCTGTAAACTGGAACCCTCTCTAAACTGAATGTGTTTTCAAGTCCTGCTCTCTATATTTGCTGTACTTATAGAACCTCTCTATCTATGTACATATTGTATGAGCATTGTATTGTATTGAGCAGAGTATTGTATACCTATGTACATATTGTATGAGCAGAACATGTGTACATATATACATACATAAAGGATCAGACAAACAAGTTAAAGGTTCGCCATACACAGTAGACTTAAAGTCAGACAACTTTACTGTCTCTATCCTGAGGAGAACCTACAAGATTCTATACACAATGGTAGCTGTATGCGGTGGTGAAGGTTCGCCATACACAGTAGGCTTAAAGTCAGACAATTTTACTGTCTCTATCCTGAGGAGAGCCTACAAGATTCTATACATACATGGTAGCTATATGCGAGGTGAAGTCATCTTTGACATGGTACGTACGCAGTTACATATTATGACAGTAGTCATGGTTACTACAGCACACATGTAGTGTTTCTGTGTTGTCTGCACAATATGGTTGCCATGACAAACAGATGTATACACATTTGGACAAAGAGAGTGTACTTGAAGACAATAGACGGGGGATTGTGTGTGTGTGTGTGTGTGTGTGTGTGTGTGTGTGTGTGTGTGTGTGTGTGTGTGTGTGTGTGTGTGTGTGTGTGTGTGTGTGTGTGTGTGTGTGTGTGTGTGTGTGTGTGTGTGTGTGTGTGTGCATGTGTGTGTGTGTGTGTGTGTGTGTGTGTGTGTGTGTGCATGCATGTGTGCATGCGTGTGTGTGTGTGCGTGCGTACATGTGTGCGTACGTGTGTGTATGTGCGTGCATGCGTGTGTGTGTGCGTGTGCATGCATGTGTGTGTGTGCATGTGTATGTGTGTGTGTATGTGTGTGTGTGTGTGTGTGTGTGTGCGTGCGTGTGTGCGTACGTGTGTGTGTGTATGTGTGTGTGTGTGTGTGTGTGTGCGCGCGTGTGTGTGTAAGTGTGTATGCATGGGTGTGTGTGTGCATGCGTGTATGCATATGTGTGTGTACACATAGGGGAATGTACAGGCATTGGGTGTATCAATGTGTACATAGATTCTCATAAACTTGTTTACAGAAGCGACAAACAATCCAACAGGTTGAACTGCACATATATGTACGTACATACATACCTCAATTTCTGTGTCCCTGCCAACCCAAACACAAGGTTCCCGAAGTATATCAACGGCAGCGGGAACACCTGCAATCAGTACGTACACGCACATGTAACATTAACAACATTAGTTCTGCCATTAATCATGTTATCCCATATAAAATGATATCAATCCAAATCATGTGGTAATCTACAACTACACACATGTGTACACATACCAAAAAAGAGCATATGATAATACACATATCTAGTTGATAGTGGAGAGAGAATTAAACATGCATCAATGAACAAATTTACATACAACATGTAAATACATACATGTACGCACACATGTATGCACGTACATATGTACGTATGTGCCACTGGTAAGAGCAGCTGTGGAGCCCGAGGGCAAAAGAAGGTAGTGTATATTTGATAATCCAACAATTGGTGATAACAACTCCCATTCAGAATAATGCATATTTACAATGTGTGCTTGATCGTGTGACAAACAGTAAAACCTCTCTAAACTGAACCCTCTGTAATCTGGAACCCTCTCTAAACTGAATGTGTAGTCAAGTCTTGCTCCCTATATTTGCTGGACATAAAGACCCTCTCTAATCTGGAAACCTCTCTAAACTGAGCCTTTTCTTTGGTCCCAAGGGTTTCGGTTTACAGAGGTTCCATTGTATATATGTGTGTACTGTATATATGTGTGTACTGTATATATGTGTGTGTACTGTATATGTGTGTGTACTGTATATATGTGTGTGTACTGTATACGTATGTGTGTGTACTGTATATATGTGTGTGTACTGTACATACATATGTATGTACTGTATATATGTGTGTGTACTGTATACGTGGGTGTACTGTGTTCGGTTTACAGAAGTTCCTCTGTATAACCGAATCACAGAATGCATGTGTGGGCCACAACAAATGTATGGTAATTCACATGCGAACCCTGGAACACACATGTACCGTTATAAAGGGTTTACTATTGTTTAATAGTGAAGGTGTGTACATGTAACTGATTTGGTTGGATACGTATGTTTAGGTCAATTACACTGGAAATTGAACGGAATCATAGTCAACACGCCATCTCCCATCACACCTACCCTTTCTGAAGTGATTCAGTGATTGCCTCTGGCTAAAGGTTCCCCAGATTAAATAAGAATACCTGATTCACGACCAAATCCACAAATACATACAGTGTACATGTACCTTCAAGACACATATACATATGTACATATATACATACGTATGTAAATTCATGATTCATGCTACAAATGAGTTATGCGTCAAATATATGTAGATAGGTAGATATTGGACAATAGCCAGATTTAGGACAGGAAAGAAGGATTGTGTGCAAATAATATATATGTACACATACGTACGTACATACACCCCACCCCCCCCCCCCCCCACACACACACACACACGCAGAGTGCCATACCATACACAGCACAAACAGATGCAATAATGGTTCACCCCAGCCTAACATGTGTTAATCCAGTTACCACACAGACTAACACTTTGGAACAGGCACCAAGTGTATAAGGACAGCGGGCATATGGTTGTCTCCTAGTTTAATTGGATTTGCAGCCCCGTCACACACATCACCCGCTGTCCACGCCACACCTTGCGATAGGGATGGGATGGCTGTACCCACTGGCACACGACAGGACGCACCACACGCTCACTAGCTGTGACAGCAGCACACTACACTATAACCACTAACATCATAATACAGTTGTACAGTACATACAAATAAAGTTACTATGGGTATAGTATAAATCCAGCTGTACATCCTCTGAAGGGAACCTGTTCTCTTTAGGAGCTTTAAAGTGTACTGGAATTACAAGGTCGCTGAAGCGGACAGGCAGTTACCATATACGGAGACCCTTATGTAGAGATTCTGTGTGCTTGAGCCACACATGCACATACATACGCACCTACTGTATGCACAAATTAGGCATAACATAGACATGAACACCCCCATACACACATACACAGATGCACACTCACATACGCACACACAAACACATGCGCATGCGCGTACACACAGACAGACACACACACACACACACAGCCATACACACACACACAACACACACACGCACACACACACACACACACACACACACACACACACAGCCATACACAATGACATACATACAAACAGGATCCTATGATACTGAAATTTGCATATCAGTGCACACATTCAAATATCGATGATCAATTTGAAGGAAAAGTGTTAAAATTGCAAAAAGATGTGATATCAACTACTCGGTGTTTTTGGTATTTCTCAAAAAAAGGAAAACATGGAGGTGCACCCACGCCCACATACATACACTTACACTAACTGACAACAAATTCGCAACAAAACCACTATCATTTTGAAAGGGCATGTTTGTACTTCAAGTATGCTTCAATACAAATTGAGATACCAGAATATGTGTTTTAACACGGAGCTTACATTCATACACAGACAGACCAACACAGATACGTACATACACAACTATCAACACACACACGTGTGTGTGTGCGTGCGCAAGCACACAGACACAAACATTCAAACGCACATTCATAAACAATCTCTAAAGGGCCAAGGCATGAATTTCTGTCAGGATATGTGACCCAACCTTAAAAAGAGACAGACTAGCACTGCATGGAGACCTCTTTGAGAACACATCACATAGACAATACCTGCTTTAAAGACTGGAGTCCAAAATCCGGAAATTTTACAATTCCTGCAAATTTGGCAATACGAAGCACCCCTATAGTGACTATAATCTATATGTATTGGGCAAGAGAAAGAGAGAGGGAGAGAAAGTGGGAGAGAGAAAGGGGGAGAGAGGTGTGTGTGTGTGTGTGTGTGTGTGTGTGTGTGTGTGTGTGTGTGTGTGTGTGTGTGTGTGTGTGTGTGTGTGTGTGTGTGTGTGTGTGTGTGTGTGTGTGTGTGTGTGCATCCATGCATGTGTGCGCACACATGTGTACATTGTGTGTGTGTGTGAGAGAGAGAGATAAATTTGTAAACAAGTACAAATTAAGAAGAGATAGCTTGAAGGATCCTACCTGGCCAAGCCCAACAACCTGAGGAGATGGAAATCTGTGGAAGATGCAAGAAAGGCAGATGGTGCACTAAACTGCACAACATAAGTAATAAATGCAGAAAAAAACATGCATGTACATTGTACGTACATACGCATGTACATTGGTGGGGAAAACATTGAGCAAAGACAGCATAAGTATACGTACGTACGTACAAACTTTAAGACACAAACTAGCTGTATTACTGTAAATAGGTGTACCCCTTATGTTTCTCCAACAAAAACTTAATCTGCCCCCCTCCCCCCCCCCCCGGCATCTACAGAATCTTATGATGGACCATACTAACCGTGCAAGTGGAGTATACTAGCTGTATAAGTGGAGTATACTAACTGCACAAGTGGAGTATACTAACTGTACAAGTGGAGTATACTAACCACATAAGAGGAGTATATTAGCCATACAAGTGGAGTACACTAACCATACAAGTGTAGTATACTAACCATACAAGTGGAGTATACTAACCATACAAGTGGAGTACACTAACCATACAAGTGGAGCGTGCTGACTGCACAAGTGGAGTATACTTACAGGACAAGTGGAGTATGCTAGGCGCGTGTATCAACCATACAAATGAATACTGATAATAGTATACAGATGTACATACTAATCACTGAATAAGGTTAAAATCAACAGCTGCCAAGGATGGATTGTATGATCCTAAATTGCAGAAACTTCTCAAAAGAGTACTCTTCTCCACGGGTGAGGATATTAATAGGCAAATCAAACAACCCCTGAAAGGAGAACACCTTCACATTGTGGATACATCCATGGGTCCCAAAGTGTCCCCAAACCAAGAGCAATCCACTACAATACACACACAGAACTAACGTACATAGCCAATGTCTGTGCTTATATGCATACGTAAATAAGTACAGTATACACTGTGCTAGTGCTCTACGTATTCCTACGTACATACGGACATACATACATACATATATGTATATGCACTGTAGTCTCACATAGCCAGACCCATTCCTCCATTTTATCTTTTGGGGAGAGGAAGGGTTGGCCTTGGTCCTACCCACCAAGAGATAGAAATGGAGGATAGGGTCGGTGACGCTAGATTACATACGTACATATATGCACTGTACATATTCCAAATTGTCACACACACACACACACACACACACACACACACACACACACACACACACACACACACACACACACACAAAGCTCACTTGTAACTTGTGAGAACAACCTTGTTGACCGTAATGATGAGGATGCTTGACAAACCGTAGAAGATGGCCGCACCAACTTGCTTCAACAGAGCAGCTCTATGGGACTCTTCTGTCTGAGGGTCCATGACCTCTGGATTATCACTAGTGGGGTGTGCGGGAAGCTGTATATGGGATATACGTATGTACGTATGATCACACATATGAAATATACATACAAATACATACATACACTGTGTAGTATCTTAACATTAAACACACATTTGCAAGATTATGACTGGTGTGGTGAGCAGGAGGGTGTACACCAGATACCTTCCAAAAACACTTCCAAAAACTTCGTTTGGCAGGACACCATCACTTTCACCCATTCAAACCTCATATTGCCATGTGCATACATTCATCCCCCACCTCAAAATAAGGACAGCTACACACAAATACAGAACTGTTGACTGTGGTCCCAATGGTGTCCTCAATAAGGAAGTTTCACTGTTCATACGTACATACACTTTGCAACTACGTGTGTGTGTATATGTATGTATGTTTGCACATCAACATGTACGTACCTTCACGCTAAACGCACACAGAGGTAACCACACCAAGGAACCCGTCTGGCGGAAAGAACACTCAACTACAAATTCGACTTTAAGGGTCATGATTGGGAAATAATATATTATAAACTAAGGAATGTTGTCTGCAAGTACGTATGTAAGTACCATCCAAAGTGAACTAAACAAGTACAGTCATGACTGGGTTATCCGACACAGTCTGTAGCAAAATACTTGTCGGATAACACAGGTTGCTGGATATGTGAGGCAGATTTGTGTGCACAGAGATAGTCAGTGTTGCTGAATAGACAGTCGGATAAATCAGGTTTCTGGATAACTCAAGTCCGGATAACCCACGCGTGACTGTACTTCCTATCAGAGTGCATACTTACTCCAGTGTTATTGGAGTATGGTAGTGAGAGAGAGCAAAAGAGTATGATATTCAGTACCCAGGAGCACATGCTACATATCTCAAGAGGGGGACTGCTAAATGTTAAAACACCCCTAAACTGAATACTCCCTAACAAATGTCTCAAGGTATAAATGTACATACCGTGCAACCTGTCTTAGAGGCCACCTGTATATAAAGACCACTCTGGACAGGTCCGACAACCACTAAATCTGTACTGTTGCACCTCTACATGAGGCCACCTGTATATAAAGACCACCTGTCTATAAAGATCACTCTGGACAGGTCCAGCAACCACTAAATCTGTAGTGTTGCACCTCTACATGAGGACCACCTGTCTATAAAGACCACTCTGGACAGGTCCAGCAACCACTAAATCTGTACTGATGCACCTCTACATGAGGACCACCTGTCTATAGAGACCACTCTGGACAGGTCCAGCAACCACTAAATCTGTACTGATGCACCTCTACATGAGGACCACCTGTCTATAGAGACCACTCTGGACAGGTCCTGGAACCACTAAATCAGTACTGTTGCACCTCTACATACGTACGTACATAAGGACCACCACAGATTTTCGTGGTTACTACATTTCTATCTACCCTTTTGCTGATAAGGACCACCTGTCTATACAGACCATAATCAGTTGGCCCCTTGAGCAGTCTTCATATACAGGTTTCACTGTATGTATGTACAACTTCCTCTACTATAGCCACCTACATATGTATGTACATATGTACGTACACAAGCAGTACAAAAAGTTTGCAGTACAGTACATTTTACCATAGTACTTATATATGTATGTACGTACGTTATATACATACAAATACATGAACATACATACACTTGATAGACACAGCTATCAAGTCTTGCACACAGACACACATATGCACACGTAAGTAATGAGAGCACCGGTACAGCACATCACACATATGCTGCTATAGTTCCAATTAAAACACATGCGGCAATGCACATACATACATATGTATGTAGATGGTGAAAAAAATTTCTCAAAATGAGGAAAGGAGGAAATGAGAATGTGTAGAATTTTCAAATCATTTTAGTCAACGTACAATGTTATTTTACGATTCCAAGAACTACCAAACCAATAATATCAATCTGGATCTTGAGATCCGAACAAATGCAACTGGATGGGTTAGTGAAATTGTTTCAATTTCAAGATACAAACGAATATATCCTTTTACTTACATTGATGCAGACATTTCTGTTACAGTAACATGGGCGTAGGCCCGCTACCTGAATGGGGCTTCATCCAGGAACACGTACGTACGTAGCAATAACTGAGCATTGCATAGTAACATATAGCAGAAACCCCTTATTCTCAGTCTTTAAACATGGTGCGCACGTGTGTTAAATTTAAACTAACGCTGGGTGACTTTCTTAAAGCTATTTCGGACGTCCTTGCTGATATCTTCTTGATCTTCTTATGTACATTGATGAGAGGGGAGACAGGTGCGCAAGAAATGTGGCTGCTCGGGGATTACCCTTTGTTGCTAGGTCACTATGACGCACTATGATGCAAACTGGACGGCTTATAAAACTTGTCGCGCAAATTTCGTAAACAGTACGTACCTCTTTGGATGAGTGTTGCTTGCCATCTCTGCATTTCGATTTGTAATTGTTCGAAACTATGTCGACTTCATCTTTGTCGTCAAGCGAAACCTCTTGCAGTGGCTATGATGGTGCAGTTTTCCGTGCTACAGACGTGGTAAGTTTAAAATTCACGTACGTATATAGTCCTTTTTTTCATTCTTTTATAATAATATTGAATTATTTTGTGTTTTAGTGAAGTCATTAATACTTTGTTTCTTTCATTCGTGTAGTGGAAGAAGCTCATAAAGGAATTTCGCAAGGGAATTCCACTGAAAAAAAAGCGCTGTAGAATGAAATTTTATGAGGAGTCCTTCTCGGGCGCTGAAGCAATCGAATGGATGCAGAAACATCTACAATCTTCTGGGACATTCGGAGACGTCAGCAAAACACAAGTTACCAAACTTCTCGAAAAGTTTCTTGAATTCAAGGTTATTTCAGAAGTACGGGAGAAGGAAGGCGTTTTTGTCGAAGGGAACATTTATCACTTCGTCACAACGGCCAACGCGTTCAACTACCTTGACGACGATGAAGGAGAGAATGTACCTACCCCCGCCGCGTGTTCCCCTCGCTCTACTTGCTATGCTAACTCATATGCTATGATGCAGTTTGGAAACTGCAGTGACACTATATTGGACAAGAGAGCATCATTGATGGAAGTGGATGACTGCCAAGTTCATTTAAGTGATCGCAAAGTTGAATGCGACAGCCAAGAACTAGCTGCTGTGTGGAAGCAGTTTGTGCTGACAAGGTACAAAGAGGACCTTTTTCCTAGCGTATTATTTGACCATGTGCATAGTGTATATGGGGTCCCTGTTTATAGAGACCACTGTAGGCCAGCCTGTGGTCCACCTTAGTCATACTGGTACACCTACGTACATACATATGTGTAAGGACTGAAAGTTGTGGCATTTCAGTGGTCTTTGTAGACAGGTTTCACTTAGGATTGGTAGTGCATTATAGAATTCCGGAGGTTTTAGCACATTTTGTGGTGCAACACAATGTATTGTAGTACAAAAGTTGACACATAATCAAGTGACTCTTTATCAGTCTAAACTGGTAACTGTCAGTCGGACAAAATGTTCTGTTTGGATAGGATATTGTACCATTGGGGTGTCTGATTACTGAGGCCACGCTTTATGTTCATTTTTCACACTAGTACTATTTACTCCATATTATGTATTTATGTTCTTTCTGCTTGTAGATTGTTGAGAGTGGTCGACCTTCCAACATTGGACGGTGTGCTTAACCATGAAACTGTAGATGGTAAGCACATTCTAAGGAATATACGACCACTCTCTCATTTACTGAGGCTAGCTAGATCAGTCAGTGGTTCGTCTGTCCATGGTGAGCTGTGTACAATACATTGCGTTGCAGTTTTCAGCTGTGCATATAACACAAAGCTTGAAAGACTGTAACTTTGTACTTGTGTGTAAGTGCGGGAGATGTAGTCACCTGAACATGGGAGTCCTCAGACTGTATTGCCGTCAGCAATGACTGAGGCAGATCTTTGCTTTCATAGTGATGCCACTCTCCCAATTGTATACAGTATGCGAAAAAATGCACTTTCAAGTCTGTAACCTTGTACTCGTGTGTGTATGAGAAATGTGATTACCTGAAACATGGAAGTCCTCAGACTGTCTTGTGGTTAGCAATGACTGAAGCAGGTCTGTGGTTTCATAGCGATGCCACCCTCCCAATTTGTACAGAATGCGATAAAGTGTGCTTTCAAAGTCTGTGTAATGACAGAACAGACTGCATTCTTTCCACTTCAAACCTGTCTGCTTGGCAGGTGTGATTCGCGACATTGTAGTCCATAACACACCATTGGAATGTATTTTCGATCTGACATTGCTTGTATTAATCAGGATTGATTACCAGAATGAGATTTGATCCTCCTCTCCTCTCCTCTACTCCAATCAGCTCCAGCAGAAGTTGAAGTGAAGCTACCAGCGTGGGTCCTGATGGCACAGAAGTATCTCATGAAATGTGAGTGTCTGGTTTAGTACAGGTTTCCCATTTGCATTCAGTCATGCGTGTATTAGTTACTATGGCTGGCGTTAGATCATGCTGGGGTCAGACTATGAATGTAGCAACAGATGGGAAGTGTAACTTAGTATACCAGGAAACATGACCAATCTCCTTCTGGTTGGTGCTTTGTACTAGGATATGTGGCCACCAGCATAGGGTGTTATGTGCAGTTGCATATGTATTGATGCAAATTAATTGATATTAGTAAATTGTTATTTGATTGGTAATTATTTTTATCTTTCTATCCAGGGCCGGAGTACAATGATGAATTCCACTGCGAACTGCCAATTTACAGAGGTTTTGAAATTGATGTTTTGCGTTCTCTTTGGGAATACTACTCTTTGGCCAAGGAAACGTTTGTCCCAGCACATCTTCATGATCTATACTTTTCAGTACTGCGTCTTGTGCGTAGTGGAAACACAGATTCCGCCATTCACGCCCTTTCACTATGCATGCTCCTCCTTCCAAGAGAGAATTCACTGAAGCTGCATCGGTTACTTCGTTTCATGTGCAAGGTTTCTTTAAACCAGAGTCTTGTTTTGACGGACCTCACCAGCAACAAACAATTGGTATGTGTGTAGGTGCATGGATGCATCATTGATAATACATACATATGGTTACATACGTATGTACAGTGAAACCTCTGATAGTGGACGCAGTACAACAAACCTCTCTACAAAGGACACAACTTGAAGTCTTACAGTCCCAGTCTAATTCCTACAATATATTTTGAACTTCCCAAAGAGGGAAACCTCTCTACAAAGAACAAATCAGCTGAATTTATGTTGTCCCTAAAGTGTCCCTTTATTCAGAGGTTCCACTGTACGTACGTATTATCTATGCAGGCATTTACATTGATCCATTTTTCATTCTTTCATCTCCCTTTCTTCTTCAATAGATGCTAGACAGATTTACCAGTTTTGTTCTTTCGGGTAAGAAGTTCTCAAAGACAGATTGTAAGGAATTGACAGCTTTCATGATGGATCACTACCACACTATTTTTAAGGTGTGTAAATTGTCATGTTTGTTAAATGTTTGGAAGGCTCTCTCATATTTATGGGTCTTTGTGTGTACATGTGTTTAGATTCCAGACGAATTGAGGGTACAAGTAGACCAATTTCTTGCAAAGAAAGGTGCAAGTCTCGAAGAGGCCACGTACTCATCATCGTGCAAGAAAGTCACGGCACAAGAGTATGCAAGACAGAGAGATGAGACGACAGTTGCCCTAGCTGGTCTACTAGAGGACATCATCACTAATGCAAACCTCTCAAGCAAAGAACGAAAATCCAGACTAAAGAAGGTATAATTCCAAAATCCCCATTTTCTTTGTACGATTACCTTGGTATTATGTGTTGTCTTCCTTTGTGTATAGTTTCAGGAGCAATACCCGGATATATATGCTGCAAGATTTACATGACATTACCATACGTGTGTATGTCTCTCTGTGTGTGTGCATGTGTGTGTCCTGTGTGTTGTTTATGCAACCACGTATGTCTTTGGTCTTTTGTCATGAGTTTTTCTGTTCTTTTTGATTTCATTGTCATTCGTATTGATTGTGACACTTTTGATCTTCATGCTTTCTAAGCATTACTTCATTGATCTTTTACTGACATTGTGACCAGCGCATCAATTGGTGGGTACGATTTTTACGGTCTTCGCTGAGGTCACCAGGGACAATAATGTGTACGTCTTATACCCTCAATAACTGACCCCGGATCACGTGGTGATCGCGTGCGCTATTTGTGACGTGAGTGCTTGGCGGGTGATGTCGATACATGTTGTGCATGTGCACGAGCGCGAACAGCCGATGCAGTGTGTGAATGTTCTTTGCTTGTGATGCCTCGATACTTGGGTCAGGACTTCGTCGCGCAGGTACTCGGCCCGAGATAATTTAAGCCAGATAGTATTCCGTCGTCATTTATTATTTTTCCCTCACGCATGGCAGGTTCTGTCTAAGAAAAGGCAGCTACTGTGTCGTCTGTTATTGGCGTCTCCAGATCACTTGGACAAAATTGGAAGATACTGCCATAAAGGAAACATCGATGTTTTGTATTATAGCTCACCTTGGAAATTCATTATAGGTGCAGTGTGTGTGTGTGTGTGTGTGTGTGTGTGTGTGTGTGTGTGTGTGTGTGTGTGTGTGTGTGTGTGTGTATGTGCGTGCGTGCGTGCGTGTGCGTGCGTGCGTGCGTGCGTGCGTGTGTGGGGGGGCTTTGTATTATCTGTGGTGTGTGTGTGTGCATAGATATTCAACCCAACACCGGTGTAGGGTTGAGTATCTATGGTGTGTGTGTGTGTGTGTGTGTGTGTGTGTGTGTGTGTGTGTGTGTGTGTGTGTGTGTGTGTGTGTGTGCGTGTGTGTGTGTGTGTGCCAATGGTAGTATGGTGTGTGTGTGTGTGTGTGTGTGTGTGTGTGTGTGTGTGTGTGTGTGTGTGTGTGTGTGTGTGTGTGTGTGTGTGCCAATGGTAGTATGGTACAACAATGCATGTGTAGGCATACATGCATGCACATAAACAT
>CAUJGJ010000065.1:157500-160000 GCA_963170055.1 Halisarca cf. caerulea | reverse complement strand
TGCCAGCACATGTACATGGAGTCCCCCTCAACTGTGAGTGTGGATAATGCCTTCAGCAGTAGATGCGATCCTGTGGCAGGACTAGAGGGTTTTGAGGAATTAGAGCCCATGCCTACCAGCCCTGAACTCAACATGAGTAAAATGTGTGTGTGTGTGTGTGTGTGTGTGTGTGTGTGTGTGTGTGCGCGTGTGTGTCTCTGTGTGTATGTGTGTGTGTGTGTATGTGTGGGTATGTGTGTATGAGCACGTTCATGGCCGGCAGAATAGGTAGGGCTGGTACATGGCCCTACCACTTTATTGGAAATACCGAAAATTTAGATTTTAAAGATAAAGTGTTCTAGTCTATAAACAAAACGTGGGTATACATATATATATAATGGTATGCTATTTTTATTGCCAAAAGTTTAGGAATTTGCACACATTTGTTTATATTACTCAGCTGTTTTGTATTGTATTGTATTGTATTATTTAATTTTTAAGAGGAAATAATGCCCCATTCAGCCATGGCTGGTTTTCAAGGGGGTCCTCTTTAATACATGTAACAATTCATAAACAAAAAGCAAAGTTTCATTGTTCTGAACTTCGATCAGGCGTCGCATCTCAACTTGACTGCTGTACAGTTGCCAGCGTTGTCTAAACGTCGACCATTTTTATACCATCAAGGCTGCAGTCGACTGATTTTGCAATCCACATAACAACGTGTATGCATAGATTTTGGTAAATTTGACTAAATCAGATGGACATTAGTGTTTTTATTTAGCCTTTTATTTCACTTCTCTATATTATAGTATTTCTTCGAATTTTCATGGTTGCATGCATGATTGTAGTATAATATATTATGGATGCTATGGAAATGATGCGGCCCTACCACTATAAGAGCTTCCTCTGGGCCTGATGTTTACGTCTATGCGTACATATGTGCATAATTTGTGTGTACACTATGTGTCTGTGTTTGTGTATGTGTGTATATACCCATAAATGATTGACTCGTGAATGCATGAATGTATGTGCGGATATTCTTTCATACTGAACACACTTAATAAGGCAGCATTACAAACACACAACATACACGCGCACGCACCCACCCACCCACCCACCCACACGTGCATCATTCAAGGCTCACATGTTAGCATGTATTCTTCAGGTATATCATTGCTCCTTTGGAACACAAGGAATTGATTTTGAGCGTACAGAACAAAGAGTCCATTTTTGATGACATTCTAGCTTATCTCCTACCTGGTAGGTACTGTAATATAATTATATCATTTACAGTGTAACTGTGATATATTCTGTATGACAGGACGCTGTATGTACTGTATGGCGGGAGAGTTTAGCAAACTACAACTTTCACGAATTGGTTGATATTTGCGAAACTTTTGTTTTGAAAATTCCTACATCCCGCAGCACATACGTATAGTGTGCTACACATGTGGGATGTAGGAATTTGCACAGTGTACACTCAGTCCAATTAAACTCTGTCTAGCCCTATACCCGTCTAGCCTCATGTATGTGTAGCCCTATGCTCGTCTAGCCATATGCCTGTCTCGCCCTTTGCCCATCTAGCCCTGTACCGGTTTTGCAACTTACCTCTGTTCCAAGTGTTTTTGGAGGATCCTTTTTTGATAAACCCTTTTTGCACAATCCTGTGTCAATCCTACATTTTTACTTTTACCTTTTACCATTTTTAAATGGTTTTTATACACCCTTGTACTGTATGGCAGGAGAGTTTAGAAAACTAGAACTTTCAATTGGTTGATATTTGCGAAACTTTTGTTTTGTGAATTACATACGTACGTACATACTTCTCAAATGATGCCAACAGTGTCTTGCCATTGGACATTCCCCGAAAATTTATCAGTAGCAGTCTCCAAAAGACAGAAAACTGACCATGTGATTGCCCAAGTCCATGAATTCCCAAAAAAAATAATTTTGTGTAATAAATCAATTCACAAAAGTTTTCTCCCATAATACTCACCTACCTACCATACAATACAGCTATGTGGCATACAGTATGCTTCTCTAGTTTTTTCATGTACTCGCATCTTAGTAAAGTGTGTATCTCCCAACAGAAGACAAACAATACCTTGTTGTGTACATTTTGCAACATATATTTATACTTATCCCTTCCTGTGTGTCTCTATGGCATGTACAAATGTATCTAATGTAGTACTTTTTGTCTGTATAACATGCACATGCACATACATACAAATTAACTTTATATGGTACATCTGTCCACATGTACTGTATATACGTACGTATGCACGTACCTGATGTGATAAATTTGTCACACACACAAATTTCTCATGTTTATCGTCCATACAGTCTAGGCTAGATAGCTCGCATTATACTACACATGTCTGTTGTGTGCACGTCTACTGCACTGAGCATCTCTACCACACACTAGACTGACATAATGCGTCAACGCGTGTTTATATGCAGGTACACAATACATACAATGGAACCTCTGTAATCTGGCAGTTCGTCTACAATCGTAGTGCAT
>CAUJGJ010000065.1:132500-147500 GCA_963170055.1 Halisarca cf. caerulea | reverse complement strand
CAATTAACCTTCTGCTCTGACTTCTTTCTAAGCCCCATTGAGTGTCAGATTATAGAGGTCTCACCGTGCCTTCTGGTGTAGATGTGGGTGGGTGGTGGAATGTAGCTATTGTTTCAATATCTGTTCTTTCTGTATATGTTCCTACATATGTATATGTTGTGTGTTGCTGTAGGTTGGGCAATATTATACAAAATCTTTTGTTTGCAATAATATTGTTCCGGTGATTATCAGGCCACCAGTAATTGGTGATGACATTAATGGTCACATCATGATTATCGTGACAATGGTAACTTAATGTTGTTTAATCACCTCTTTCCAATTCAATCTAAGGACATTGTTAGGCTTGGTACACCCTACATATCACAAGAACTCTGTTTGCTAATATTTTAAGGAAGACAGTGAAACCTCTATTAAAGGACACCTCTCAAATGCAGCCACCTCCTTTTAACAGGACATGGACCATTGCCCTGCCCCATTTGACATCCCTCGCATTGACATGTGTACTATTAACCCTCCGAAATAAGGACACCTCTATAAACGGAGCAGTTGACCATGGTACCAATGGTGTCCTTATTGTAGAGGTTTCACTATACAGGACAGCCAGCTGTGGTCACAGTGGTGTCCTTATTATAGAGGTTTCACTGTACAGGACAGCCAGCTGTGGCCCCAATGGTGTCCTTATTATAGAGGTTTCACTGTACAGGACAGTCAGCTGTGGTCCCAATGGTGTCCTTATTATAGAGGTTTCACTGTATTGCAGAGTATGGTACCCTTTGTGTTCCTGATATAGGCTATAATTATGCCCAACTTTAGTAAGTCCAATAGAACTTGGATAGTAAGTACCCTAGGTACTCACCATCAGAGGTACTTACCATCTAAGGTGCTTTCAAGGCGATTGCATGAGGTAGGGACAGAGCAATAGATATGTACTATCCAAGTGAGTAGGTTTTTGTATGTACTGTACTATCTAGGGCAGTGTTCAGTGCTCCCCCCGAAATGTTCCAAGACATGTTGGAGTTTGTTTGACCATGCGTGTAGTGTACTGTACATAGATTGTATCGCACAACAGCACACGAACACGTAGTTCATCAAAGACAATCCACATTGTACATTTGTCCTATCCAGTGAGTATGTGTGTATGTATGTGACTGCTGTAAACTACAGTATGTGTTTGTGTACTAAGTCATTTTCACCATAATTATTCTTTATGTTGCCATTTGTCCATTATGAACGCTCAAGAGTCCTACCTTTATGGTCTCTGTAGGCAGGTGGTCATATATACAAAGTGTAGCTTTATCACAAAGGTGCCCCATGGGATGTCTACATGCAGTGGTCTTTAGACAGGCTCACTGAATATACCTTCTCCCTCCAGGCTTCATCACTATTCCTGCCTCCTTCTTCCTGTATGTACCTTCTCCCTCCAGGCTTCATCACTACTCCTGCCTCCTTCTTCATGTATGTACCTTCTCCCTCCAGGCTTCATCACTACTCCTGCCTCCTTCTTCCTGTATGTACCTTCTCCCTCTAGGCTTCATCACTACTCCTGCCTCCTTCCTGTATGTACCTTCTCCCTCCAGGCTTCATCACTACTCCTGCCTCCTTCTTCCTGTATGTACCTTCTCCCTCCAGGCTTCATCACTACTCCTGCCTCCTTCTTCCTGTATGTGCCTTCTCCCTCCAGGCTTCATCACTACTCCTGCCTCCTTCTTCCTGTATCCTCCTTTTCGGAGCTGTTTCCTTGGGAGCGGATCTCGCTGTTGGTGGAGTACAACTTGACTGCTTCTGACAATGGTGGTACTGTACACGGGTGGGCTATCACTGACCACGCCTCTTACCTTGACCGCCACGCCTCCCTGCTGAAGAAGTACAAGCATATTGATGTGTACACATTGAAGGGTGCAGGAAGCAAGAACGCTCCAGCAGTCACTGGTCCTCGTGTGACTCTTAGACCAGGTAGGATACTAGTCTGGCATAGCCAACCCATTCTCTCTCTGTCCTTTTTGGGGACCGATGCCCAGTGACATCAGTCCCCGAAAATGGTCGGACGGGAATACCATATATCCGGAAATATTGGTGACATTTTTAATTTGGCGGTTTGGCGGTCAGGATCAAAACCGTCAAATTTCTATTACCAAATTAACATAGACCTACTTACTATCATGCTTGGTCCTTGCTGTGCAGCCACCAAATTTAATTTATGCCAATATTAAATTACAGCCTGATCTTTCACAAATTGTCAAATTTAATGATCACCAATATTTTGGATATACGGTAGATCAGCTCATTAGGTCTTATGGACCTAATGAGGTGTCTCAAACAATATGTCTTTGTACAGAATAATATTATGCACACACACACACACCACACACACACACACACACACACACACACACACACACACACACACTGCACATGTATACATAATGTTTACTGTATGTACAGTTTTTAATATATACATGCTAGGTACATATTCTCCGCTTTTTGTAGGAAATGTACCTTACAGGCTCATTTGCTCTCAAGCAGTTACTTCTAATGCCAGATTATTACAGCTACTGGAATCCAGGTGAGTTTCACATTGTGTTCATATGAATCACTGACTTTCTTTGTAGGGTTTAAATTTGGTGGGAGAAGCTCTCTTGTTGTTATGGTTGCAAAAGCTTATGTTGCCTGGAAGACCTTCAGCCGAGAAGGCACTATCTTATGTAGGCGCCCAGTCAAAGTTAATATGTACAACAGCTCTATTGGTGAAGTAGGCAAACTCCTGCTAACCATCCAAGAACACACTCACTCAAATCAGATATTAAATTTGGAAATTAGAGCGAGGAAGTGGGTTAATTCACACTATATGCACTGTATAGTGATGTAAGGGAACAGGAAGATATTAATTGTAAGAGTAGATATATTGTAATTGGCATGTGTGTGTGTGTGTGTGTGTGTGTGTGTGTGTGTGTGTGTGTGTGTGTGTGTGTGTGTGTGCATACATATATACTGTGTACCTTGAAAATAGCCTGTAAGTGATTGATTCCACTCATTTCTATTTCAGATTTAACATTATCACTTTGGAACGAGACTATGATCGTCTCAAACACACTCACTCTCCTGGGTCTCCTCAAGCCAAGCCCCAACAGTATGCTGATGTTGTGTACGATGAGAGGTGTGGAGCAGTGCTTCTCCCCGTCAATCTACTAGCAACACCAGATGGCTTCAAACCAACTGCCAATAGAATAATGTCACTATCTCTACAATTTATAAAACTTTGGATTATTCTGTATAACTCAGAGGATGGCAGGTGTGTGTGTGTGTGTGTGTGTGTGTGTGTGTGTGTGTGTGTGTGTGTGTGTGTGTGTGTGTGTGTGTGTGTGTGTGTGCGTGCGCGTGCACGTATTGTGTGTGTTCCTGCATTAGGTATATACAATGTTGCATACTTATATGCCAGAAAGAAACAATATTATGTACATAGATACATACACACCATATACTGCTGCATTATATATATATAATATTATATATACGTATGTTGATCGCTACTGTGTATCTTGTACAACAGCTATATGTACTCAGGGCATGTTCCCCTGAACATTGCTAAAATTCACGCATCTGTGGCCAACTTTGATGTGAAAAAGGATGGGTTTATGGCAAAGGTTTTGATTGCTAATTCCCTGGAGGAAGCAGCCCAGGTTGTGAGAAGTATAGGGGAAAGCATTCATCACAAATCAGAAGTTTGTGTGTGTGTGTGTGCGTGCGTGCGTGCATGCATGTGTGTACGTATGTGGTCTGTTTGTGTATACAGTATGTGCGTGTGTATTTTTATGTGCATATATGTGCATGTGTGTGTGTGTGTGTGTCCATGCACGCGCACATGTGTGCATGTGTACTTACAATAATAATATATTTATACATACATGTGCCACATACACAGGTGTGTATGTACATGCTTAAACACATTCTGTAAAATGTCAAGTACAGTCAAACCTCGTTAGTGAGTACACCTGGGGACCCTCCAAATTGCTACTCACTAACAGTAGTACTTGCTAACAATATAGATTAGTATTATGGGTTATAAGCTGGGGTATCATATCCTTGTACTTCCTAACCAGGTATTTCTCATTAACAGTGTTCTTACTAGCGAGGTTCTTCTGTATGTATGTATGTGTATAAGCATTTGTTGTGTGTGACCTCCCTTGTTGTCTTGTACGTATGTACGTATGTACGTAACAGTGTTCTTACTAACGAGGTTCTACTGTATTCCAAGCATTACACATTTTATCAAATTATCTCAACAGGGCTGGAGCAGTGAGGAGTGGCCCAGGAGGGATTGGCTGACAGGCGAGCTCAGTGCCGTAAGCAGTTGTAGCATTGCAGTAGTGCACGATGTGCTCCGCTGTCCCTTGTACTGTGTCCATGCACGTGATACCATAGCACCCCTTTCTCAATCGAGGTGGTATCTGATGAGGGGGAAATTAATACGCAGTGTTATCGCCAGCCCTTTTAGCAGGGTGGGCCACCCTCCTTAAGTTTTGGCCTAAACCATTTTTTTTTCTTTAAGTAGAGTCATTCCTTCTTTGTTCAGGTACTTTGAGTCAATAGATTAGGTAAAACTGACATTGTGTGTATCATATATACTTTGAGTGAATTTCCTCCCATTGCAAGATAGTACATAATAGAAGTGAACCATCATATGGCAGCTATGCATTAGCCCACTACTGGCTTACACAAATTCCACCCTCTTTCATTTTTTCTCTGGTGACTACTCTGGTATGGGACATACTACATTCGTGACCAGTAAAGCTGGTCCAACAAAAGTGGTGATCTTTCATGAGGGTGGTCTCTCAAAAGGGGTACGACAGTATAATGGTTGCTGCAGTGGTGTGTCACTATATGGCAAATGCATGCACATCTATGTATGTACGTATGTACACACACACGTGCACACACACACACACACACACACACACACACACACACACACACACACACACGCGCACACATACACACACACACACACACACACACACACACGTGTACACACGCACACACACGTGCACACACACACACACGTGCACACACATGCACACACACACACACACACACACACACACACACACACACACACACACACACACACACACACACACACACACACACACAGAGAGAGAGAGAGAGAGAGAGAGAGAGAGAGAGAGAGAGAGAGAGAGAGAGAGAGAGAGAGAGAGAGAGAGAGAGAGAGACTACATATGCACACATACGTAATGTATACATACAGTACACAATGTGACATATGTGTCTAGTATATATATATGATATGTATATATATATATATATATATATATATATATATATATATATATATATATACATTCATTTTATATGCTATTTAGTACTATAATATTACAACATATTCTTACATAAATTTTGCTAAACATATGTTTTATGTGCTCCTAATTACAGTACAATTTTATGAATTTATGTTCAGTTTTTCCCACTATGTACACAGCACGAGAGGTTTCTTCTCCATTTTCCTTGCCTCAATGCGTTCAGGTTAGCGCATGTGACCATCAGGTGAAAGTTTTATCCTGTGTGCTGTTTGTTCCATGAGGTAGTGATGGAAGTGTCGATTACAATAAATCATGCTTAGTCTGTATATAACGTGAAAGGGAGGCTAAATGGACATGAACATACGTAGGCATAGTTCCAGTCACAGTGGGAGGATACGGTGTACATTGTTTGTGCATGTAATCCCACTTGCGATTATCCTAGCTACTGGCTGGTGCTGGGGATAGCTGCAGTGGCTGAACCTACTATCAAAGGTTGTTTCCTATTCAGTAGAACCTCTGCTATCCAACACCTCTATAATCCAACATTCTCAGCCTTTGTTGGTGCTTGGGTAACAGCTTGCACCTGTGGTTACGGCAAATCCTGTATGTACTGCACCTACTCACACAACACATGGTTGATGTTGACCTCATCTCATGCTCACACAGTGCACAGCTGATTTTGACCTTATCTCATACACAGTGCACAGCTGATGTTGACTATGTGTAGTCTTAAGGAGCTCATGGCTGCCGATGCGTTGATGCTCAAGCAACAGTGTGCCATTCTGCCTGAGAAGTACCTGAAGATGTTTGTCAGCATCACTCACATGACTTTGCTCAGAAAACAGACCCAAGTACCAACTCAGGCCTCTGCACCGTCCAGAATGCCCTTGCACAACAGACTGCGGCTGATGCCAGGTTTAGTCGTTTTGTTTGTTGTCTGTTTAGGGTATTGTTTCATATGCCAAACCACTTATAATACCACCATTTTCCTGAAATCACTACTCTGTACAGTATGAGATGGATTGGGTATTACAGGAAACAGAAAATAGTCCAAAACTGAGCGTGTCAAAATAAGTGTTTGCCTCTACAACTGATTTGTAACGTACAGTACATACACACATTCTGACATGCACATATATGAAGAGGGTCATCATTGATCAAGACATACGTAATCACTTGCGCTCATGCACACATTCTCAAATTTCACGTTTGCATGTGAACACACACTACATACAGTAGCGGATCCAGGCAAGGGCGCCCAGGGTGCGCGCCCCCCCTATTTTGTGAACGCCTCAATTTTTAAAAAAGAACAACTTACAATCTTTATTGTGAAGTCAGAAAGATTTGGTAATGAAAGGTTTAAACAAGAAACAAAAATGAGTGAATAGGAATGAGAAGGGTCAAATTACTATATTCTGATCAATCGCCAATAAGAAGAGTTTCTTCTGTTTCGAAAAACTATCACCGATTCTCCACAAGTTGTGAGTCAGCCATTTTGTTATACTGGGAATGAGCATGCTTGATGACATCATTAGTGAACAAATGGCAGAAAAACGTGTGCCGCACACGCATCAATTCTGGATTTTTTCTCATAATATGTCATTTCGATGAGTATTACATGCTTGTAGTCTGTACCGAATTTTGCGCCCCCCCTTTCTCAAAATCCTGGATCCGCCTCTGACATAGCAACATGTATGTACTGTGCGTCACCCCTACTTATACATACTGTGCGTCACCCCTACTAATACACAAGTATATTCTGTGATTTTGCAGAAAATAGGAAACAAGACCTCGTCACTAATAAAATGAGTGCTGTACCAAGCACCCTCCTCCATGGCAACCACCAAGTCCATGTTAATCAGCATCTTCAAAGGAGCCACCTTCTCCAAGACAACCTTAAACTCCCCACACAGCTCCCTAGTCAGCACACGGAAGGTGTGGTACCTATGGTTCACACCAGTGTGAAAGGACAGCCGTTGAGAGCTTCCCTGGATGAGCTGATGAGCAGACACTTTCAGTTACCTTCCAGACAACAAGGAGGTAGTGGGGTCTCAAATTCTTCAAGTGTCTCATCTCAAGTGGTGCAGAGTGTAGGTGTCGAAGAACAGCGTGGCAAGCGGGTGAAGTCAGTCTATCACTACAGTGACAGTGGAGTGTTGCAGACCAGTAGTGGTGGGAAAAGTGGTGGTTGGAGCTCGGAAGAAATCAGCAGACCATCTCTACCCAGTGCACAGTCATCTGCAGCACCCCAGAATGTGGTCCGGTCTAAATTCTTTACGTCAACAGGATCTGACAGCCCAGTGCATGAGGGTGGATTCAAAGGGTTGTTGGAATTTGGGCAGCGTAGAAAAGCAAGAGCAGAGAAGGGTACTCGTGTGCTGTCGCACTTCCCTTCCATCACATCTTCTGCAGAGGCACTTCCCGTTCCCACACACTTCAGCAGAGAGTCTTCTTTCCCCTCTATTGACAGAATGAATGCAAACTCTATGCAGCACCCTCCTCATCGTACCTCTGTGAATGTACATAACAAAGGTACTGACTTCAATGCTGAGTTTTCACAGGAGAAAGGTAAGGACCCTGGGCTCTTAGCTGCACACACTGTGAGCAGGAAGCGACAGCCTGTGAGATGCCTAGAGCTGGAAGACTCCAAAACAGACGTGCAGAGTGAGTCATTTGGCCACAGTTTGGTAAAACCTTGCTACAGGGGTCACAAAGTTGGACTGCTTAAGACTGATTCCTATGTCAATATACCTTCCACTGTAGTTGGGTATGTGCTCTTACCATATGTAGGGAATTTTTTGCAAGTTGACTCTTGGAGGGGGGGCAGAAATATTTACGAGCCAAATGCAATGTCCGCATTTTCCTTTCATACAAGTACTAGACCATAATACTCACATGCAGTCACACCTCATGCATTTATCCAGAACTATATAGTTTATCTAAAAACCTCATATGTTTGACCCCTTGCTAAGAATCTCCATCGTGCTATTTGTGCACAATCTACCCTCAGGCTGGTGTAGTCAACACCTGGGCTATCCAACTCTTTTTATGAGGAACAGACTTGGTTGGATAAACATGTACCCATGATCCTACAATATACACACATGAATGAGTGATGTAATCTCTAGTATAGCCAAACAAGAGGTTTTATATACTTAATGTCTGAAGTAACTTAAAAGGAGGCATTGACAGTTACAGACTGTTCTCCTACTATAATATTTATCTCAGCTGTGTGCACATATTTTTGTTTCACGTCTTGCAGCTCCAGCAGGAAGAAAAAGAGACTCTGCTACCCCCTTAAGCAGCAAGTACTCAGAAAAGAGATTTAAACCTGGCGAATGGACCAATCAGACCTTAGGTTGTCCCTCCAACAAAGCAGGAAGGCAAAACTTGTTTGACCTTCACTCCTTCCACGTGCAGCAAGCAAGTGGGAACCACAATTATGCACAAACTGCAAGTTGGAAACCATCTCTTGATCTGGGGACATCAGCAAACTCCTCTGGTTCAATGTATGTAAGATGCAGTAGTTAATACAAAATGCACTTTGGGACCTGAAAAGCAGTTCATTATATATACAAAGGTTTTCACTATTCAGAGGTTATTTTATATGTATAGCAATCTATCTGGACCCACAGAATAGTACAAAATAGTCTGTTATAGAGAGGTTTCGTTATAAGAGGAGTTTGTTATAAGAGGTTTCACTGTACATCTAAGTCATGTGATGTGCATGTGACCATGGTGGTTAATGCCATAGTAGTTACAGTGGAACCTCTGATAGTGGACTCCCCGAATAGGGATACAGTGGGCCCATGTTTATCCAACCACGTTTGTTCCTCATAAAATGTGTCGGATAAACCAATTGTTGGATAAATCCAGGTACATTGTACACAGAGTAGTGATCGTGATTCACAGTGGAGTGTCGGAAACATGAGGTTTTCAGTTAAACCAGGTGTGACTGTACTTCTGAATATTACCTCTCTACAAAGGACACAGCTTGAGGTCCCAAAATACATCTTCTCTATAGTTCTAATACATTGTAAACCTCCCAAAGAGGACAGCCTCTTACAAAGAACAACATTAATGGAGTTGTCCCAAATGTCTTTTATTCGGAGGTTCCACTATACATCTATGACCCTTACCCTTCTAGCTATCCGTGCTCACAGGTTTGTATGATTTCCCATATTATATGTATGAGTAGAGTAGCCATGTTTTACATACGTACAGTACATTGTGTTATCTGCATACAACAGTTAACTTCTCACCACTTCACAATATTATTGCACATTATGTATTCTTTCTGTTTCCAGCGGTCATGAAGAATTTCAGAATGGGAAGATGCAGCCAGGGGTAGCCAAACAGTCTAAATGGTCACACTGGTTGGAGGATGATAGCGACCAGTCTACCTTGAGCAGTTTGTACACGCAGAAAAAATGGCCGCCTGTGTCGGGGACACCCCCACAGACAGTTCCCTATAGTGACAGGAAATGATGTGGTGTGTACACAACTTTTCCTGCTCATTCTATAGACTTCACATGTGTGATACAGTGTAACGTTTATATCAACTTGCATCATGGTGAATTTACCTGTTATATATTAAATTGTTCCTATGTATGGAATATTAATGCAATCATATATACAGTGAGTTATATATTAAATGTACATTCAGAGCAATATAATTATATTTATAAGGTATATAGTGCATTGGCTACGAATGTACAGTGGAACCTCTACAATCCGACATTCTGTGAACGATCGATGCAGTGTGTCAGATCACACAGGTTGAAATATATATATATATCAGTATGTATCTCATATACAGTACGTATCTCATATATACGGTACTTATATTATACTATATAATGAGTATATATAATAGCAACTGTACATGTACTGTTCATCAGGAAATGATTCGATCAAGAGAATGTACAGCGTCAGCTGTACATGAATCAGTGCTACATATACAGACTTTATGACATGCATAAATTGTCCACAGATCAAGATTCTACATGCATGCTGTATACATACGCATTTTTAATGTAGACATTTTAGATATATTAATTTGTATATCAAATTTAAGTTGACTATGCACAGAAATTACAATGCCAAATCAGTACGTACGTATGTGTCTGGCCCTGTATAGCTAACAACCATACCCATCAGTGGCAAAACAAAACTAATTGGATTTACACTCAAAGTACAAGGTCAGAAATCCATGTTCAATGCATGCAAAACTATAGTGAAAGATACCCTAGCTGCGCTGTACACTTGTAAATTGTACAAAATTAATAATGTACATATGCTAGCTTGTTATTAAAAATACATTCTCTATAATATACACAAATTGACAATATTGCCATTATTCAAGGTCTTTTTGAGGGATGAACAAGAGTGCATTAAATGCGACTTCCTTTCCAACCAGCCTGGTGTACTCTGTAACCTTGGAGTCCACTTTCCCTAATGACAGTGCCTTCAAAAACACGTAGCTGACGGGTCTCTTATTAACAAGCAGTAAGGTCTGATCAATGTAGCTTTCAACTTCTTCCCTCTCGTGTTCTGGTTTGTCCACAAAACGTGCATACTTACTTTGATCTAGTTTGACTAGACACCTCTCAATCGGCTGCCACTGGTAGGTCTCAGGACAGAGAAGGAAAGAGGGAGAGAAGTTTCCCTTATATTTCATTTTCTGTGTATTGTGGATATAGAAATCCATGTAATATCGATTTAATTGTGGAATCAATCTGGTGAGTTTCCGTGTGTATGCAATTTCATAGAGGGCTGAAAAGATACCAGGTGTTAAAAATCTGAAATCTGGATCGTGAAATAGATAGACTGAGAAAAGGCAGCCAGGGAGGATGTCCACAACCCCCACCATGAACAACCTACCATCGAGATAGTAATGACAGTGGTAGGAACCGTAGTCTGGTCCTAGGCTGCTGCTGCGACATGGGATGAGGGGAGATTGTACACAGCGAGCAGTAAAATCTTTCCGGCATTCCGAGTCAGACTCTTCTTTATGGTGGATAACTGTTCGATATTTCCTGTAAAGGGCATAAGATTCCTCAAACATCCTTTCAAACTCCAACGAAGGTGGCGAAGACCTCACAAGGTTGACGTCCAATCAGTGCGCTTTTCCTATCATGGGAGAATCAACAGTGATGAATTCTTCCAAAGACTTCCTGTTGTGCTGACCTTTGGGTCTCTTCTCAGAATTTTTCCTCCCTATTGCATGCAAGTGTGTTTCTTTTTCAGTTCCTTTAGTTGGCATGCCAGACAGAAGGTCAGGATCATCTGTGGATTGAACCATAATACTTTTATCATCATCATGCTCTTTGTTTGTAGTTGCGAGGGAATTTTGCTTTTCCACTCTCCCTTTAGCAGACCAGTGAGACTTTTTTGATATTACGTTTCCTGGCGGGTCCTTGAGAGAATCTGTCTCGAGGTACTTCCTAAACTTGAGAAGTGTCTTCTTCTGTGATTTTGAAAGGACAAAACTTGACGCATCGCACGAAATAGCGTACTGGGGACAGCAGGTCTTGTCGTTTTGCGGCTTGTAGAAGTATTTTCCTACCCGCGACCAACCGCGGTCAACCAAGCTCTTGTAGTCCTGACAGGTCAGTCTATGTGCCCACATTGCGTTACTAATATCCGTTTGTCCAGAACAGTAGCCACATTCGCTTCCAGATGGGCCCTTTGGGTCGAAGAAATATTCAATAACGCTGGGCTGGCAGTTACGGGCAGCCATCTTTAGAAATTCCCCGTACAACCCCAGCAGTTGCAACGTCAATTACGCATAAATGCCGTTTAATTTTTCATATACTAGATATAATTCACATTCTACTGCTCATCATAGCTATCACACATACTGTTTTCATGAGGGAAAGTTGAGGAGAAATGAATCCTGAAATTCATGAGACACTAACAAGCACAATCTTAATGCTACTTACAGTCAAAATATGGGGGTACAAAATTAAAAAGAATCAGCTCGAGAAGCAAAAAGCCGAAAACACAGGTTTTGTGGAATAGTCTACTCAGACTCATTATACGTATGCACAGAAAATTACCACACATTCTATTCATTGAATAATGTCACTGTCATCAATGTACAACAACATACTTGATGCCACCTCCTTTCCAACAAGACGGGCATACTCTGTCACCTTGCAATTGAGTTTCCTCACAGAAAGGGCCTTCAAGATGGCAAACGGTATTGCTTGCCTCTGGAAGAGCACTTGCGTCCGAAGAACATAGCTTTCAACTTCTTCCATTTTATCTTCTTGTTCTCCCACAAAACGTGCATACTTACTGTGATCTAGTTGGACTAGACACCTCTCAATCGGCTGCCACTGGTAGGTCTCAGGACAGAGAAGGAAAGAGGGGGAGAAATTTCCCTTGTATTTCATTTTCTGACAATTGTGAACGTAATATCCCATATAGTATTGATCCAGTCCTTGGATGCACCTAGCAAGACTCCGCGTGTATGCAATTTCATACAGGGCTGAAAAGGTACCAGGTACAAGAAAGCCAAACGTAGGGTCATAGAACAGGTAGACTGAAGACAGGCAGCCAGGGAGGACGTCCAGAACCCCCACCATGAACAGCCTACCATCGAGATAGTAATGACAGTGGTAGGAACCATAGTCTGGTCCCGTACCTTCGCTGGGGCAGGGAGTGAGAGGAGAATCAACCAAAAATCTCTTGAACTGCTTTTGGTCACAATCTGACTCTTTATCATGATGGATTGCCATCTGGTACTTCTTGTAAACTGCATAGGATTCTTCAAACATCCTTTCAAACTCTGGTGATGGGGGCGAGGATCTCACAAGCTTGACATCCAGTCGGTGCGCTTTACCTATCATTGGGGAATCAACAGTGAGGAATTCTTCTATTGTCTTCCTCTGCTGCTGTTCTTTTGGCTCCTTTCCAATTTTCTTCTTTCCTACATGAGAGGGTAAATCAAAGTTCGAGGCTTTACTGTTTTTTCCAGGTGGCATCTTGGCCGATAACTTGGTTGGTACATCAGTGGCAGTTTTGGTTGGGGACTGAGATTTTGGCTCAGTTTGCTGCTCAGTAGGTGGTGTTGACTTTTGCTGGGTTGTCATGCTTGTGTGTGACAGAGTAGTATCCACTTTAGATGATTTGTCAGATGTAGATTCAGTTTCAAATGACTTTTCAGAATGAACCTCAGAACAGCTCTTTGAGGGTTCTTCAAGTGGCAAACAGGATGCTGATGTGGGAAGTTTAGATGGTGTTTCTGATACTGCCTCTGACACCAGGTGAGTCTTTTTCGTGTCAATAGCTCCCTCACCACTGCTGGAAACATGACCAGTCTGCTTTTTCTCGTGTGTTTTCTCCTTCTTTCTACATTGTGAAGAAGCAACTGCATCCATTTTCTTTGGAGTGTCCTTTATGGAATCTGTCTCAAGGTATTTTCTAAACTTAATGAGTGCCTTTTTCTGAGATTTTGAAAGTACAAAATTTAAAGCACCACAGGAAATAGTATAAAGGGGACAACACATTTTATCATTCTGTGGTTTGTAGCAGTACTTGCCACTGCGTCTCCATCCACGATCTATTAAATTCTTGTAGTCTTCACAGGTCAACCTGTGAGCCCACATACCGTTTGAAACAAAACCAGTTTCATCACCACAGTATCCACAGCGGTGACCAGATGGACCCTTAGGCTCATAGAAATATTCGATTATACTTGGCTCTGTATCCCTAGTAGCCATTTTGAGGAATTCCCGGTAATTAGACTAACGGTTGCTATCTAAACCGGTAGCGCTAGCCCATCTGTCTCAATTGCTCAGCTACGTACATCAGTGAAAGTACCGAGGAAGATCCGCACGAGCGCCCAATATCTGGTAAACGAGTTTCTCGTCTATATTCCCTGTCTTTTCCGAAAATGGCACAGTGCCTTGTGGACGGTACAGATGTCCAAGGAAATAATGGAGGCATGTCAGAAGAAGAGGAAACTTGTCCCCTACACAAGGCCGTGTTTGATGGTGACGTTGAAGCAGCTAAAACGCTCTTGAAAAGTAACGATGTTAACCAGAACGATATGCATGGTTAGTACGCGTGTCTCATCGCCTAGGAAAACTACTGCTCTTCACACAGAAACGCTGTACTTGTGTGTCGCTGTGTGCGGTTGTTGCGCGTATACGACCGCTGAGGAAATCTCTGTACCCCCCTCCCCTCCCTCCTCTATTTGTGCTTTCACCAATTTACTAGTGTATAGAAAGCTATTTGTTCTTGAATGTATTTCCCATGTCCAAGCACATCACCAAAGACTCTAAACTACGTGCGTGTATGGTATTATGGGACTCCTGGACACCTTGGGGCAAGAAAGGACTGTCCTGATTATTGGGGTGCCCTCATTTTAGGAGTTGAAGATGTACTATGGCAGAACATAGAGAGTCATTTAGTTCCAGTGGCATGTGTCCACAATAGAGGGGTGTCTGCAATAATTCAGGGGTGTGGATTAGATGAGCTCCACTGTGCATGGCTGCCACTTATTCAGTGGAACCTCTATTAAAGGACACCTCTGAGTTGCAGTCGCCTCTTTTAACAGGACACCATTGCTCTGTCGTTTTAATATTCCTCCCATTGACATGTGTACGTGCTTTTAAACTTCCCAAAATATGGACACCTCCCTATAGGATGCACGTACGTACACTGATAATCCCTT
>CAUJGJ010000065.1:125000-127500 GCA_963170055.1 Halisarca cf. caerulea | reverse complement strand
TTATCAGCTAGTGTCCAGGTCATAGGCTGTTTTGTCCCTAATTGCTGAGATGCAGTACGTGCGTATGTACATACGTACAAATTCCAAAATGAACTTCTGCTTTCGGCCTGCTCTCAATTGTTATGCATTGAACTACTGGAGCCAATTAGCCATCATTGGCCATTTTGTCACCAGACAATTAGGATACGGTACATGTATGACAGCAGCACCAGATGTAGTGGCAGACAGCCAAATTTGTATAATTTTTGAGATTTCTTTCCAAATATATTATATTGGATACCGTGTGTATTTTTATCTGGTTCAGTACCATCTCCACATGTTCTTGCAATGCATATTTGCACACAGTAAATGTTAATGTTTATATTAGTATGTGGTTTAATACTACATGGGGGGAGGGGGAGGGGGAGGGGGGGAGGGGATTAGCCTCTAGACTTGAAATACGTATAATATGTGTCATTTGTAGAGTATTACTATTCTCTTTATGTACGTATGTATGTATGTATCTTTATGTAGCTCGACTACTGTTAAAGAAACTCCGCGAACAATTTGCAAAAGACCTGATATCTCGACGAGCAGACCTTATCAGTAAATTGAGTGAAGTACGTATGTACTGTGTATGTATGTACATACTGTAAATGTGTATTGCATGTGTACATGCGTTCATACAAACTGTTGCACTATTCTTAGTTTTGCATAAGGTCTGTACGAATGTCTGTGCACGTGTGGTTTGCTCTTGTATGTATGGAGTGTGTATCCACTTACGTACAGGTAGTGTGTACGTGTGCAAATGTACATTTAATATTTGTATGTTTGTGGACATGTTGTATGTATGTGTGTGTGTTAGCATGTGTAGTATGTACTACATAACAAATATTATATACAGTATGTATGTAAATATATATATATATATACACGTATATACGGTATGATGTTAGGTAATGCAATATGTACGTATGTATTTACTGAATAGTCACATACAGTACATGTACATACGTAACTACGTACATGTATGTTTTATTCTCTCCTTTCTAGTTGGAAGATTTTTATGCAGAGTTGAAATGGGAATTTCACACATGGGGTTAGTGGTGTGTGTGTGTGTTTGTGTGTGTGTGTGTGTGTGTGTGTGTGTGTGTGTGTGTGTGTGTGTGTGTGTGTGTGTGTGTGTGTGTGTGCGTTTGTGTGTGTGTGTGTGTTTATGTGTGTGTGTGTGTGTGTGTGTGTGTGTGTGTGTTTGTGTGTGTGTGTAGAAATAGAAGTGCGGCTGTCCATACAAACATAGTGTACTGTACATACATACGTACATACGTACGTATATGCTTGTATGCTATAAACAGGCACATTGTTTAAGAACATGTGTCTCACACTTGCTAGGGGTCACAAGTACCGTATGTACTTGTACTTATGTACACCTACTCAGGCGTGTGTACATGAATATGTGTGTACGTACGTATATGCAGTTCTTATTTTTTATAATTTTCTTTGCCTAATATTTTGGGGTGAGTGGGTGGGAGTCTTCACACTCAAGTTTCATGATGTTTGCCGTCTTATCCCAACTCTTGAGTACTGTAATATTGAGTCACTATCTGACGAAGTAGTCATGTGTTGAGCTACTGTAGTTTGCACATGATTTTCACTAACAAATTTGCAAGTATTGTTGGTAGCAAGAGTTTCCTAACTTGTGTTAGTTGCATGTATACTGTGCATATACATACGTACGTACATGTACGTACAGTACACATACGTACATGTGCATGTTCACGGGTACACACTGTACGTACATACATACGTATGTACAGTGTGTGTAGCAGTGTGCATATGTACGTATGTATGTACGTACATATGTATGTATGTATGTTTGTATGAACACACATACATATATGCATACGTACATATGTATACATACATGTATGTATGTTTGTATGTATGTTTATGTACATACATACGTATGTATTGTACAGTGTGTGCATACATATGTACATATATCTACATATTACACATAAATGTATCCTTACGGCCTCTTGTTCATGTTCACATGCATACGTTGTCTTTTTTAGTTCCATTCCTGTCGAGACTCTTACCTTCTGACGTGTGCCGGATTTACAAGACGGGTGGTTGTATACGTCTTGATTCCACACTGGGAGACTTCACAGAGATGAAGTGGAGTAGGGGAGATCTCAGCTTCATCTTCAACGGGGATGATGACAGAAATGGTGAGGGAACATGTCTCTATGTGTACATACTGTACTGCATATGTACGTTTTCAAGTGGTAGAATTTTGAAGGTTATTTTTCAAGTTGTAGAATTTTGAAGGGTACTTTTCTAGTGATAGAATTTTGAAGGTTATTTTTCAAGTGGTAGAATTTTGAAAGTTATTTTTCAAGTTGTAGAATTTTGAAAGGTACTTTTCAATTGTTAGAATTTTGAAGGGTAATTTTCTAGTGGTAGAATTTTGAAGGGTACTTTTCAAGTGGTAGAATTTTGAAGGTTATTTTTCAAGTTG
>CAUJGJ010000065.1:110000-117500 GCA_963170055.1 Halisarca cf. caerulea | reverse complement strand
TATGCAGCCTTTTCAATCAATTCATGCACAATTGAAATTGATGGTGTATGGTGCAATCGTGCTTGCATACCCTCGGGCTCTCGGTCAGTAAACATGTACATATATAATGTACATGTATGCATATATCATTCAGATACATACGTACAATAGATACGCAATTACAATGTACGTAAATACGTTTTGATGGAGCTGCATGTATAACAAACAAACTGCACATTTGGATTGCTCAATAGATTTATCAGTCACGAAGTCTTGCATATAATTATGTATGACTGAAAATTATAAAAATTCAATTTGAATATTATATAATGTAACAATGCACAGAAATCTCATGCATAGCACATGCAAAACAGCATTAGATACACATATTATTATGTAGACATGTAATCAAATTAGGAGCTGTAAGTGCAATGAGGTCTCGATCATGCAAGTGACCTTATGTATGCAGGTGACTTGTTTACACACACACACACACACACACACACACACACACACACACATGCACACACACACATGCACACGAACATGCACCATGGAGGAACACAAGGAGGAAAAGTTAGTGTGGTTGTGGTTTGAAGCCGTCAACATAAAAGTTTCTAGTAATCTTTGGCAGCCTCAGAACTAATCCTTCCAATTCTTTTGTGAGAATGATCTGACAACCTGCAAGTGAATGGTATGTAATATATACATTATACAACCCACGAGCAAATGGGTGCAATATAAAAATACATAACACTATTATACTGAAATATACAGAAGTACTGTGTATCATGGGTGTACAGTATGTGTGTAGCATTCACATGCACTTACATGTAATCTCTCTAAACCGAATACCCTTGGAACCAAAGAAAAGGTTTGCATGGTTTAGAGAGGATTCCAGTTTAGAGAGGATTCCAGTTTAGAGAGGGTTCCAGTTTAGAGAGGGTTCCAGTTTAGAGAGGGTTCCAGTTTAGAGAGGGTTCCAGTTTAGAGAGGGTTCCAGTTTAGAGAGGGTTCCAGAGTATGATCGAGATGATTTGGTTTAGAGAGGTTTCATGGACTGCATTTATATATTATGTTTATATGAGTATTGTTCTATAAACGACAGATTATGTACTAAGTGCATTTGAGAAAGATTCTGCACAATTACACTGCAAAGATTGAACACACACTTCTCAGGGTTGAATGATTGGTGTTTTGTGGCAGTGCATAGAGAGTTCTCAGATCAGTGAGGGGCTGCAGAACACACACACACAACAGCAGTGCATGTTAGGAGCGTAGTTCTTCAACTCCCCTACAGCATGCACTTATGGTGCTCAAGTAGAACATGAAAATCCTCCAACCAAACGGTTCCTCCTCAACCCTGAGAGCAAGTGTACTTGTAGGAGAATTGTACAAGTCATCTTTTTGTCTGAGCATGTAGTTTAGACACATTTATTTATAGTGAAGCTTTTAGAAAGTCAAGTGTTTGGTTCTGAGCTATTTTCTGCATGTACAATGAACACATCCATACAAGCAAGCATGCTCCGTCCACTACTCAATCCACCCATCTCCGTATGCTCTGTCCACCACACCACCTATTTCTGTACACTCCACCCATCACTGTATACTCCACCCATCACTGTACGCTCCACCCATCACTGTATACTCCACCCATCACTGTACACTCCACCTATTTCTGTACGCTCCACCCATTTCTGTACGCTCCACCCATCTCTGTACACTCCACCCATCACTGTACGCTCCACCCATCACTGTACGCTCCACCCATTTCTGTACGCTCCACCCATCACTGTACACTCCACCCATCTCTGTACGCTCCACCCATTTCTGTACGCTCCACCCATCACTGTACACTCCACCCATCTCTGTACACTCCACCCATCTCTGTACACTCCACCCATCACTGTACACTCCACCCATCTCTGTACACTCCACCCATCACTGTACGCTCCACCCATCACTGTACACTCCACCCATCACTGTACACTCCACCCATCTCTGTACGCTCCACCCATCACTATACACTCCACCCATCACTGTACACTCCCCCCATCACTGTACACTCCACCCATCTCTGTACGCTCCACCCGTCTCTGTACGCTCCACCCATCTCTGTACACTCCACCCATCTCTGTACGCTCCACCCATCACTGTACGCTCCACCCATCACTGTACGCTCCACCCATCTCTGTATACTCCACCCGTCTCTGTACGCTCCACCCATCACTGTACGCTCCACCCATCACTGTACGCTCCACCCATCACTGTACACTCCACCCATCACTGTATACTCCACCCATCACTGTACACTCCACTCATCACTGTACACTCCACCCATTTCTGTACGCTCCACCCATCACTGTACGCTCCACCCATCTCTGTACGCTCCACCCATCTCTGTACACTCCACCCATCACTGTACACTCCACCCATCACTGTACACTCCACCCATCTCTGTACACTCCACCCATCATTATAAAGAGACACAGGTACTGTACATACGTACCAAGACGAGAGTTGCTGGCCAGCAATGGAGCCAAATCAAGAAGATCCTCTTCTCTAAAGACAAAAGGAAAGACTGATCAAGTGGACACAGCACACACCTTCTGAGAGGTATAAATACGTACATACACGAAGCAACACCAACAAAAACAACAACAATAACAGCAAGACTTAACATGTGTTGTGAACTGATATATATCGTATATACTGCATACGTATATGTATGTATGTAGCACAAATAACAGCACTACATACAAGAAAAATGGCAGCAATACAAAACCAAACAGGAACCCAATGGACAAACAGTAGGCAGGACATTGCTGTGTGAGGTACTGCCTACAGTGGTTTCCAAGTAGGGTAGCAACCTGTCTACAGCAACCACACCTTCACTGTTGTAATACACGACTAGGCTACACAGCAGCCACTCGTCTATAACAGCCACCTGTCTACAGCAGCCACCTTCTACAGCAGCCACTTGTCTATAACAGCCACCTGTCTACAGTAGCGACCTTCTACAGCAGCCACTTGTCTATAACAGCCACTTGTCTACAGCAGCCACTTGTCTATAACAGCCACTTGTCTACAGCAGCCACTTGTCTTGTCTAATGGAGTCACAAAGTTAGTTATACAGAAACATTTCAGCTAGTACACCAAAACACCAACTTGAAGAACAACACCAGCCTAAAACACCAACTTGAAGAACAACACCAGCCTAAAACACCAACTTGAAGAACAACACCAGCCTAAAACAACAACAAAAACAAAAATACTGTAGCACACACTCTTCTAAAGGTTCCGATAATCTGTCGTAAAAGTCCTCTTCAACGTATACATGACATGTGGTGCAGGCGAGAGAGGCTTCACAAGCACCTGAGGGTGGGAGGCAGGGAATCCAGTACCATAAGAACATACAGTACACTACAACCTACAATACATGTGTTAGTATACATTCTGTCCTCACCTCATGTACAGTACACAGACTAGTACATACTTCTCACTCTGTCCCTACCTCATGTGCAGTACACAGACTAGTACATACTCCTCACTCTGTCTCTACCCCATGTACAGTACACAGACTAGTACATACTCCTCACTCTGTCTCTACCTCATGTACAGTACACAGACTACTACATTACACAGGCTAGCAGTAAATATCTTCACAAACAAGCCCACATTAGGAGCGCCCTACTAGGTTTACATAGGATAACAGTGCTCGTACGTACATCTACATCTCCACCTGGTAGTCCTTGTGTAGCTAGGCAAATTGGACAGATTAGCCAGCTCAGCAACAAGTGAGGTACACCACAAGAGCTATTGTAAGAACTAGCCCTCACACAAAGGCATGTGCTTACACACACATCATTTGTATGCACAATGCCCTCATAGCCGGCAGTGGCACCAATCTGTCTAAGTAGTGTCTAGACGTGTCATGTACATCCCAGAGATGAGACTGATTGGCAAAACAAATACATAGGTACAAATAGGAACTATGTATAGGATGTTAACATAATACATACAGTATGTATACACAAATAAATGTATAATATAGAGGTGTATGTACATGCAAATGAGCATGCATAGAGAGGAAGGGAGGAGGGAGGGGAAGGAGAGAGGGAGAAGAGAGAGAGGAGGGAGAGAGTGAGATATGGAGAGATGGAAACAGGGAGAGAGAGATATACGAAGTGAGGGAGAGGAGAGAGAGGGAGAGAGAGAAAGGGAGAGGAGAGAGAGAGGGAGAGGGAGAAAGAGAGGGAGAGAGGGAGAGAGGGAGAGAGGGAGAGAAGGAGAGGGGAAAAGAAGAGGGAAGGACGGAGGGATTGAGGAATACAGAGAAAAGAAAAGATAATAAACCACCCATCACACAAGGACACACTCACCTTCCATGTCAATGCCATAGCGATGAGCCAAATATAAAACATTATCCCCAACTTTCCCCCTGAGCAGGTGCTCACTTCCATTGCTGTCAATCACAGTAATGTTGACACTACAGGACCAACAAGATGACAGGTGACCTCAAACAATTGAACTAGTAGGGGTGTAGGTTTACTCGTTGACTGTACCAATAAACCTCATACACGTACACACGCATGGGCACACACACACACACACACACACACACACACACACACACACACACACACACACACACACACACACAACACACGCATGGGCACACACACACACACACACACACACACACACACACAACACACGCATGGGCACACACACACACACACACACACACACACACACACACACACACACACACACACACGCACACACACACACACACACACACACACACACACACACACACACACACACACACACGCACACACACACAAAGTTAAACCTTACTGGAGGTTCACCCTTCCTATCTAACTGAAGGGCAGTTCAGCACCATTTACATTTTCCCCCTACATAATTCCGTCAGCACAGAAGACACACACATGCGCACACAAGGGTTAGATATGTACACACAAAAACTGAAGTCTTGTCATACAGTAGGTGTGAGTTCACACCACTCTCCACTTTTTCATCCTGTAAAGAACGACTATTTCTGCACATACATGGAGTATGCATGAACATACACATACAAAAATGTTAGGTATGTATGTATGTACGCATGCAGTAGGTTAAATTTCACGCCACTTTTTACTTTTTCATCACAGCTAGGGAGAGTTCTGCTTACGCACGCCCAGTGAAGCAGTTTAGTGTCTATAGTCACGTTTGCACTATTGTGCCCGAATCTAGATTGAGTCTGGATTGAATCCGGATTCAGTAAACATTGTTCATTGCATTTACACTTAATTCAGTTTGGCTTTGATCCAGATTCGATTCAGGTTTGATCCAGATTTGATTCAGGTTTGATCCAGATTCGATTCAGATAGACGAATCCGCAGTAAACTTGCAACAGGTACACCTTGTTTTAGACAAAACATCATGGAATGGTGGGTCAAGTGACCAAGAGGTATTTTCTGCTGGTAGTCCTATGAGGCCCACACACCTTCTGTTGACAACTAGACAGCTACAGTCAAGTGAGTCACACGACCACAAGAATGAACCACAAAGTGAGTGTTACAGATGTCTGGGATGATCCCCAGATACATTACGCACATACATATATACGTACATACAAAACACATGGACGCACACGCACACACACACACACACACACACACACACACACACACACACACACACACACACACCACACATACACACACACACACACACACACACACACACACACACACACACACACATACACACACCATTAACATCATTATTCCAACTGAAAATTCAGCCCAAGAACACTGCAGTCCAACAGCACACTCTGCTGTCAACAGCCTCCACATACAATGTGTGTCGCAAGAAGAGGCTCCCACAACAGCCACCACCCAATGCTCCAATTGTTCACGCCTGCAGCACCATTGACTCCTGCCCTGTCACTCAATTACTTCTATAACCGTAAACAGCAGTACAGACAGAGTGTGACCAGAACGCATGTAGCACACCTTCCCTACACTGACACACAAGGAACCATACCCACTGTACCTGAAAGTACTTGACACCCAGCAATGCCTGATATGCAGGTTTTGGAGATAAGATCCCATGTATGCGTTTCAGGAAATGAGTACTTAGCAAGTGCAAAGTCAACACCTTACACAGTGGAGTGCGGACAAGTATGGTAAACCTTAGGATTCCAACAACTCAATAATCTGACATCTTGACAATCTGATGTCTTAAAAATCCAACACTTCAATAATGCAACATCGGGCCTACTCTGACTGTGTTCTCAGAAACACTCATGAACTACACCAGCAAAATGGTGCAATTGCATATAGCCAGACACTTTCTGCCATATACGTAGTGTATGGCAGAAAGTGTCATTATAATATGCATACACATACTGTAGAACCCCTTCTGAGAGACCACCCTTAGGGATATGTGAAAGGTGGTCTCTCAAAAAGGTGGTCTCTGACGAGGGGGACCACTATGGGGCACATACACATTTATTGATCAGCAAAGTTGGTCTTACAAAAACGGGTGATTTTTCACGAGGGTGGTCTCTCCAATGGGGTAGGCACATACTGTAGGCATACAGTATATGTCTGTATAGAGTACTTAGCATGCGATGCCCAGTCAAATCCACAAATGGTGAACTCTAGCAAAGTTTGTGTTCTCAGAATTCTCAGAATCAGAATTCTCAGAATCTCCGAATCAGAAGTGTGTGTGCTCAAAACTCTAGCGAAGTGTGTGTGCTCAGATGGCCCACACGAACCTAGCATTAAGTAAGATGTATACATGAATTAGTATGATTCAGGTTAGTCTGGCATAGCTGACCCTTTCCGCCAAATACCTAAATGGCAGAAAGAGTCGGCTATGCCTGACTAGATTCAGGTTACCAGTATGAAATGTGTTCTGTTAAACTGTAACAGGATAAGCAGTTTCATTAACCACGTACATACGTACATACGGTACACACAAACATACATACATATAATACATACAAATATATATACATACAGTACATGCATTAGTACATACGTACATACAGTACAGACAAACATGTACACTTATGTACAGTACATGCATACAAACAGGGTACAGTACAGGATTGGGCATTTACAGAAATATTTGCCCAATCCTCTCACTTCTCTACAGGTACGGACTTAGAACAAAAAGGGCCGTTCACAAAAGAAATAAGCCATTGCACACAAAGTGCCCATTTGCTCAAGTATCCAACCAGTACAGGGTTTTACCATTGTATTGAGCTCCCCACATAATCTAGCAACGAGCACTTGGACCGTTGAAGGTTGCGAGAGGATTAAGGTCAAAATCAACTGATCACTTAGGTCATGTTGTTAGTAGAGTTAGTAGAGAAATTAACATGCAAAATCTTGAGAATGCTGTTTTAAACTGCTCTACACAAGCAATCTTGAGAGGAGAGGAGAAACTTCAAAGTGCGTATGTAAGTGATTACCTGGTACACACTGTGTGTGTGTGTGTGTG
>CAUJGJ010000065.1:80000-90000 GCA_963170055.1 Halisarca cf. caerulea | reverse complement strand
ACACTGAAACACCCCCCCTTTTTTCTGCCGGAACGAAATATACAGTTCTCAAATATGCTTATACAAGATCAAAGGTATATCTACTTTGTATCTGAGTAGACTAGAGGCTTATCCAGTACTTGAAAGATTGTCTTTGTGGACGTTTCGTCAGGCCTAGTGAAAGCACAAAGATTGCAAATTCCAGTCACAGAAATTGCATGAGGTTTTGGTATACAAAAGTAGGCTTGAAATGTGGAACAAAGTGTAAACTTACTAAATTGATAAATGAATTTCACTGAACCATTCCACGGCTTCAGTATCCCAGGTTATCTGCAAGAAAACCCAAGAAAAACATCTGTTCAGCCACGAAACGATGGACATAAAACAAAGGGAACAATGTATGAAGACTCATTTTTCAATTCTGATAATCTATGAAAGTTTCAAATCAAAAACTAAAACTATCACAACCGGAATTTGATTGAAATTTCCTTGCAGCGTCTTCTTTCTTTGTTGGATAGCAGATGCTGCCAAATGGAAATATAGATTAGGCTCGGGTCTAGATCAGAGCATATAAATTAGAATAGCACATCTCATTCCCGCAGGGAACAAGTCGATTTATTCCAGTGCTTTGATGACAACCGCCATTTTGTTTTGTGTCCAAATTGGACATAATTGAACATAACATACCTGCGCCCGCTATTATAGTTCACTGTATTCTTGTCTTCTGTAATTGCAGGTACTTTGGGTCGTATCAAGGTCTGTATGCCACATATCCAGCAGTCACTCTTCCCAAAGACTACAAGCCAACGCATTCCTCCTGGTAAGATGCTGTGAAAGATGGTCTCCAAACACTGTGTGTGTATGTGTGTGTGTACTGTATGTGAATTGGAATTATCTCATCCAAAAGCTGTTTACCTACGTATTGTAATCTACGTAGAGTGGGCTCTGGTTTATCCGACAACATCTCTTCGGCAGCATCTGCTCCCAATAAATTAATGTGTCCGATAAACCAAGTGTTGGATAAACCAGGTAGAATTGTGTACAGTTTAGTGATGGGGATTCACCAAACAGTGTTGGATAAATGAGATTTCCGGATAAACCAGTGTCGGATAAATCATGTGACTGCAGTTTGTTCACATATCAATATGTCTCTTTCGTGTGACACTCTTTGGACATCAAGTGAAGGCTTATCACTGGTTCTTCAGACGAAGTATGGTTTGAGTCCAAAGGTAGAAATGAGTATGAATTTAATTTCTGTTAAGTATTCCCTAGTCCATAGGTAATATATACATATTATGTATATATTATCTATGCCTAGTCTAACAAAGCTACGTAGCTCGTCCCACAAACACCAAACAAGCTAGCAGAGACGGGCTAGCTTGATAGACTAAAGTGGTCCCTCGAGTATGTACATACCTTGGATGTGTGTATGTGTGTGTGTGTGTGTGTGTGTGTGTGTGTGTGTGTGTGTGTGGGGAGGGTACTTACTGTACTTGTTTTGGGATATAGAATTTTGTCTGGAGTGAGTGTTTGTTATCTGTTTCCACTGCTTGTTTTGGTGAAGTATCAATTTGTACAAACTGCCCCCTTCTTCCTTATATGGCATGTTTTTGTTCTGTGCAGTTCCAGTAGGTGTTTGGTGGGGTCTGTGTGGTAGTGTGTGGTGTACTCAGAGGTGCACAGTGTAATATACGTACCTACCTCGCACAGCCTGTGGATACATGCTTGTGGTTGCTTATCTCCTTATCTGGGTACAGGGTGAGCTGTGGTTGCATTGTAGGTCCACTGTGCAGTTGCACAGAAAGAGTGAAATCTCACATCAGTCACACATCATGTCCATATCCAGTTGATGCTTCTTGTTAGTGTGCACGTGTGTCTGACCACATACACAGGTACCGTACGGGTTCTGTGCCCTCTATGGAGACGGGTACAACTAGGTTCATTCCAGCTCAGAGAGATCCTTTTGGCTCAGGCTATATTTACGGCATTAGCAAGAAGATACAGTGAGTTGTTGCGAGTGTGTGATGTTGATGTTGATGGGTTTGAGAATTGTGACTGTGACAGCTGTGTGTGTGTGTGAGTTGTGATATTGACAGTGTGTATGACAGTAGGGATGGTTAGAGTGGTGAGTGTGAACGTAGTGATTGTGAGGGGTTCTGGTGAGGTGAGTGTGTGTGTATGTAGACAGAGTACTGTGACATTACAAGGAATTGGTTTTAATGTTGGTCAGCACATGAATTTCACTCCCATTTTGTGCTTTTATATCAAACCTGTGCTCTTTTCCAGGGGGAACCTCACCTATGGTGTAGCTGGAGCACATATTTCTTTGGGATCACTTCTGTCGAATATTGAAGAAAATCTCCCCATGTGTTCAACCTTTGAGTGAGTGTGTGTGGATTACCCATACATGTGCATACATATGTATGTGCTGCATGTATGTATACATGTACTGTATGTATGTGTATGTGTATGTCATGTGTACGTACATTACATGTGTACGTACCTTCGTACGTATGTGTGGGAATTTGTGCAGATATGCATCCTCACAAGCCTATTTACACATGTATGTATCTACTACATATTATATACCATACACACATTCATACAGGCATACATATATGTATATATAGACACACACACCAACAGACATACGCCAATGTCAAGCATTACTGTCCTCTTTCCCTGCTTGCTACAACATGTACAGGTGTAGTCTGTTCGATGATGCAGGAAATGTAGTCTATCACAGCGACTTTGCTGAGGCACTTCCAGATCGAGTGACCTCCCTTGCCAAAATGGTGGGTAGAGTGTGGTAGAGTGTTGCATAGCTGGTGTGTATGTGTGTGTGTGTGTGTGTGTGTGCGTGTGTGTGTGTGTGTGTGCGTGCGTGCGTGTGTGTGTGTGTGTGCGTGCATGCGTGCATGCGTGCATGTGTTATGCAAGCATAGGACAGTTAAACTTGCTTAGTATACCTCAAAGGGGTCACAAAATCAGTACTTACATATTATCAGAGATACATACTATCAGGGTTGGTTTTTGCATGTTTCCACTGTAGTGCACTGTACATGTAAATGTGTGAAAATATTGCACTTATCTTAAGTCTTATACTTTCGTAAGTACTCCTTATGCAAGGATGTACAATGCTATTCTTCACATTTCTTCTCCCAGTCACGGTTTCTGTCTCACGCCCTAAATGGCAAGCTCAGGACCACAGACTTCTGTTTGGACTACGCCAACGTTGGAGTCATTGACAGACACTTCTACAATGTGAGCGTAAAGAGGAGGGCACATGCAAACAATGTACCATTTGTTAGAAAAATTTGTAACCAACCATAGTTACAACATTCATCCCGAGTGCAGCTTCCTTTGTGAGAATTTTAGGTTGCAAATACAACAGAATCTCGTTAAGAAGTACACTCCTAAGACATAATTCTGCGTAACACAAACTAGATTCCTAGCCCCGCTTTGTTTGCTGTAGTACTGTAAATATAGTATCATATCCTGATAAGAAGAAATTCTGGTGAGAGCTTTTGTGGGTCCTCTATTGGTTCATCTTAACAAGGTTTCACTGTACAGTGAGACCTCACTTATCCCCACCTCAGATATCCAGTTCCCTCACTTTCCGTCTGAGTTTTTATTGGAACAATCTACAATAATCCTACTGTACACTATACTACTGCTCCCTCATTTATCCAGTTCCCTCACTATATCTGCAATTTCATCCAGAACAGTGTGTGCGGATAAGTGAGGTTTCACTGTAGTATGGCCCTTTACTTGTGCATAAGGAGGTAGAATACAAAAATTTTAAATCGTATGTCTCCTTCAAATGAAGTGATTCGTGGAATTTTTGCATTGCAAAAATTTCCCAAGATATGGTACATTGTTGTGTTGCACCTGTGTCTGACACACGTGCACATACTACACATACATGTGACCACCTCTTGTGTGTTTAGTTGTGTAGGTACAATATACAGTCGAACCTCATTTGTGGGTACACCTGGGGACCCTCCAAATTGCTACTCACTATCAGTAGTACTTGCTAACCATATAGATTAGTATTGTGGGTTATAAGCTGGGGTATCATATCCTTGTACTTCCTAACCAGGTATTACTCATTAACAGTGTTCTTACTAACGAGGTTCTACTGTATATGTACCTATTTATAAGACCAATCAAGGGACCAAGTAATTGTGCTCTCTGTAGACAGGTGGTCCTTGTACACAGGTGTAGTAGTGTTGCTGAGGATGCCTACCTGTATGGTCAGCCTGCAATTGGTCTTTGTAGACAGGTGGTCCTGGTACACAGGTGTAGTAGTGTTGCTGAGGATGCCTATGTGTATGGTCAGCCTGTGATTGGTCTCTATAGACAGGTAGTCCTTGTACACAGATGTAGTAGTGTTACTGAGGATGCCTACCTGTATGGTCAGCCTGCGATTGGTCTCTGTAGACAGGTGGTCCTTGTACACAGGGTTCATTTTATGTACCATACAATTTAGTTATAGCAAGCACCAGCAAGGGTAAACTGACAATTACTGTCAGGATTACTTACATTCAGTGTCATTTTCAGTACTTTTATGTGAGTTAGGGAGAAAACATGATGTACTTTCTATGTATCCAGGAGTGCATACTTCCCAGGTACTTGCAGTATATACTAACAGAGCTTGACTTCTGTACACTGTGTCTTCCACGCTAAATCATGTGTTGTGTGGTGGATTTCACCCACTGTACTTCCTTGAGTACATGAGAACAAGCATGCGTACTGTTTTAGACCATATCTGTCAGGATCCTACAAACCCATACATGCATACCTCACATACTACAGTATACAGACATCAAGCTTATTTCACTCTCTATTTATATATACCAACCGTCTAACATACCATGTCAACTGCTGAACATGTAATATGAAAGTACTTCTCTTTCTCCCTCCCTCTCCCCTCTCCCCTCTCCTCTTTCCCTCTCCCCTCTCCTCTCTCCCTCCCTCTCCCTCTTCTCTCTCCCCCTTCCTGTCCTTCCCTCCTTCCCTCCCTCCCTTTCCCTCTCTCTTCCAGTATGAATTGATCAACAGGAAGGTGGATAACTTGAATGAATCATCCTGCCCTGCCTTCATAGCGAAACGGGTACCAGGAACTAATGTTATATTTGTGGTGGCCAACAGAGAGTCCTGCACCCTCTTGTGTCCCTGCAGAGATGTTAGTACAAGATAAGCTGTATATATGGGGGTGTTTATAGACATGTATTGATACATGTACACACACACGTACATGGATGCACACACACACACACACATGCATGAATGCACACACACACACACACGCACACACACACACACACGCACGCACATGCGCGCGCACAAACACACACATACACATATACACACACACACAACACAACACACACACACACACACACATACACACACACACATACAGTACACACACACATACACACACACACACACACACACACACACACCTACATACACACACACACACACACACACACACACACACACACACACACACACACACACACATGCACTAGGAAATACGTATAAGCACTCATCCTACACACAGTGCTGGATGCAGTACTATATATGTGTACGTATACATAATTGAGTACATTTTGGTGCCTAGCAATACGAGCAGATCCAAATGTGTACATTTTGTTAAATACATAAAATGTATTAACTCTTTTGTAGGAATGCGCCAGTGGCACTTGTCCTGTCTATAGAAATAGTCATCTGTGTCAGTGTAGGTGTAAGTGCCGTGACCAGGATCCCACGGAATACTGCAGCGTTAGTGACAACAGGTGAGCATCTGCCTACAGTACGTTCATATGTTTTGTATGTATTTGGAGATCAGGAATACACCTCACTTATATCCACACTTCAGATATCCAGTTCACTCACTTCCTGTTGGAGTTTTTATTTAAGCAATGTGCTAAATCCTACTGTACACTATACTACTGCACCCTCATTCATCCAGTTCACTCACTTTACCGGAGCAGTATTATTAAATTTCATTCTGAACGGATGTGTGTGGATAAGTGGGGTCTGACTATATACATACCAAAACACCTGCATACAAAAGTGATTATTGCATATTTGTAAGCATACGTGCATATGCTGCGTATTTGCTCACATATCCTCATCCATGGTTCCCTCTACAGTGGACGGCTGAAAGGTGCTAGTGTGTGTCCATCTTTGATGACAGCTTCCCCACAGTACAAACCAGTCAAGTATGCTACCAGCCTGTCTCGTTGTCAGTCCACTGACTGCGGAGCAATCAAGAATAACTTGTGAGTTGGTAGATGTCATTTTCGTGTGTTAAATCTGATTGGCTCTCTCTCTCTACCCTTCCCCCCCCCCCTCTCTCTCTCTGTGTGTGTGTGTGTGTGTGTGTGTGTGTGTGTGTGTGCATGTGTGTGCATGTGTGTGTGCGTGCGTGCGTGCGTGCGTGTGTGTGTGTGTGTGTGTGTGTGTGTGTGTGTGTGTGTGTGTGTGTGTGTGTGTGTGCGTGGTATCATACTGTATGCATATCAATAAGTGCCTTCATACCTGAGTTGTCTGTTTGACTTTGTAGGACATGTGTGAGTTCTCCTACTTGCCTCCAGTGTGGCTCCAGCTGCTTCCGTTACTCAGCTTGTTGCTCCTCATCTCCATACACCAGTGGAATTACAGCCTGTACTAATCCTACTACCCGTACGTATGTGTGTGTGTGTGTGTGTGTGTATGTGTGTGTGTGTGTGTGTGTGTGTGTGTGTGTGTGTGTGTGTGTGTGTGTGTGTGTGTGTGTGTGTACATGTGTGCATGTGTGTGTGTGTGTTTGTGTGTGTGTGTGTATTTGTGTGTGTGTGTGTGTTTGTGTGTGCGTGTGTGTCTTTATGTGTATGTGTTCGGTGTATGTGTGTGTGTGTGTGTGTGTTTGTATGTGTGTGTGTGTCTTTGTGTTTGTGTGTATGTTTGTGGGTGTGTCGGTGTGTTTGTGGGTGTGTGAATGACACCCTGATGCGTGTACTCGAGTATATGGTGTAGTGCAAAGTGCAGCAAAACCTCTCTAATGCCCTCTGATGTGAGACCCTCTATGAAATGAGTATTTGCATGTGTTTCAAAAGTGTTCAGTTTAGAGGGTTCACTGCACTCATGCTCTTTCCTAGCTATGTATATACTGTACATTGTACACAAAGTACATGTACATATCTACACACTGTATGTATGCGTGCACGAGTCTACAGATGTGATTTCCCGTTTTTCCCCCAGAGTCCACTCCGTTGATCGAGCCTAACATCGTGGCCATTGTTGTGCCAGTGGTGATCATTATACTGCTGATAATCCTCATCTTATTGGCTCTGATAATTTGGTACAACATTCGTATCAAAGGAAAAGGAGAACAGGAACATCACACCAATGTGTTTGATTTCAGTAAGGATAAGAAGACAAACAAAGATGCAAACGGTGAAGAAGGTAACAACAACACCACCGACATTGCAAAAGAGAAAGAAGCTGAAGCAGAATTAGATAAGGTGAAACCAAAGGAAAATGATTACGAAGAAGCGGAAATCACAGAACAAACGCTACAGAACGACACCCCCATCTAAGTGGTGCTACAAAGCCATTGGAGCTCTCCATATCATCTCACTCAGTCTTCTCTTATACCTCACAATTCATCAATGTTCTGGGTTTACTGCACACAGTATAATCTGCCCTATAGAGCCCCAACAACGTACTATATGTCATATCTAGATGCATGTATGTACAGTATTCAGACTTCAGCATTTTAGCTTTCGTTGTGTCACACTTGCAGACTACATAGGAGTCATACATACATATTATTATGTGCATGTGTAACTTTTTTGTATTAGTGGTTTCACGTGAGTGCATTCGTTCTAGTAAATTCGAGTGCTAATCATTGAAAATCTGCTGAGCACGTGCTTTAGACTGATTAACCACCACCATGTTTGTTTTCACAAAGTAAGGCTTGTGTGAACCATGACAACTGCCAAACCAGAGAAAGCCGGTATCCAATCAGTAGGCTTGTCAATGGGAGGGGTTTTTGAGTGCTTACTCGATTGCTGGGTCTGCAGAAAACATAGTTCCCAATGTATTCTGGAATCAGTCCTCCCAGATCAATAAACTCTGCGACACGTTTCCACAAGTTTGGCATGGACTAAATGGACTATAAAGTAGACGTACAGAATGTATTTGGTACTGTTCAGACAATCCTAGATAAAAGCCTGGGTTGTAGCACTTTGTTGGCTGTGATGACAGGTTTACACTGTACACGTGCACATAAGTGCAAAACAACACTGAGCTAGCCTCAACTGTCTATCGAGTTAACACTAACTATTATAGCAGACACAGAAAATACAGTGACATCTGATTTATCCGACACTGGCTTATCTGAAAGCTTCGTTTAATTATCCCACGTCTTGCAGATTCTCATCACTAAACTGCAAATGCGTACACAATTATTTCACCATGTATGCAGATTTATCCAACACCTGGTTTTTCGGACACACGCATAATATTGTGGGAATCAAACAGATGTTGTCGGATAAACCAGATTCCACTAATATTTAAGATACAATTAGCAGGTGTGAGGTGCGCAGTGTACTGGGATGCGCATGCACATGTATGTAGGATGCAGTGGAACTTGCTTGAGGAGTATATACCTGCAGGTTTAGTACAGACTCCTGGATAGTAAGTACTCCTCCTTCTGTCCCAGTGTATACCTCATGTACATAAACCAACCCTGACAGTAAGTACCTGGTTTAGTACATACTCCTGGATAGTACTCCTCATTCTGTCCCTGTGTATACCTCATGCATGTACATAAGCCAACCCTGATAGTAAATACCTAATATAACAAGTACTGGCTTTGTGTCCCCTTTGGGGTACATCCTAAGCAAGTTTCACTGCACGTAGTTTAAATACCTAATATAACAAGTACTGGCTTTGTGTCCCCTTTGGGGTACATCCTAAGCAAGTTTCACTGCACGTAGTTTTACAGGAATATGTAATTCACTACAGTGTAATATGCTTCCATTATAACAGGTTTTCATTGCATGGTTCTATGTACAGTAGAACCTCACTATTACAAGACAACGAACTACAGTTGAAACTGGTTCAGGAGAAACCCAGGGTGCACTAAAATTTGTTCTTGTTAAAAGTATTTCTTGTTTAAAAGGATGAAGATAGTACCTTGTATATATGCAGTTGGTTCACAGGAACTGGTCTTGTTAAGCGATATTTCTTGTTAAGCGACTTTGTATTAACCAGTTTCCACTGTAGTTTCCTATAGTCCTGTTTGGTTTGCTGTAGTACATGTGTTACTACATCCTGGTAAGAAGAACTTCTGATCATGAGAACTAATTTTGCACATCCCCTAAAGTTTGTCTTGACGAGGTTTGACTCTGCATGCAGTGCATGTGAAGTGGGAGTTAAGTGGACATGGTGAACGCAGCCAAACACAATTTTAGCACACAATTCAGAAACATAAACAGTGCATTGCCATGCAAGGGGTGGGCAACTGCAATTTAAAATAATATTAAAACACAATTCCTTTCAAATTTGAAGATCTATTATATAGTAATTATTATGCATGGACTGTGCAATTGTGATGGAGGAAAATGTTAATAATGTATGAAATGGTACGACATGCACGCATTTGCATGCACATGTGTGTGTGGTGTGGCGTGTGCAAGTACGCATTACATACCACCTATATGCATACATTGTGCATATACATGTGTGTCACAATGTGTGCACATGCATATGCATGCACGCATGCATGTATTTGTGTGTGTATGCTTATGTGTATTATGTATGCATGCATGCATACACATCCATGCATGTATAGTACGTATCGGTTTCATCTGGCACTGCACCGAGACACAGTGCAGCCAATCTATCCAGGACAAAGAACCTCAAATACAATCAAAGCCAGAATATCCTGTTCCCTTCCTTTGTCTTCGTCTATCTTTGTCCGTTTAACATGAAAGTGCATGAAATACTTTCATTAAAA
>CAUJGJ010000065.1:72500-75000 GCA_963170055.1 Halisarca cf. caerulea | reverse complement strand
GTGCTATTCACTCACTCACTCACTCACTCTCTCACACACACATGCACACACACACACACACACACACACACACACAGTGTGTGTGTGTGTGTGTGTGCGGGTGGGTGGGGAAGGGTGTACATGTGCATGTATGTATTGTGTGTGTATGTGCATGTGTGCATGTGCGTATATGTGTATGTATATATGCACGTGCATGTGTCAGTTTGGTATTGTTGATCCTGTCAACCACTTGTGGATTACATTTGAAAGAGCATGCATGGAATGCTTCAGTACGTATGTTAGAAAGAGATTATCTCTCTTCCTTATATGTAGTGCAGCCACAACCCCCACCAGTGTGTGTGTGTGTGTGTGTGTGTGTGTGTGTGTGTGTGTGTGTGTGTGTGTGTGTGTGTGTGTGTGTGTGTGCGCGCGCGTGCGTGTGTGCGTGTGTGCATGCATGTGTGCATGCACGTGTGTGTGTGTGTGTGTGTGTGTGTGTGTGTGTGTGTGTGTGTGTGTGTGTGTGTGTGTGTGTGTGTGTGTGCATATGTGCTTGAATGCATGTATATATGCATACATGCACACAGACTGGCTGAGTGCATGTTTGCTTTCATGTGTTTAGAGCATTTGTATTTGCGTTCATATGATTCTCAAGTAATTATTTTTTGAGTGCGAATGCTCATGTGCTAGTGGTAGAAGTGGTGTGCTGGAAAAAGGTGGTCTTAACACATCAAGCATCTGGTTGTTGTGTTGTTTGGGGAAAGATTCTGGCATGCTGATCTGTATTTGAGTCATTCCATACCTTTTCCTCACACTTTTCAATTTTCATACCTGATGCCAGGTGGTCCTTGGACCAGCCTACAGTGGTCCCTATAGCCAGGTGGTCCTTGGACCAGCCTACAGTGGTCCCTATAGCCAGGTGGCCCTTGGACCATCCTATAGTGGTCCCTATAGCCAGGTGGTCCTTGGACCATCCTACAGTGGTCCCTATAGCCAGGTGGTCCTTGGACCAGCCTACAGTGGTCCCTATAGCCAGATGATCCTTGGACCAGCCTACAGTGGTCCCTATAGCCAGGTGGCCCTTGGACCAGCCTACAGTGGTCCCTATAGCCAGGTGGTCCTTGGACCATCCTATAGTGGTCCCTATAGCCAGGTGGTCCTTGGACCAGCCTACAGTTGTCCCTATAGCCAGGTGGTCCTTGGACCAGCCTACAGTGGTCCCTATAGCCAGGTGGTCCTTGGACCATCCTACAGTGGTCCCTATAGCCAGGTGGTCCTTGGACCATCCTACAGTGGTCCCTATAGCCAGGTGGCCCTTGGACCAGCCTACAGTGGTCCCCATAGCCAGGTGGTCCTTGGACCAGCCTACAGTGGTCCCCATAGCCAGGTGGTCCTTGGACCATCCTACAGTGGTCCCCATAGCCAGGTGGCCCTTGGACCAGCCTACAGTGGTCCCTATAGCCAGGTGGTCCTTGGACCAGCCTACAGTGGTCCCCATAGCCAGGTGGTCCTTGGACCAGCCTACAGTGGTCCCTATAGCCAGGTGGTCCTTGGACCAGCCTACAGTGGTCCCCATAGCCAGGTGGTCCTTGGACCAGCCTACAGTGGTCCCCATAGCCAGGTGGCCCTTGGACCAGCCTACAGTGGTCCCTATAGCCAGGTGGCCCTTGGACCAGCCTACAGTGGTCCCCATAGCCAGGTGGTCCTTGGACCATCCTACAGTGGTCCCCATAGCCAGGTGGCCCTTGGACCAGCCTACAGTGGTCCCCATAGCCAGGTGGCCCTTGGACCATCCTACAGTGGTCCCTATAGCCAGGTGGTCCTTGGACCAGCCTACAGTGGTCCCCATAGCCAGGTGGTCCTTGGACCAGCCTACAGTGGTCCCTATAGCCAGGTGGTCCTTGGACCAGCCTACAGTGGTCCCCATAGCCAGGTGGTCCTTGGACCAGCCTACAGTGGTCCCCATAGCCAGGTGGCCCTTGGACCAGCCTACAGTGGTCCCTATAGCCAGGTGGCCCTTGGACCAGCCTACAGTGGTCCCCATAGCCAGGTGATCCTTGGACCATCCTACAGTGGTCCCTATAGCCAGGTGGTCCTTGGACCAGCCTACAGTGGTCCCCATAGCCAGGTGGTCCTTGTGTACACATGGCTTTTAAGACTCATTTTACTGTACATGCGTATGTGTTTGTATGTACATTATGTGTGTCATCTCCACTTGTGTGCATATGTATCTACTGTAGGTACATATGTTTGTACACACATATGTACGTATGTATAACAGCATGACCAAGTTGCATAAGCTCTTTTGTAAGCACTTACTTTTAGCAAAGCTGGGTGTAGTCATAGTATGTATGTGTATGCATGCACGTAGGTGCACTGCACTTTGCCAAGTTTGTGTGTCTCAGGTGGTATTAAATGACAGGAAGTGTGTATGGATTCCTTATTAGTCATCCCCCAAGACCATGCTGTCATTAGAGATAATGCAATAAGGAATTCTAGGACAATGAGATCAGTACTAGTT
>CAUJGJ010000065.1:62500-67500 GCA_963170055.1 Halisarca cf. caerulea | reverse complement strand
AGGATAGTCCATGTGATTAAGAGTTGAATACATGTGATGTATTTACAGTAGATTGACAGGTCCTCATTGATACCAGGGCTGAATGGGGTTGCATTGATCCTACATGGCACCCTGGGGATGATAGTGGGCACCCTGGGGATGATAGTGGGCACCCTGGGGATGATAGTGGGCACCCTGGGGATGATAGTGGGCACCCTGAGGAGGATAGTGGGCACCCTGGGGATGATAGTGGGCACCCTGGGGATGATAGTGGGCACCCTGGGGATGATAGTGGGCACCCTGGGGATGATAGTGGGCACCCTGGGGATGATAGTGGGCACCCTGGGGATGATAGTAGGCACCCTGGGGATGATAGTGGGCACCCTGAGGAGGATAGTGGGCACCCTGAGGAGGATAGTGGGCCCCCTGGGGATGATAGTGGGCACCCTGGGGATGATAGTGGGCACCCTGGGGATGATAGTAGGCACCCTGGGGATGATAGTGGGCACCCTGGGGATGATAGTGGGCACCCTGGGGATGATAGTGGGCACCCTGGGGATGATAGTGGGCACCCTGGGGATGATAGTGGGCACCCTGGGGATGATAGTGGGCACCCTGGGGATGATAGTGGACACCCTGGGGATGATAGTGAGCACCTGAGGAGGATAGTGGGCACCCTGGGGATGATAGTGGACACCCTGGGGATGATAGTGGACACCCTGGGGATGATAGTGGACACCCTGGGGATGATAGTGGGCACCCTGGGGATGATAGTGGGCACCCTGGGGATGATAGTGGGCACCCTGGGGATGATAGTGGACACCCTGGGGATGATAGTGGGCCCCCGGGGATGATAGTGGGCACCCTGAGGAGGATAGTGGGCACCCTGGGGATGATAGTGGACACCCTGAGGAGGATAGTGGGCACCCTGGGGATGATAGTGGGCATCCTGAGGAGGATAGTGGGCACCCTGGGGATGATGGTGGGCACCCTGGGGATGATAGTGGGCACCCTGGGGATGATAGTGGGCACCCTGGTGATGATAGTGCTACTACACACACACACACATCTCCTTACAACGCATACACCCATGTTTGTATGTACAGTACATGCACATATTTGTATTGTACATTTACGTGTACATATACGTACAGTACAGTACGTACATATATGTATGTAGATTTTCCATACAAGACAGCATGCATACCATATCTTGTTATCAAATACATACACACTTTGTCTGTCACATGCCCCAAGTCAAGGGCAGAGGGAACTAGTCAGCCAGCACTGCTTGACGTGTACCAAAACCAGGCTTGGGTTCACAGCCTATGTACGTACGTATGCATAGACAACTATCCAGACTTGTTGTCATGGTTGTACCGATAGCTGCTTCCTCCTCCCCTGCAAGTTGGCCACTTGATCTCTCTACTGCACCTACATACATGACCACCACCAGACTGATAAGAGGTTGTATGTGTTTGTAGTGTGTCTCCAAACATGGTGTTGTCATGTGATTCCTGTGGCCCTTGTGACTGTGGAGAAATGAGGTAAGCCAACCTTACTGGCTACAAGTGGTTGACATGACGTGGAACAGTGTCTGTAGTGTACTGGCATGGTCTGCTGTACAGCAGTATATACGTATGTATATACTGTGGTGCATACTGCCTGAAGCCATTATGCAGGGTTGTTGGGTGTTCATAATCTGGGGTGCTGTGGGTACATGGTCTGTACTGGAGTGCTGTGGGTATGTGGTCTGTACTGGAGTGCTGTATGGTCTGTACTGGAGTGCTGTGGGTACATGGTCTGTACTGGAGTGCTGTGGGTGCATGGTCTGTACTGGAGTGCTGTAGGTACATGGTCTGTACTGGAGTGCTGTGGGTGCATGGTCTGTACTGGAGTGCTGTGGGTGCATGGTCTGTACAGAAATGCTGTGGGTATGTGGTTTGTACTGAAATGCTGTGGGTATGTGGTCTGTACTGAAATGCTGTGGGTATGCATGTGGTCTGTACTGGAGTGCTAGGGATGAGTATCTGCACACAGTAGGACTGTGAGTGTCTGCAGTACACTATTGTCTTCAGTAGCTGAATTGGTTGCACCCGTTGAGGCAGTTCAGTTATGTCTAGCAGGGTGAGGATGTTGTGTACACATGTTGTAGTGTGGCCCTCCTCCCCTTCACTCCTTCCCTCTCTCTCTTTCACCCCTCCCTCCATTTCACCCTCTCCCTCCCTTTCATCCCTCTCTCTCTTTTATCCCTCCCTCCCTTTCACCTCTTCCTCCCTTATGCCCCTCCCTCCCTTTCACCCTCTCCCTCCTTACCCCTCCCTCCCTTTCACCCTCTCCTTCCCTCCCTTTTACCCTCTCCCTCCTTACCCCTCCCTCCCTTTCACCCTCTCCCTCCTTACCCCTCCATCCCTTTCACCCCTCCGTCCCTTTCACCCTCTCCTTCCCTCCCTTTCACCCCTCCCTCCCTTTCACCCTCTCCCTCTCTTTCACCCCCTTCCTTGCAGGGAACAGTTTGGTCTTGCTACCAGCAGAGATGTCCAGACCCCATCATCCAGAGCCAAACAAGTGAGTGCTTTTGTTTACTTGACCCCAACAGTATACTGTACAGTCAGCACTGTGGGTCTGTATGTACGTATATGCATATGTGCATATGTACTGTATGTGTTTTCAATGTATGGGAATGCCTGTAGGTGTGTGTGTACATGCATACCGTGTGTATTCAATGTGTATGGGTTCATGTGTGCAGTACAGTATGGTTACACCTACGTATCTATCTACAGTACGTACATATCCACATGCGTATAACATTGTTCAGCTCAAATTTACGTATTTTGACTTACTGTTCATTTGTGTGTACACACTCAGTCACTGTGTCAGACCACTTCTGTGTACGCATGCACTAGTCTTGCACCCAGCTAGGTGGATTTTGTGCGTGTGCTTACGGATTCTACTTTCTCCACTGGATGAGCGACTACAGTGCATGTGCACATGCGTAGATACATACATACGTACGCACGTATGTACGTATGAACTCCACTAAGTACAGTACAGAACATGTATACTTAAAATGCATACATGTTCACGTCATGTGTAAATACTCATATGAGATTTCTTGTGTCTTTCCATACGTATGTACGTACGTATGTATCCAGCTGTGGTCACAAATGTACGTATGTATGTAGTCTATGTATGTACAGTATGTTTTGTTTTGTGGCAATGTTTGATTTTCTGTTTACGTCTGCTGACATCATCTGCAATAATGGAGATCTTGGGTTGTTGTGAGTGATTGTCCCTCATTTAGACATATGCTTATGTATGTAGCCTTGGGAGTCACACCAGACTATGCATGTAGATGTGGACATGCTGTGTGTGTGTGTGTGTGTGTGTGTGTGTGTGTGTGTGTGTGTGTGTGTGTGTGTGTGTGTGTGTACATATGCATGCACATACTATGTGTGTACATATGCAGGCATGCTACAGTATGTGTGTACATATGCACATGCTGTGTGTGTGTGTGTACATACGCACGCACATACTATGTGTGTACATACGCAGGCACATGCTACAGTATGTGTGTACATATGCACATGCTGTGTGTGTGTGTGTACATACGCAGGTACATACTGTGTGTGCATATGTACGTACATGCTGTGTGTGTGTGTGTGTGTGTGTACATATGCAGGCACATACTGTGTGTACATATGCACATGCTGTGTGTGTATGTGTGTATAAATGACTATGTAGTACAGTATGTTTGTTACCATCCTTAAGCTTCATGCAGCACTTCAAAACTTCATACTTCACTCTAACCGTGGACAATCTAACCCTAAAGTCGGAGTATCTATGTATGATAGAGTTTGTTATGTATTGTTAGTGTATACATATGTGTGTATGTAAGCATATGCATGTGTATGTATGGTACATGCATATCTTAAGGGGGGTATGAAACCTGTGCTGGCTGTCAATGGTGTTCACTGTCAGGACTAGTGCACATGAGTTGGTGATAGAGAAACTAGTTTTTACTACCGTTACTAGGCTAAGGATGTACTGCGCAAGGCTCTCATTGAGCAGTCTCAGTGTCTTCAATAGGATGTACGTACTGAGGTGTCATGTACTGAGGTGCCATGTGCTGAGGTGCCATGTACTGAGGTGCCATGTACTGAGGTGCCATGTACTGAGGTGCCATGTACTGAGGTGCCATGTACTGAGGTGCCATGTACTGAGGTGCAATGTACTGAGGTGCCATGTACTGAGGTGCCATGTACTGAGGTGCAATGTACTGAGGTGCCATGTACTGAGGTGCAATGTACTGAGGTGCCATGTACTGAGGTACCATGTACTGAGGTGCCATGTGCTGAGGTGTCATGTACTGAGGTGCCATGTACTGAGGTGTCATGTACAGAGGTGCCATGTACTGAGGTGCCATGTACTGAGGTGCCATGTACTGAGGTGCCATGTACTGAGGTGTCATGTACTGCATGTGGATATTATAGGCAGTCCCAGTTCATGTGTCTGCTCTTGCAATTCTCAGTTGTTCCTTATTTCCACATCAAGAGATTAATTTCTTTTGTTCACACTTAGCTTATGTACCGTACAAGACACCAAAGGCATAATAGATGTGCTACATTATTGTATTGCATAAAATGTACGTACCTACATGTGTACATACATGTACTGTACATACATATGTATGTACGTATGTATGTACTGTGCGTGAATGTATAGGGTCTGGTTTGAACCTGATCTGCTATTCATAGTGCAGTATAACTTACATGCGCAGCTAAGAGCTATTATTTTCAAAGAATTGCAGATTGCGGGTTCTGATAGTGTTAGGACCATGTTACCTGTCTCAGCTAAAGCTCAAATGGCAACACTTATAAGTGTAGTGTTTTGTTCCTACACAAGTTCTTTCACTGAAGCCTGAAAATCCTCACTGAAGCCCAAATGCCCAAAAATGGTTATTTCTACGCATGTGCTGTTCCTGAGCGTGTTTGTACGAATTTATACGTACGTACACATGT
>CAUJGJ010000065.1:50000-55000 GCA_963170055.1 Halisarca cf. caerulea | reverse complement strand
CACTCTAGTAAGCTATAGAACATCTTCAACCCCTGAAATGAGGACACCTCGATAATCAGGACAGTCCTTTCTGGTTCCAAGGTGTCCGGAATAGAGGGGTCCACTGTACTGGTTCCAAGGTGTCTGGAATAGAGGGGTCTACTGTACACCAATTGCCTACTTTAGTACATACGTACATACTGTATGTACGTACATACTCATACATACGTACGTATGTGTGCACAGACAGTGGTATATACTCAGGTACTATATATGCATGTGTATGCATACAGTACTCACATGTGTATCAACCTAATCGCCTTTTTGGTTGAATGCAAATTTGCTGCTTCTATACACACATATGCATAAGATAACTTCACATCCGCATGAATATGGTACTCAGTGATAGTGCATAGCACATCACTGGTCATCCGATCACATCACTGGTCATCCGATTGCTCTTATCAGTACTTTGAGTCCAAATGTGGCATAGGAGGCACTGTAGCTGTTTGTGTGTACGCACAGTACATAGAGAGTCCATCCTAATAGGAATACCTTATATGGAATCCCTCCAGCCTGTTGCCTAAATGTACACGTCAGACCTTGAGTAGAGATAAGGGCTAAGGGCAATTTTGGCGACCAGATTATCTGCTGATTTCATGTGCATAACAATTGTACATGCTTACGTATGGGCATATTCCATATGGTGGGAAATTTGCGTGGGAAAATTTCACATTTTACTCCAAATCCGAAATTTGACTTTTTTGTTTTGCAAATACTAGTAGTTGTTACTTTTTCTAATGCTTTTCTGGGCTTTTATTTGCAAATTTTACAGCCTTGTTCACGTAGACCCTGCTTTGCCTCTTTCCCAATGATCCTCCATTTTATGTGCTTGTCAACAAATAAAATGGCAGTCCATCAGTACGGGGTAAACTGAGGGCAAAGGAATCATTTTGTCAATTCGATTGAATTGTGAGAATTGCAAAAATAAAACCTCATGAAAATCATAAAGTACTAGTATGCGTGCATCCATACACACATACATAATACATGTGTACGTATGTATAAATGGTTCTGAAATGCTTGATGTGTTGGTACGTACTGTACATACATGTACTGCTGGATGAGAGTCCGCCAAGGTGCAGTAGAGCCACACTTCTATGTACTGTACGTATGTGGAGGTATTGACAGTGATGCATACTGTATCATTTTATCTTGATATGTGCCTTTGATCTTGATTTATCCTGACATGTGCCTTTGATCTTGATTTTCACATTCAATGTTGATGGTGACTTCTGATTGATGTTGTGGATTCAAGCTATACTGGTGTTCTAATTGCTGGATTAATCTTGTATTATCCTTTGTAGCTGTTTTTACGGTTAATCTTGCATCATGCACTACCCATGAAGTTTGGACTGGGTTGGGTAAGCTTGACTTATCATGGAGAGCCTTAGCCAACGCCTGCTATCCTAGAGACACAGGGTCCTAGATATGTGGTGCATGCACAAACTAAAGAAAAACTTGAAAATGGAGGGTGTTAAAAAGTGGTTCACTTGATCACACAATACAGTAGTGCCCCCCCCCCCCCCCCCCCCGTTGAGAGTCCACCCTTAGGGATCTGTGAAAGGTGGTCTTTCGAAAGAGGTGGTCTCTGGTGAGGGGAAAGTTAATATGAGACATACTACATTTGTGACCAGCACAGCCGGTCTTACAAAAGAGGTGATCTTTCATGAATCACGAGGTTGGTCTCTCAAAAGGGGTACGACTGTACTCCCATGTCCCTTACAGAGACACTCATGTGTATGGGGGCAGCACCGCTTACCCTCTCCCGTCCAATGCTGTACTTCGGTCCCATCCAATATTTGTTCGTGCAATAATTGATGTGACAACCAATTGCCATGTACCGTATTTGCAGAACTTTGTTTTCTGCAGCACCCAGTTGTTGTCATGATGATGATTATCACAGTTGTTGCAATTTTGGCCCACACCACAAAATTTTCATTGTCATGTTATTGTTAGGTTGGTTGAAGTGCTGTGAATGTTGGGATTTTAACTTTCGAAAATTAATATAGACTTTGCAGAAATCATACTCCATGACGATTCCAGGGGAGAGGGAGTAGGAAAGAGGAGGGGCAGGTAAGGAGAGAGATGGAGGGGAAGAGGACCACAACACAGTTACAACAGCACAAGTGGCTGCAATACATATGGCTGCTGTATAAGGTACATCATCAGCCACAGGTGCTAGATTAGGATATCTAAAATGTACCAAAATCTTCTTTTGAAAACTATGGAGTCCCCCTACCGTTAGTTTTTGTGTGAAAACAACTTTTCGCTAATGTATGGTGGCCATGTTTTTCCGTGTTAATCCTACATAAGGTGCAGTACATCATCAGCCACAGATGCCAGATTAGAATATCTATATGTATGTCGCCAGGTGGTTGGTGATAAGCTTCCGCCAGCGATAAAGTGATTCCAGTTTTGGTGATTGGGGAAATTGAAATTTCCATGGGAAAGCATGCGCACAGACTCGTTGCTGTTGACCGTGTGCAGCGAATGCGTATCAGATTCTCATGGCCATATATACGCACAGAATGCCCCACCTGTTCTCATATCAGTAGACTTTAGAACCATATACGTACCAAGTGCTAGACTGCATTGGCTGGTGTGCGAAATACGTATGTGCCTGTGAACTTTCATGCATTGTTACATATTTGTACCAACTTCCATGTATGTTTGCACCCATGTCCGGGATATGCCTACATTCATACATATGTGTGTTAATGTGTGTGACCCCCAACCATGTATGTACGTCGATCCGGTGTGAGGAATTGGAAGAGTTTTGCTCGTCCGCTGCCATACGGTATTGTAACCTGACAGGGTGGGACAGCAGTGCCCCTGTGCAGCCCTTATTGGCAAGTGCGGTCGATTTTGGTTTAAGTGACTGGTTTTTCCATTAGTCACATTCCAATCAATCTGTGCTCTATCTCGATATGGTAGAAGAATGCGACTGATTAAATCATTGTAAGTGGCTGCCAGAGAAAACATCCAATGTGGGCTGAATTTCATGCCTGCAATGGGATGGGAATGTGATAAGAATGTGTCTGCCCTCCCACACAATCACCCATGTGCCCACCAGTTTGAACGGCTCACACACTCTCTGGCCGATCAGCTCAGGATGTGAGGATGGCACCCACAAAAGGCATTGTAGAGGAATCTTATTATAACGAATCCTAGGGATCCCAGGGCACACTAAATTCTTCATTATATCAGATATTCGCTATAGCCGGTGAAAGTTCCATTCAAGAACATTCATTGGGTCACATGAATTTGTTCACTGTATTATGCTGAAATTCACTGTAAGAGTGTTCTTTGTAATGAGTTTCTGCTGCATTGAGGGGGTGATTCGGAGAGTGATCCAGGTAATCTCTGCTAATCAATTAAGGCAGTGATTGTCCTTGAACCCACTGAAGCATGGGAACCAGTGTTTTGGCCCAGTCATGTGTAGCCAGATTTCTTTTTTGCCTGCTTTATTTAGTGACTATGTACGTATGTAGCCGAATCGTTGGCGTCATATTTGCCAAATATAGGAGGTGGAATGACAGTCTGGGTTACACATGGCTGTCACGTCAAATCTTGTCCCCCTAGAAGTGATCTGGCGTGGGTGCTTATCGAATGTAAACTCAAGCCATTGGGGTGTTACGGTTAGGGTTGGGTTAGGGTTTAGTATTGATAACACAATTGGAGGGACGACATACGGCAGGGGACTGTTCACTGCGTTGCACAACAACCTTCAGCCATCTATTCTTGTGGTCACAGAATGACCACCTGAGTTTACTAAATTCCCATGTAAAATACAGCAAACATCAGAGTAAAGGACACTTTGGGACAGATCTATTTGTCCTTTGTAAGGAGGTTGTCCTCTTTGGGAGGTTCAAAATGTATAAGAGCGATAGGGAAGATGTATTTTTGGGCCTCAAGCTATGTCCTTGTATAGAGGTTTATTGTACCGTGTCCTAATCTGTGTGAGTCCACTATCGGAGGCTCCACCATAGGACCAAGAACATAGTTACCCAGTTGACCACTTGTAACCAAGGTCACATGGAGTATTTATATTATGATATGCGATGGCTGACTGATAACGGTTCTTTAGAATATTATATACAGTGCTAGAAATAACTGCCTGCTGTCTGCCATTTTCCGAACAAAACATGAAGATGGCTGACCAAAATTGAGTTGGGTCAGCCATTTGGCTGACTACTAAAACTGAGAGCTGAGTCTCTGTTATTGGCTATATTACAGTTGAGTGCCAATTTGTTTTGCCAGTCTCAAGGTTTAGTACTTAAGATTTCTTTGTACGTACGTATTATGTATGTACACATGTACATACGTACGTACATAATCTCTGATGGTTAGAAATGGCTGACCAATCTTCAAAATGCCCTACCAATACAACACTGGGTCAGCCATTTGTCCCAGCAAATGTCAAATGCTATTTCTACCACTGTACCTATTATACACCACTTCTCACATACAGTGAAAGCTCTCTGACTGACACCGATCCAACACGCGATGGGACTTGAAAGAAGTGTCGGATTAGGATTTTGTCAGATTGCGGAGTGACTAGTAACATACTGAAATATGGTGATTGTACAAGATGGTTGGATTATACGTAGAGGTGTCGGGTTACAGAGGTTTTCATTGTACTCAGAAGTAGACATTGTTGCCCTAAGTTAAGAGCCATTCTGGCTATGTATGTTACTATAGCAACAATGGGAACTGAAATAGCATTGTTGTGTGTTCTGGGAAAGCAGTTGTTGTGTGCTTATCAAGCAATGAGAGGACTGCTTACTGAAAATACCCTACAGGAAACCCATTCATGTGTTGCACTCAGAATGAAGCGTACTCGGTTTGAGTGCACTGTATTAGAGGAACTTACGCTGATTGAGCATATGTACATGCATACATACTGTGCACATGTGCACTTTGAACTACAAGGGGAAGAATTCTTATGGAATACTATG
>CAUJGJ010000065.1:32500-45000 GCA_963170055.1 Halisarca cf. caerulea | reverse complement strand
TGCTGTATGTACCCCCTCTTACCCTCCCCACCCCCCTCCACATCTCCAGGTTCCCAGTTCCCTCCCTCCCCTCATCCCTCGTCAACCTGTACTTCCAGCACTGGAGATGGGTACACAGCCTCCCATTCCTACACTACCAGGCTCGGACCACCCTCCTCTACCACCACTACAGGACAGCACCTCCACACTCAAGGAGTTAGTACACACTGACCAAAGGTGTGTTGGGTTGCTCCAATCTGTACAGAATGCAGGTGTCTGTGTGACTGTGGCAATGTGTACGTATTTCACTATTTACATACACTTGTGTGTACTTGTGATGTTGTACAACGCTAGCTTTTTATTGGTGATATACTGTGGTTCCCTTTCAAGACCATCTCCTCCTAACCAAGCACAGTGCTCTTGTTTCAGGGAAAAAGGGGAACCATATTTAGCATAAGAAGTGCATAGCCACACTGATAGATGTTCTGTTCCTACGCAAGTATAGAGTATGCTTACTATGGAGTACAGTAGTACTCCCTGTATGTAGTGACGACAATGTAGTGGTGGTATAGGATTATGTACATTTGGGCTTCGGTAATTTTGGTAAAAAGTCACTTCTGAATGTTATAGCCAGTGAGTATTTCACTGGCACTGTATGAACATAGTATGCTTGCCTGTCCATATATTTTACGATGCGAAGGGGATGATGGGCGATTGAGGACTTGTGCCGTTAAATTCTTCCAGGTTCTCTAGGTATAAACTTTTAATTACCATCAATTTTTAGCCAACTACATACTTTGTTTTGTTTGAAACCAAGAAGTTATTGATTGACTACATCAATTTGTGTTTGCTTTGTATAAGGAGTGTACAAGATTCTGTTGAAGGTGGTCAGCTTCAAAAGCAGATAGACAAACCACAAGAAGTACAGTCTGGAGTCTTTTTAACACAGGTAGGCAGGAAACTGTAAGCTAACATTAATGTATGTACGTAGTTGTGTACGACTTGTATGACAGTGAAATCAATCTATAGTGGTTACTTTGTGCTAAAATATTCAAGAGATGAATCTTTTACAGATTTCGACAATTTTTGCATTTCTTATCTTCGAAGATTCCCCTTCAATCTTACCTATTATTAGTCTTTTATTGATGTAAACTTTCTCTGTTTGTGAACAAAGCCATTAAAGGATATAGCAAAGCACGGCAGTGCTTTGAGGTGAACACTGTTTTTTGATGGCCATTTTGGTCATTGCGCAAGAGCCTGAGCTAAATTTTCACTCATGGCTCTTAATCTGAAAAAAACCGAAGTTTCATCCTGTGAAATTATCAGTGCTTACGTACTGTAGTTTGGGCTCCTTAAAAAGGTTTGTTATACAGAAGATTCCACTATTCTAAAGTTATTTTACACACACTATGAGCATATCAATTTATCTGGACAGTCTGTTGTAGAGAGGTTTTTGCTATTTAGGGAGTTTTTTGTGAGAGGTTCCACTGTATTTGGGCATGTGTACTGTGTGCACGTATAATACATGTGTACATGTGTGCATGTGTGCATGTTTACATGTGTGCATGTGTGCATGTGTGCATGTGTACATGTGTGTATGTGTACATGTAAGTACTTGAGTTGGTCACTTATCTTAGCATTTGTATATCCAATAGGTAAATGCTGAGCAGCCATCTTTTCCAAAACATAGTCCAGACAAGGTAGACCAACTTCCCACAGCAAGAAGACCACATTTCAGCACTACTTTGAGGACCCTGGAGCAGGAGGACAGAGACAAAGAAGGAACCGTGAACCAGAGAGTCCTTCCACAGAGGTACAAAGGTTACGAGGCTCTCTTGGATGCACAGCAAGATCATTCATTAGCCATCCCATCTGGTGAGTGAGTGTGTAGTTGATGGGGTATGATAAACCTCAGTAATCCTGCACCTCGATAATCCAACGTCCCACAATCATTTTCTGAGGTACGGCCTCCATGCTCTACACTGTGCTGATCTGTTTAGTGCACACATACTTTTTGGTCTATGTGAGTTTCAACTCAAATGTAACTTTTAACCTTAAGTGCAATCTCCAGTGGCCAGCACTTGTCTCCCAGTTTCTTCGTGTGTAGAATGTGAACAGTGTGTACTGCGGACTGTACTGTACATATGTGCCCTTTATGCACCTTTTTAAGATATTTCTCATTTCTTTCCATCAATCAGATATTCAAGGCTGTACAAAAGCTCTCAGACAAGTCTTAAATCATCCCTTGATGCTTCCCAGCCCAAAGAAGGCACATCTTTCAGCCAAGCAGCTGAACCATCCTCCACTCAGCCCGAAACGGGAGCCAACTGACAGCAATGTGTCCTCAGCAAGGAGGTCACACCTTGCAGATCAGGATCCTGTGATGGAGGAGCAGGGCAGTGCTGTACTTCCGGCGAAGGTCAGACAAATGGAGTCAGTCTTGTCCGACATCAAACACCAGTGCTTGGAGTTGGAAATGAGTCTGAGTAAGTGCGGAAGCTCTATACATCATGTAGTGTAGGGTTTTAGTAGTCTGGGGTGGCCAGACCCTTAACTTGGGTCCTTGATCTTTTAAAATGTCGAACGGAAGTAAAGAGAAACGAGAAAGGGACTGACCATGTTAGCACCAGTGACCTACCTTCTCATCCAGTCTGTTCAGCTATCTATCTTTATTCCAAGTCCACACCATTGCAGTGAATTAAATGCAAATTTGATGTTAATTTTATTGCCTATTAATCATTAATATTTAGAATGGTACTGATGCAATGCTAGATATCCATAAATATATCTCTAATTGTTCCTTTTGATTATGCAGTATTACCGGGTATATTAATTGGATATTAATTAATCATTTCATATAGTATTCTTGTTACATGTATGTTATCAGATTGTGATGTAACCATTAATTTGAATACCATATTTAGTGACTGTCACCTGCTGCTTTTGCGGTTACTTCTTCAAAATTTGGCTGATTGATTGGTAGTGGAACCTGCCTAATCCAGCACCTCTACAAACCAACATTCGCTGAAACAGGCCGAGATTCTCTGGCACCAGACGTTCATTTTGACCATACAAACTGACCTCTATAATCCAGCAACCTGTTAATCCAGCACTGTTTTCATTCCCCAATGGGTGCTGGATTATACAGGTTCCACTGTATACTGATATTCTTCTCAACCATTACGTAGGCGATGTTCTGTCTTCAAATCCTATTGAGCCCAGGCAAGAGCCACCTCCAAAACATGCAGCTATGGAAAAAGATGCTAAGCTCCTCTTGGATGAGGTACATACATGTAAATCACTGTGTGTGTGTGTGTGTGTGTGTGTGTGTGTGTGTGTGTGTGTGTATGTGTGTGTGTTTGTGTGCGTACACGCACATGTGTGTGCATGTGCTCGTGTGTGCTTGATCAAGTGTGTGTACATGCCCACAAGTATGCCTGTTTCTGTGTGTCTATGCTTTTTCAAATACATAGCAATTCTCCTATTGTCCGGTATGCAGATGAGGTTGTTGTATATCACATTTGCCCCTGTATGGTTAGTCTCATTCCCTGCCCCACTTTTGGCCACCATTCCTGACGAGAATAAAATGGCATCCGGAAGTGGGGCTGGGAACGAGATTACTATATAGTTAAATGCAGACACAAGCAAACAAATAGTGCATGTACTTTATATGCGTGAACAAGTGTATGTGCAAGCATGCAGACACGCTTGTACACATAGTGGGGGTGTCCACACGCACACATGCAAACATGCACACAAGTGCACATGCATAAGTGGACGCACACACACACACACACACACACACACACACACACACACACACACACACACACACACACACACACACACACACACACACACACACACACACACACACACACATGCACACTGTCATGTCATGCAGTAAGGATGAACTGTAAACATAATATTTTCCATTACAGATTCAGAAGAGGTTTATTGAAATAAGAAAAGATGTACTGAAGTGTCAACCCGAAAAATTGGAGGCGGCCATTTTTAGCTGACAAATTCACTATTTGTACATAATAATGACTATATTACGTATAAATTTATCATCGCTATTGACGTATACGTACGTCATTCAAACGTGGGTTCGAAAATGGCGGATCGAGGACTCATCCTCGTGTCCAATATTTCCTCCTACGTCAGTCCGCAACAGGTTAAGGAGCTCATGAGTTACTTAGGAGACATTGAACAAATGAAAGTGTTTCCTGAAAGGTATAGTGATATTTTTTATCCATGCAGTTAAACTTATTTTGACACGTACACATAATATGTAAGATGGTAGGTGATCTTTCTTACGTGCACAGAATTGTGCGTATACGTATGTGCATGCTGTACATGCATTAGTTTGCTGTATTGCAGGGCTTTATGTAGGACCCTATATAGCTCGTGTGTGCAACTTAAAGCAAATGCACCTATTATGTAAACTATTGTTGTACGTTGCTGCAATTATAGTGCCCTGCAAACATATGGTACGTTTTTTAAAGAAAATTACTTATATTCTATTTCACTACATGCAGTGAGATGAGGGCAATGGAAGCGCCTTCTAAAGTGGCCTTTGTCCGTTTTGGTCGTCCAGACAGTTACAACATGGCTATGCACCTCCATGACACCGTAATGGGTGACCGCCAGCTGAGGGTGTCTAAAGTGGACATTGGTGTGTGTGTGTGTGTGTGTGTGTGTGTGTGTGTGTGTGTGTGTGTGTGTGTGTGTGTGTGTACGTGTGTGTGTGTGTGTGTGTGTGTGTGTGTGTGTGTGTGTACGTGTGTGTGTGTGTGTGTGTGTGTGTGTGTGTGTGTGTGTGTGTGTGTGTGTGTGTGCTGATGCACGTGAATGTCTAATGTTCTTGTATTTGTTCTTCTATTACTGCATCCATGTATTGCAACAATTGCTCCTTTTCTGGTCATACAATACATCTTCGAGGAGTCTTACATAGTTCTCATGGATTTGTCTAGGTTGTTTTTGTTGTTGTTTTATTCATGTACAGTAGAACTTGGATAGTAAGTACCCTCAAGGGAAAGCGAAATGTGTTGGTACTCACTATCAGAGGTGCTTACCATCCAAAGGGGTTTCAATGATGTTGTATGAAGTAGGGACAGAACAAGGAGTACTTATCCAGGAGAACCTACTATCCAGGAGTACTTACTAACCCAGGAGTACTTACTAACCCAGGAGTACTTGCTAACAGAGTTGGACTGTACCTCCTCTTCTTCCTCAGCTGATATCCCAGATGAGCAGAATGCCATGATGTATGCATCGCCAGCTGCTGACTTCATCCCACTCAGTGTGGCTGTGGAACTCGCCCGCACTCAGTCAGCAAATGCTCTGCTTCCAACACCAGCCCAGAGCCTTCTGGGGAACCCCCCTGTGAGTTTTGCTGTGATGTCATACATATACTATACAGTTCTGTTCAGTTCAGTAAGCTCATTTATTCTGAGGAGGCCTTTTGCTGATCTATGTGGCTACTATACTTGACACCCGGTAATGCAGAAATCTCACTATAATAGAGATGCATTTGGAGGGGGGGGGGGATAGAACAATGCTCCTGTGTGAGATTTTGCCCACGCCCTCTTTAGTAGTGCCTAATTCCTTCCCCTTCCCCCTCCCCACCCATGAGAGGTTTTGCATTCGGCAGATTTTAGAGAAAGGAGTGAGGCTGTGGGATGTTTCAGTCCAGTACAACAGTCTCAGTAATTTACCACTACCTTTTTATCTGCCATGTATGGAAAATACATACGTAAATTCATGAGTATGTACAACAGAACAAACCTCTCCATTTCATCATAAAATTGCTTATCTCAATTATGACCAACTATTGAGGTTACCATGTGCGTACCTACAGACCATGTATTGTGTTCTTTGTCTGTTTTGTTTTCAGGGAGTCCAGACAGAGACTACCGGGATGCTCAACGCCATGGGAACAGCAGTCCCTCCCCCACCTCCACTCACCGGCAATGTGGACCCATCGAAGATTGATGAAATCAGGAGAACCATTTATGTCGGGAACCTCAACACAACAGTGAGTTGTGCTCATATTCAGGGTAGGGAGAGGGGGAAGTGTGAAGGGGAGGATGAGTGTGAGGGACTGGGGAAGGAGTGAAGGGGAGGAGGAGTGTGAGGGGGAAGTGTGACTAAGAGTGTGAGGAGGAGGGGAAAGAGTGCTAAATGATGATCAAAATTTGTGTTTATGCCTAGATAAGAGATATATAATTACACCTATTTAGTTAAGCCTTGTGTGAAGGGTTGAAATAAGTAAGAAGTTTGATTCCTGGGAAGAAGGAGGGGAGATCATTTTGTGCGCTACAAGAGTCTGAGGGAATGTAGCCTTAAAGTACGTATACATAATATGTACAGTACATCCTCGATTATCTGAACCCTTTAGACAAGCAAGTAATATTTTGATTTGAATAAGTGAGAAATTGTAGTGAGTGAATTCCCAAAGAATACTAAATTTACTGCAGTGGCCACCTCATACAATGGCATCATGCAGTGATTTTTTGCTCCTGATGTGGGTGTGTCCCTTCTCCCAGTGTGTGGACACCCCCCCTCTGAATACAAGGGATATACCCATTCATGCTCAGTAAGCCCGTTGTATGTATACACGGCAGTCACTGTATGAGGCAGTCAAGCTGGCTGGCCACTTGGTGACAATACAGTGCAAAACAGTTGATGTGCCATTACTTAATAATACGCCAAACTGCTTATTATACCACAATAATTTGTAAATCAATTAACGATTTTTATATTATACTGTATTTTACAGAGTATGAGTCACACCTCTGTATAAGTCGCACCACGGTTTTGAACAGCATTATCATTTCATCAGCCATAATGAACTATTCGGTGCATAAGTTGCACCCCATACTTTGCCAGTTAAATTTAGGCATCGAAACTGTGACTTATTCCCCATAGAATACTGTAGCATCATTATGTACGTGTAGCAGAAAGGTTTATATGCCAAAATGGGTAATAGGCTAAAATGCTGTGAAGCAAATTGCACCATATTTAGCATTTCCCATTGCACACTGTTGTTTTTTCAATCTGTTAAGCAGCCACCTGCTTACAGCAGCCACCAGGCTGGCTGTCCTTTATACAGGGGTCATAGTACAAACAGGGGATATCTCCCTTATTCCCTGTGCTATGTTACCGGATAGTGTACCCTTGACTCCCACTCTGAGGGAAATCCTTCTACCGGTGGGAACAAGTACTTGTAATCATTTTGGGATGATTTAACTCCCCACAAATATGTAGTGTGTGTACCGACGTGCGTGCGTATGTATGTGTGTATGCCAGTCTTAGATCCGTCTTATGTACTTACGTATGTACGTACTTGTAGTGTTATGATGTCAGTGATTTCCTGGAATACGTATGTACGTATATGCATGGGTCAAAGATAGAAGCATTTTTTGTCTGGAGCCATCCTCCCCCAGATGGTCTGGGGTACCAAGAGTACTAACCAAATACACTACATACCTTCTCCTATTGCCATGGCAACCAAGCTGAGTGCAAGGAATATTACAAGCTGCTAACCCTCTTCCTCCACCACCACTTGTGATGTTGCTATGGCAACCAGCACACTCCTGTTCCCATTGCAAGTGTATATTTTATCTGTTCTCTTATCGATCCACTCACGTGTACTGTTGCTAGGTCTGTAGTGATCCTTTCGGTATGTACGTATGTGTGTACAGTACATACGTATGTATGTCCTTTGTTATTGATCCACGTGCCAGTGGGGGTCCATGTTTCATGATCCTTTTTCCAATGTGCAGGTCCATTCATTATCAATCTACTTGTTTGTGGTACATACATATACATATATACATATATATACATATATGTACCTATGTACATACGTATGCGCATACATATATACATACGTATGTACCTATGTATGTACATGCATATGTACATACATAGGTATGTAGGTCCTATCTTTTATGATCTTTTTGCCATTGGTGTGCAGAGTCAATCAATATCAATCTACATGCCCGTGGTATGTACGTACGTATGTATGTACAGTAGGTCTTAGTTTACATGATCCCTTTACCATTGCTGGGCCTGGTCACTAGTGATGTGTTTGACAATATTGTGTCTTGTCTCGTCAGTCCCGTGTGAGACGTTTGTGTTGCTACAGACACACATTTACATACGTGTATATCTAATGACATATCCGGTGCACGAAGCTTGTAGTTTCCTTTGAGAGCTGCCTTGCCTCGCTGTAACACAATCGTCATTTATCTCTTCTCACATTGTACTTTTGTGGTGTTTGTGAGCATTGTGGACACAGTGATCTTTGTAGTGTCTGCATGTACCCAGATGCGTGTGAACCAAAATCCTGTTGTGCAGTTCTATTGGTGCTTGTTGAAAATATTTCCTGTTACAAGTATCCATTGCAGTTCATTGTGCCTACATCCTGCTGGTTTATAGAACTTGTTCTTGGAAAGTTTTAATGGAATCTACTACCAGGGAAAGGGTGGCATCCATTCACCTCCTGCCTCCCTAACGGACCTAATGATTATGAAAGTCCAGGGCAACCCAACCTAGCCTAGCCTGGTTAGTCTAGAAAGGAGGTCTTACACCCTTGGCAGCAGACATAATGGTCAAATAAGTCTAGGGCAACCAAACCTAGCCTAGCTTAGTTAGTCTACTATGGGGAAAAACAGCCATGAGGAAAGGTGGACTTCCGCTGGGATTGAACTGGCAACCTTCAGCTTTGTACGCTGATGCTCTACCTTCTGAGCTAGGAAGCCCATCCAGTAGGCAAGGCCATGGATCACACTTAAGAAGGCACCCCTCCTCATTTAGACTTCTACAACCATTAGGTCTGTTAGGGAGGCATGAAGTGGTTGGATGCCACCCTTCCCTGGGTCCATTAAAGCTTTCTATACATTTGACCTACCCATTAAACTATACCGTACATCCGGATATATTGGCGATCATTAAATTTGGCGATTTGCGCAAGATCAGGCTGTAATATAATATTGGCGAAAATTAAATTTGGCGGTTGCACAGCAAGGACAAAACATAGTAAGTAGGTTTATATAAATTTGGTGATAGAAATTTGGCGATTTTAATCCTGACCGCCAAATTGAAAATGTCGCCAAAATTTCCGGATATACAGTAGTTCAGAAGTTGTTGTTGTTGAGCTGTGATACAGTGATACCTCTCTAAACCAAACCCTCTCTAAACTGGATTAGTTTCAAGTTCTGCTCTCTATATTTGCTGTACATATAGAACCTCTCTAATCCGAAACCTCTCTAAACTGAAACTTTTTCTTTGGTCTCAAGGGTGTTCGGTTTAGAGAGGTTTCACTGTATTTCTCGTTGAGCCACTTTTGTCAACAGGTTTCCATTGTATGTATGTATCAGTATGTACCCGTAATAGCTGGTTGTCCACTAGCACTGATGTCTGTTTTCTACACGTTGTCCTTCTCAGCTAACTGCAGATCAAGTTATGAACTTCTTTGAGCCTTGTGGAAAGATAAACTTTGTACGGATGGCAGGAGATGAGACGCAGCCTACCAGGTTTGTTTACAAGTGTACTCTGTGTGTGTGTGTGTGTGTGTGTGTGTGTGTGTGTGTGTGTGTATGCGTGCGTGCGTGCGTATGTGTGTGCGTGTGACACTATCCATCTCCTCTATCCCACTGTTCTACACAGTCCTTCCATACATATGATGATTAGTATCTCTTTGTACACAGTCTATGTACCTGCAAGTACATACATATATGTACATGTAGTAGTTTTTCTGTATGTGAAGGATGCACATACATACGTATGTACGTATGTACGTATGTATACCTACGTATCTACGTATATTGCACAACTACATACACACGTACATACGTACATACAGTACGTATATGTCCTTGCACATGGTGCCCCCTATTAGCAGTAGACAAATGTACATACGTACGTGTGTATGTTGTAAGTTGTCACTGATACTCTTGACAAATTTGATTTATTTATCCTAAATTTGATTTGAGTATCACAATACTGGGGCTTATCTGGGCTTGCACACTACCGGCATTTAGGTTCTTATCTGGGCTTGCACACTGCTGGCATGACTGCTGGAGTGTGGATACCTGTACACAGTGCACTTATGTCTGATCTGATGATTACAACATAGTGTGTGACAAATGTGTTGTGTGATTGTCTAATTTCGACAATTTCCATACTCTACCATGTTATGTGTATGTACACATGTACATATGTACATATGTACATACACATGTACATATGTACGTATACATGTACAGTGGAACCCCTTCATCCCGGATACCTGGGACCTGAAACGACTGTCCTAATTGTTTTGAGGTGTCATTTCAGGAGTTGAAGATGTACTATGGTTAAGCATAGAGAATTGTTTAGTTTCAGTGGTATGCGTCCATGATAGAGGGGTGTCTGCAGTTCAGGGGCTGGGTTAGAGGGGTCCACTGTACACACTATACACACACATATGGTACATACGTACGTACATACATACATTCAATTAGATTACGTATGTTTGTTTCAATTAAGTTTCCATATATGTTTGAACTGCATAAAATTGATTACTTGAAGATTGAAAATGTAAACAAATGATTCATTTGTCAATAATCTGCTTAGTGTAATGAATATAAAAATTGATATTTTTCTGCCTTAATGCATATGTGTGTGGGTGGTGGGTGTGACCAGCTGCTAACTTGGACCACACCTACCTCCTGAGACCACACATGCCTGTGCAGCGGACCCCCTGTGATCCGACACCTCAATAATCCAACATTCTTCCATATCTGACCATACTCTGAGGGGCGATCGATCACAATGTTTAACTTTTTTAAGAAACACTGGATAATCTGACAACCTCTGTAATCTGACGTCTGTTTTGAGGCCCAAGGAGTGTTGGATTGTGAAAGTTTGTCAGTGCGTGTACAAACGTATGAGCCCTGTGGTCCGATAGTGGTGTACAATGGAACCTGTATGATGCGAACACCTTGGGGGCCACTAAAAGTGTCCTGGTTACAGAGGTGTCCTGATTTTCCAGGGTTGCCCCCCAACATGTCATTCATGTGTGTGTGTGAGAATATGGGACCATAACCAAATGTCCAGTTTTATACAGGTCTCCTGAGTAGTAGGCTTCACTGTATACATACATATGCCATCAAAACATACAGTGCACTGTACTATTCTAGTATGAATGTAATTTAATATATTAATATTGTAGTATGAATGTAATATTAATATTGTAGTATGAATGTATGTGTGTGGTGCAAACTATAGTGTTCAAGAGTGTACATACATGTATGCGTATACACACATGGGTTCTGTACAGTACGTATGTATGCATGTGTAACTGTGTGCATGCAGGAATGATGTGATTAACTTGTATATAATGTTTCAGTGAATATGTGTGGCATGCAGTAGACAACTGGTGGCATTCGGAGCAGCTTGGAAATTGAAGTTGTTTATGTGAGAGATACATACACAGTGTTAGAAATAAGGAGCAAGTGTGGGATTGACAAATGTCCTAGCATCGTCATTTTGGGTCAGATAATTTCAGAATTGCTCAGACATACGTATCTGTGGAGAAGTGCACATGTGCCACAGTAGATGTGCCACAGCAGATGTGCATCAACACATAATGAAAGCATACGTAAGTAGACATTCTCAGTACAAATGACTTGTTATCATCACTGTGTGTGAAATGAACACGAGGTAGTGCTCGGTCAAATGTCTGACCCAAACCTTTTGGGTTGGACAAAATGCCCAAATGGTCGGACAATGTCTGAATGCTGACCATTATTTCTAACACTACATATGCATGTACGTACAGTGAAAACTCTCCAATTTGATACTCAATGGGACTTGAAAGAAGCATCGGATTAGGAGGTTGTCGGATTAATATGGTGACTGTACCTCATAAGATGGTTGGAGTAGAGAGAATGTTGGTTTGTAGGCCTGTCAGATCAGAGTAGTTTCACTGAACTGTATGCTGACTGCAGTGTCACGTGGTATGTAGGTCAGAGGAGCCTCTATAATCTGACCCCTCCATAGTCCAACACCTCTGTAATCCAACATTCTCCTCATTCTGAACACAGTTTGAGGTCTGTGTGTACTACGTAAGAGTCACTCAGTAATCCAGCAACCTCTGTTATCAGACACCTGCTCGTTGTCCAGTCTGTTGGATTGTAGAGATTCCACTGTAGATGCTCTGCTGTAGTGTAGGAGAGTGTGTTTGCACTGAGTGTCGGATTATAGAGGTTCCACTGCACACACTGCTGTAGTGTAGGAGAGTGTGTTTGCACTGAGTGTCGGATTATAGAGGTTCACTGAACACACTCTGCTGTAGTGTAGGAGAGTGTGTTGGTACTGAGTGTCGGATTATAGAGGTCACTGTTTACATACAGCAGTCTGCTGTAATTTGATTAAGAGTAATCAGTGCTAAAATGACAGACATGTTGCTTGCAGTGTGTGAGCTGTCAGTACGTGTCTGCAGTATGTAAGCACACACTAACGGTATG
>CAUJGJ010000065.1:20000-22500 GCA_963170055.1 Halisarca cf. caerulea | reverse complement strand
CAATGCGTGCATGCAAAGAAAGCTCTGCTCCGGCCAGCCATATGTATATACGTATAGCTATATATATTAAATTATTATTATTCCAGTGCACTGTATGTGTCTTGCAACACTAGGACCAACGTCCAATGCACACGCAGCACCATCACATACACATATTATATATATTATATATACACATCACAATTACATGCACACACCACCTATTATAGTTAGGTACAAAGGTTTGAGACAATCAATGCTGAAATCTCTTGTATATATACTGCATGCATGTGTATGACATTGTAGTCTTGTATTGGTTGAAAACATGCACCTTTTAATTGTTCTAGGCCGGTACTTCAACTGGTGTATGCTAAACTATACATATATATGATTGAATCATGAATTATGCATGTAATATTCAAGATTGAGCACTTGTAAGTGATTGCACATCTTGCAAACTGCAGCGTTGGATTCTTCAATTTTTATAGGTTTAATATGGCAACTGCAATCACAATTCACTATAGCATTATACTAAATTTTATTACGTACAAAAAATTATTTCTGCATGCATGGGGCCATAACAATTATCGCGCGCGCCAACTCATTAGTTGCGTATGAATATCGTTACAGACTAACAGGAAGCTAGTGTTGGCAAGTTATATGAAATAGCTTGGTGGAGAAGTAGCGAGCAGAAACGTGACAAGAGTATAGAATACTCCGAATACAGATTGGAGAGATGGCTTCGACCTGTGAAGAGCCTAGAGCGCCCATCGACGTGGGAAAAGTGGGGCACCGCGGCTGTGGAAAGTATCCTAGTCCTATTCCCGTTCCTTCTCCGGGGTACTCGTATAGCAAGGAGTTCATTCGTAGCCCAACGCTTTGTTTGGAAGTGAATGAGTCCAATCGTTCTCCTCCGAGGGACGTGAGGATGTCTCCCCTTCTTTCGGCTTTGAGAGACGCTGTATCCACTGTTAGTGGTTTGGAAGATTTCGAGATTTTGGAATCAATCGGAGCCGGCTTCTTTGCCGAAGTCTTTAAGGTAAGAGCGATTATTATTGCGCCAAATGAAGCTAGCTATAACTTTTCAAAGTTTACCTCATATCACTCTCCTTGGTGTTTATTTTAAGCAATCTTCGTTACAAACCCTATCTTTCACGCCATCCTTCCCAACTGTCCATTTTGTGTTCTGGCTCGTTCTTTGGTGTAAGCTTCTAGTCGACGTGGCGTCTTTCCTTTCCCTCCCGTGTAGGTTCGCCACGTCCCTACCGATCAGATAATGGTTCTGAAGATGAACAAAAACGCAACCAACAGCTTGAAGAGTCTGAGGGAGGTCGAGCTACTCAAGATGCTTCATCATCCTCACACACTCCAGTGAGTTGTAGCGGTACCTGTCTACACACAGACATACATGGCTAGGGCACGGCGTTTCTTGTGGGGTTAGAGCAGCTACTAAAATTGAAGTTGTGTGTGTGTGTGTGTGTGGTAATCTGTGGACTAGTTAAGTGAGGGGTAACCTTGATAATCTGGCTCTTTGTTTACAACAAACAAAAATGATCTAATATTGAATGTAGAGTTTGTCAGACTACAAGTTGCTTGTGGTTCACTGCACTCCATCATGTTGACTGCCCTTCTGAATCGGTTGGATTGGGGAGAGTGCTGGCTTTGCAAAAGTCCTGAATTACTGAGATTTATTTGCACAGTAATTTTTCATTCGATAATCTGTTTGGAAACTTTTACCAGATCATTCAAATCAATAATATTATATGTGCGCATACAGGGTCATATCAGCTAGGTATTTCATGTAGAAAATTGATGGGACATTGAGAGGTTTACAGATAAAGTAGTGATAGATTTATCGTGGTCATTTGGTTTGCTCTGTTCAGTTACTGGTGGTCATGCTGTGTAAGTGGATAGCTTTGCAGTTGTCAGTTCGTATCTACAGTACATGGTGTGTATGTACGTATGTACGTACGTATGTATGTATACAACCTCTATGTACGTATGTATGTATACAACCTCTATGGTGTGATCTAGCATTGTTTATTGAGAAACAGCTGATGTACTCTCTCTAACAGAAAGTTAAAAGGGCTTCCTCCGTGTTGTTTGTACATTAAATTTTGTATATACAGTGTGTGTGATGTGGAAAACGTTGCATAACCTTATGTGTTGGGCTGTGCACGTGTCTTTCATGTACTGTGAAACCTCCATTATCAGCCCTCTATGGAGCCTCGGAGTATCTGGGTGCCAGATGAGCTTCGGAGTATCTGGGTGACAGATGAGCCTTGGAGTATCTGGGTGACAGATGAGCCTCGGAGTATCTGGGTGCTAGATTTTCCACTGTATTTGTGCCTCAAACTATGGGCACATTAGGGAGAACGCCGGATTACTAAGGTGTCTGATTAGTGGGTATTTGGGATGTATCAAAGTTGTATGGAAAATATTTTGCACCAATTAGCTAGAAATTTTGTACAAAATTATCCTCACTTCTAAGCCTTCTACGTTCAATTTGCTTACAAAGTTC
>CAUJGJ010000065.1:0-15000 GCA_963170055.1 Halisarca cf. caerulea | reverse complement strand
TAACCTTGTTCCAAGTGTTTTTGGAGAATCCTTTTTTGATAATGGCTTTTTGCACGATCCTGTGTCATTCCTACATCCTTGTACCATTCTTAAATGGTTTTTATACACCCTTGTTCGTGCGGTTTTTCCTTTTATAGTGAAATGGTTGCTTGAATAGGTTTCCACTGCAGTTGAGAAGGAACACGATCAAATCTTGTAAGATAAAGAAACTAGAAATCTATGCAGTTACCTGACTAATATCAATGTACCCATCTAGAAACAAATGATCGAACGAAAAGAGCGCTGAAGTCGACGATCATCGAAGTGCAGACCTTGTGCACGTACGCGTATGTCTAGTCTCGCGTAGCCATTTCACCGATCCGAAAATGGCTGATCCGGCGAATGTATGGGATTTGCCTATTCAATTTTTTCTCGCTTTAGAAGTGTAGGTGTTGCTTCAAAACCTACAAAAGGCACTTCGCGCTAACAATCGGAGCTCACTGGCGAAAGATGAGACCTCTGGACCCTTCGTGGCGACCTGTAGCCCAGTTCGAAAAAACGACGAGAAGAATAAGAAGAAGAATAAGAATAATCTTAAAATGGTACTGGTGTTGCGTAGCCATACATTTTCGTCTAAAATTGCAAAGTTCTTTGAAGAAATTGGCCTACAAAGGGTTTTAACTACTTCATCTTATAGCTAGTGTGTCAAAAGGTACCAATATCACTTTTAAATGTTACTAACTGTACTGCATCGTTAGTTTTCAGACGAAAACAAAATTTGCACTAATGTATGGCGGCCATGTTTTTTCCGTGTCAATCCTACATATGGAGTACTACCGTACTCCATAATACCAGGGGTGTGAGATAGAATGGTATGCACACATACGTGCGTATGTACATATGTACGTATGTATGTACATATGTACGTACGTATGTACCTACAAATGTGAGGTGGGAGATTTAGTACGAAATTTGCACTCCTCAGTTTTACTCTATGTGTGTATGTGCATACATATGTTTCTACAGTGTATGCGTACATATGTTGTGTGTCAGTTATATGTATGCACGTGCATATGTACATACATGTATGTACGTACATACCTACAATACTTTCCATTCTCTCTCGTGTGTCTGTGCCCGTATTTAGAGCAACCTATTTCTGAAACGGGCAATTCCATTGCTGAGTGAGATTGTGTGAGTGCACTGAAAATGAAAGTTTAGTAGTTTCTCTGAGCAAGTGTTTTCCTTTGTGAATACAATTCAACATACGTACATACGTACATGTCCCATGAGACTGCACGTTTGTATGGTTTGGTATATACGTACAATGTACGCATGTACGTACATCTTTATCACTGTATAGTACATACTCCTCACTCTGCCCCCATCTCATGTACAGTACACAGACTAGTACATACTCCTCACTCTGTCCCCACCTCATGTACAGTACACAGACTAGTACATACTCCTCACTCTGTCCCCACCTCATGTACAGTACACAGACTAGTACACACTCCTCACTCTGTCCCCACCTCATGTACAGTACATAGACTAGTACGTACATACTCTTCACTCTGTCCCTACCTCATGTACAGTACACAGACTAGTACATACTCCTCACTCTCTCCCTACCTCATGTACAGTACACAGACTAGTACATACTCCTCACTCTGTCTCTACCTCATGTACAGTACACAGACTAGTACATACTCCTCACTCTCTCCCTACCTCATGTACAGTACACAGACTAGTACATACTCTTCACTCTCTCCCCACCTCATGTACAGTACACAGACAAATACATACTCCGCACTCTGTTCCTACCCCATGTACAGTACACAGACGGGTATGTACCTGCTCCTGGTTGTGCGTATCCTAGTCTACATGCACATGTACTCACTACAGAGGTGTGGCAGTGTAGGATTTGGATGGTCAAGGTCAAACAGGTTCCTTTTAATTTGTAGTTTTGGTTGGATAATTTCACTAGAGCTGCTGCAAGGTGTTGCTATGTGGTTGCTATGTGGTTGCTATGTGGTTGCTAAGTGGTTGCTATGTACCTCTACGTTCCTCCAGTGATGTCAGTGTTATGGTAGGGAGGCTTGAGAATTCTGAGCAGCAGTGAGCCCTGGTAATCCATGTCCTGGAGGCTTATCCTACTATTCCTGTGTGAAAATACGCAGGCCCACTTGTCGCTAGCTACCATCTTAGTTGGGGAATTGTTCCTGCATTTCATCATGCCACACAGTACCTGGTGTACATGTGCTGTATGTCTGTTTGCAACACACTCTATGTGAGGTATGTGTGTACTCCTTCTCTCCAAACATTTCTATATACCCGTACAAAACCCTAGGATGTACTAGACCAGCCGAGTGCCGCGTCTCATACAACAACCTGGTGAAGTGCTCCTTGGTGAAGTGCTCCTTGGTGAAGTGTGCAGAGTGATTGCCAAGGAATGTGGTCATTAACTGATTTCCTGACATGGTGCTCATTGTCTTCCATGGCAAATGTGTGTGATATTGAATCAGTGAAAATGGAATTCCAAGAATTGTATCTGCAATAGAATTTTATTTCTTGAAAGAAAGATGTAAATTCTATTTTTGTGGCAGGAATTTAGTCGTGTGTATCTGTATTGGTTGCTATGCTGTTCATGTATCTTGACACACCTACCACACTTTTTCATGTGAGTTCACACACAAACACACACACACACACACACACACACACACACACACACACACACACATACATACACACACACACACACACACACCACAATCACACATGTACACCACACACACACACACACACATACACACACACATACACACACACACACATACACACACCACACAAACACACACACATACATACACATGGACACACCACACACACACATGCACACACACATGCACACACACACACACACACACACACACACACACACACACACACACACACACACACACACACACACACACACACACACACACACACACACACACACACCACCGCCACAATCACACATGCTGTGGAAGACCAGACTGCATTCCTTTACACATTCATCTTGCATTGTGTACATGCACAGTCTTTGAATTGAAGACTTGTCAGGAAAGTTGCCCAAATTGATTTCTGCCTGACTGTAGGCTCATTGTCTTTTGGAATCCATACAATTGCCACACACACACACACACACACACACACACACACACACACACACACACACACACACACACACACACACACACACACACACACACACACACACACACACACACACACATGCATGCACACATATGTACATACACACACACCACATGTACTTGTACACGCGCACATGCACACACACACACACACACACACACACACACACACACACACACACACACACACACACACACACACACATATAGTGTTGTGTGTCATGGGGCCTGCAAGCCCTCTAAGTACATGGGTCAACTGACAGCTGCATCACTTTTGTAACCAGGTGCCCCATTTGTGGTTTCTTATGAGTTAACAGGCTTGTCAACTAGCTAACACAACCTGGTGAAATTTATGGTCCTACACAGCATTTTATGGTCCCACACAGCATTTTATGGTCCCACACAACATTTGTCGTTATATCCCAGTGTGGATTAGAGATCATAAAGACAATTACAGTTACCCTTTGTCGGCAACAATATTCATGACTTTCTTGTTTTGTTAACAAATTGTCTAACAGTACTTGTTTATGTATGTAATATTGCTTATGCTCACTCATTGCAGTCGATTTGTCTGTGTGTTTTGCTGGCCTTGTCGGAATGTGTGCTGGTGACCATGCCCATATTAGGGTGTTTGCATGAGTGGGGGTATGTACACGAGCATGTTCCAATGTGTGTGTGGGGGTATAGAGTACTTATGGTGTGTGTGTGTGTATGATCAAAATGCACACACACAAGAACAGGCACGCACACACACACACACACACACACACACACACACACTAGCACACACACACACACACACACACACACACACACACACACACACACACACACACACACTAGCACACACACACACACACACACACACACACACACACACACACACACACACACACACACACACACACACACACACACACAGACACGCACACACATACACACACATACACACACACAAACACAAACACACACATACACACACACACACACACACACACACACACAAGTGTCTGCAAGTTAATGATTTCTTATCATTTCCTCACCATGTGCTGCTGCTGTACCATTCTTTGCATTCACTTGTCAGAAGGTGTTGTATGTCTAGGCTGATTGTACTTGCTTATCGCCGCATCCTGCCATTCTTCTTCCACTCAAGTGAATGCGTATCACTCACATTTGGTTGCTTGCAGGGAAGCCATGCTGCTGGCTTCTATTGTGTGTCATGCAAGTATGCATGGCATATTAGGCATGTACGGACTTGAGTGTGATAGTCTTGCAATCAACCTCCCACCTTTTCCCCCTTCCTGTGTGTGTGTGTGTGTGTGTGTGTGTGTGTGTGTGTGTGTGTGTGTGTGTGTGTGTGTTCGCTTGTGTGTGTGTGTGTGTGTGTGTGTGTGTGTGTGTGTGTTCGCTTGTGTGTGTGTGTGTGTGTGTGTGTGTGTGTGTGTGTGTGTGTGTGTGTGTGTGTGGTGTTTCTCTTGTCTAAAGTAAAACACATGAAGTGTTTTCTCTGCGTTTACTGTTTGTATTGGAAACGTGTCTATACGCAACGAGTGCTATGTACATAAGTGCATTGAATGTATGTACGTATCATCTCAATACCCTTCACCACGTTCACCACCACTCCATCACCGATCTCTCCACCATAAATCTTCCCAATTACTATATGTGTATACGTATGTGTATTATAATGTCCTTGCATAGCGATTGCATACTGTTGTTGCTCCACTCATTCTACCTGCTATCATGATGTCCCCTCTCACCTCCACGTAGTACGTCAATGGAGGAAGCTTGGAACAGCTCCTGCAGGATGGGAAGGTTGATCTTTCGTGGTCTGTTCGAGTGAAACTGGCAAAGGAAATTGCTTTTGGGATGCAGTACCTCCATAGCCATGGTTTTCTTCACCGGGACCTGAATTCAAGGGTACATGGGTGTATAAAAGGGGATGCCCCTGTAATTAGTTCACACACTTAATCACACCTCGATCCTAATGAGGAGTAATTGTGCAGACCTCCATAACAATCAATTTCTATTGAATACTCTTATGGTTTAATTCAACTAGCTTATCATATGTAGTAGTTACCACATATATAGATATTGTATTTCTGTTTTTGTCTGAGGTAGCTTTGTTCAGTTGTGTCCCACTACCTCAGCTTAAAGCTTCTGTCCACTCTGCCTACCATTCGTAGTTACAATGGGAGGTTGCTGTGCTGTGGATTGCTGAAATTAAGTACATGAGTATGTACAAAGAGTACTTTGATACGTATGAACTCACACACACATACGTACTGAACAGACAATTTGCAGAGTCTGTCACTCTTACAGTGTTAGGAATAAGGAGAAAATGGTGGATGGACGAATGTCCTAGCATCATCATTTTGGGTCAGACTATTTCAGATTTGCTTGGACATATTTTTGGAGAAGTACACATGTGCCACAGTAGATGTGCATCAGCAAATAGTGAAAGCATAAGTAGACATTCTCAGTACAAATGACTTGGTATCATCACTGTGTGTGTGTGTGTGTGTGTGTGTGTGTGTGTGTGTGTGTGTGAAATGAACATGAGGTAGTGCTCGGCCAAATATCCGACCCAAACCTTGTGTGTCAAATATAATGCCAAAATGGTCAGACAATGTCTGAATGCTGACCATTATTTCTAACACTGCATGCGTATGTGTGTGTGTGTGTGTGTGTGTGTGTGTGTATGTGTGCATATACATGTACTCTTATACTGGTATTGGGAGAAGTGGAGTGTATTTGTCTAATGCACAACTGACGTACACTGTGTACTGACTGCATAGACACATACCTATTCTGGCTTTTGCACAGTCACTCTTAGCAGCTTGCTCCAACACACCCATAACACACATTCTTCACATTAGCGTTGTCTTTCTTGTCCAGAATTGTCTCCTTCGTGAGAAGAATGGCAAGTACACATCAGTTGTGGCTGATTTTGGACTGGCCACAAACCTGGAGCGTCGGTTGTTCCCAAAGAACAAAAAATCAGCTCCCAGGAAACTGATGTCTTGTGTTGGCACAGCCTACTGGATGGCCCCCGAAGTGCTCAATCACAAACCCTATGACGAGAAGGCGGACATTTTCTCATATGGAATTGTACTCTGTGAGATTATTTCACGGAAATCGGCTGATCCTGATGACATACCAAGACTGAGGGTAAGTGCACATACGTATCTATGTATGCACTTAGCTGTGAAGTGTTTGGGGGTGGTGTGTGTGTGTGTGTGTGTGTGTGTGTGTGTGTGTGTGTGTGTGTGTGTGTACGTGTGTGCATGTGATTTGAGATTTTAGATGGTTCATAGGGTTTGTGTACAAAAGTAGAGGGATTGTCACACAGTATGTTTACTTCCCACCACTCTACATTCATCCTCGGGATAACCATATCGTGCACACTGATGTCATTATTCCTAGTTTGTATGTGACATAACATAGTGTCAGTGTGTGTGTGTGTGTGTGTGTGTGTGTGTGTGTGTGTGTGTGTGTGTGTGTGTGTGTTGTGTGTGTGTGTGTGTGTGTGTACGTGTGTGAAAAGTGCAGTGGAAAGACATTTTCTCTATCATTCTTATGCATAATTATGTATTTCACAGGATTTCCAGCTGGACGAACAGGGGTTTTCTGATATGATTAAAGATGATGGATGTCCATCTGGATTTCTCGAGCTCACCTTCAAGTGTTGTAAGGTGTGTGTGTGTGTGTGTGTGTGTGTGTGTGTGTGTGTGTGTGTGTGTGTGTGTGTGTGTGTGTGTGTGTGTGTTATGCTTGTATTTGTACACATTTTGTCATTTCCACCTATCACATAGGAGCTAAAGTATTCATTTTGTTTGTTTTCATTGCTTTCAGCTATTACCGATTGAGCGACCATCGTTTCAAGAAGTTATTAAGCAATTTGAAGAAATTGAAATGTCGATGAAGAGTCAAGCCAAAAGTGTTCTCAATTCTGCTCCAAAAGTCAGTGTCTCAACTGTGGAAGAGGACACCTCTGGTCCAATTAATGCCTGGACCCCCAAGAAGCAGCGAGCAGTCCGATCGCAGTCCATTGAGACCGTTGTTTAAATGGCATGTGGACATACATTGGCTGAGTAGCATTGAGATCAATGTACATATTATTTTTTTCTACCACCTTTTGACAAGTTGAACCATTTTTTTTTAGTTGTACTGCTCAACATTACCTTTATGTATGTATGTATGTATATATGTTTGTATGTACGTATGTACACATGCCACATTGGAATGTATGTATTTGTTCCATTCTTGTATTGTGTGAAGTGTTTACTGTGTACTTAGTTGATCAGTAATAATTATTATGTTGAAGATATCCTGATCAATCCCACAGTGTGTGTGTGTGTGTGTGTGTGTGTGTGTGTGTGTGTGTGTGTGTGTGTGTGTGTACGTGTGTGTGTGTGTGTGTGTGTGTGTGTGTGTGTGTGTGTGTGTGTGTGTGTGTGTGTGTGTGTGTGTGTGACACTGTGTGTGTGTGTGTGTATGTGTGTGTGTGTGCATGTTCATGTGGGTCTTGGTATGTAGATACGTACACTCATTCAAGTGTTAACGAGTAGGTCATGCAAGTCAGTAATGCTTATTCAATACACGCATGTGTGGGAAACTACGTACAGTAAGACCTATCCGCATCTCAGATATCCAGTTCCCTCACTTTCTGCATATAAGTTCTTATTGGAGCAAATCTGCAATAATCCTACTGTACACTATATATACTACTTTATATACTTCTATATACTACTATATTTATCCAGTTCCCTCACTTCATTCGCAATTTCATCCAGAATGGATGTGTGCAGGTATCACTTGTATATACTGTCATTTGGCATACTTGCGTGTATAATAGTAATAATCATAATTTCTTTTTCTAATGGCCCGCAGTATCCCACACACTCTCCCACGTACACACAATCAAATTGCATGAATCAAATTATTTGTTTGGTGGACACAGTAGGTTCTCTGTTTAAGTCTTTGATTGGTGGTAGGGGGGTGCAGAGAAAACATGCCAAATGCCTCACAGTTGGGATGGTAACCCCATCTTCACTGCTTATCTTCAGTCCATGAAGTCCATGCATTCAGTACAGTCTGCATGCAGTGATGGCATGCATGGGCAAATCTCAACGTGTGTGTAGACTATGGGCCACTTGTTATAGTCTACAGTGATTGGGAGATCTCAATGTGTGGGTAGATTACATAGCTATATATAGAAGTCCATGCATTCAGTACAGTCTACGGTGATGGCATGGGGAGATCTCAACATACATGCTCTATATTATCATAGTGGTCTACTCGGTACTGTATATGCACCAGTGCTTATACAATTCAACACTGCCTGCATGCATGTTGCACACATTCACCTCCTATAATGCATGGGCTAGTGAGGGCACATATGCAGGGAAATGCAAAGAATGGTGTAAGAAATTCACTAAGGAGTCTTCACGAACACTGACTATTCACGTAATACCTACGTATGCCTTTCACAATAATTATAAAATAGCATGAATTGTAATTATGCCACTGTAATGCCAGGAACAAAAGTTGAGGAATTCACAGTTTAGACCTCGTTTCAGCTTCATGAACTCTCTCCTTCATACACACTTCAACCAGGCCAGTGACATCCAGGGCACAGCCCCAGGACATGTTCACTCCATAACCAGAATGCCCGTAATTGTGTATGATGTTCTTTCCTTTGCCACAAATCTCCCGCTCCAGTCGAATGGTAGGTCGATGAGGTCTTAGAGCTGTCCATTCCTTTGCCACAGGAGATGATGTGAGTGAGGGAACAATTGACGTTAACTGCTTCAAAATCCTGGCTCGGAAATTTGGATCCACTTTATCATCCGTCCTACCACTGGCTTTAATTCCTCCAAGAAACACATCATTTCTTCTTGGAAATATGTTGATGTAAACGTATTCTTCACCTTTGTCCTCATGGTCACTCTTCACAAAGTACTTGATTTGAGGTGCTTGAACAGTCAATCCTTGTCCCCACAAAGGGCTCATTTCAGGATCAGGGATGAGCTCCCTGGCTCCCAAACCTGTGCAGTTTACAACGATGTCATACTCACTAAAAAGATCAGCCAAGAGTGTAACATTTCTAGTTACCATTGGAACCTCCTTTCTTCGTAGCTGGTCCATCAACCAGGGAAGGTACATTGTGCAATCGATGGAAAATGTTCCAAAAAACCAGCACATTGGAAGTTCGGGAACACGGAGGTTCATGCTAATACGCTCCTCTTCGGGGACTTCCCGGATACCAATGACGTCATTTTTAAACCACGGGTCGCTAATCTTCCGAGAGAACATGTAGTATCCAAAAACCAAAGTAATACCGGTTGTTTCTCCGTCTTCTAGCTTACACACGCGATGAAAATGTTTCAAGCCTTCCCTGAACCATCTTCTTCTTCTTTCTGTTTCTTCGTCCTCAAATAGAGGACCCGGTTCGGGACAAGAGAGAGCTCCTGAACAATCGCTCGTTGTATATGGAGTAAATTTCTCGGATACGACTGTAATGGGCAGCTCTGGATGGCTTTCCTTAATACACAAAGCGGAAGATAGGCCACTTATTCCTGCACCCACAACGACAACTCTTGGTAAAGACATCGAACGCGGTCTCGAGGATCTCCGTGAAGCTCGAGGTTATACGTCATAAAAATGGAGGATGTACGCACAATGCATGCATGCATGGTGTTTATTGCATGCATGGAGAATTCCTTATACATATATAAGTTGTATAATTTTGCATGGCTTGTGCTATAGCTTGGATATATAAGTGACGCCATTAGAAAAAGGAGTTAATTCAATACATCCAGAAATAATTAATTTTAAAGTTATTGTTCGCATTATGCATATATCCAAAGTATCATAATGTATAATATATGCATGTGATTGATACACTATATACAGTGATTGAATGACTGCGCATGCATGCATGCTTGTTAACTGCACTTTAACAATTATGTCTCGAGCTATAGTTCTCCACCATGCAGCACTGAGTACACTATTATTAGCTTTCATCACCATGCAAGCAGGCAGGTCTTGCATGATGACTATAATTGGCACATTTGATCAAGCTACGAAATTAAAATCATCATTATACAAAATGAATTTCAATTTCTTGACTTGTGTGTTATTCAATGCTTGAATAAACAGTTTATAGGGGATAAGATCATGATCGCACGGGAGTGGTATGTGGTCACCACAGGCAGGAGTTCACTGTCAGAGGAATGTGGTGATACTTGGAGCTAAACAAAAGGCAGACGCTTCACTTTCTTGCTTGCAGTCTCTTCTTTGACCATCTTCTCCTGAAATTCATCAATTTGTCCTACACACACATGAGAAAACAATATGTATTATGATGGGAGAAAGCTCTAATAAATCTGTTTGCCTCATATTTGGTGTGTGTGTGTGTGTGTGTGTGTGTGTGTGTGTGTGTGTGTGTGTGTTGTGTGTGTGTGTGTGTGTGTGTGTGTGTGTGTGTGTGTGTGTGTGTGTGTGTGTGTGTGTGTGTGTGTGTGTGTGTGCATAATTATAAGTCACTTAAAACTCACTTAACAAGTTGTCTATTCTTTTCCGCTTCTCCAACAAGATGGATTTGAGAGCAGGAACATACTCTACAAAAGAACAGATCATTGCTAGGTAACCATATCATCAGTTACATAGGTGTGTTTACAAACAACTCACCATCTCTATTGTACTCTGGTCCTTCAGTCTGGCTGAACAACTTCTTTTCTCTCTCCAGCAACCTCTCTGAATCATCCAACATCTCCTTGTGTTTCTCTATCAGAGTCTCCTCAGCTTCTACCAGGTTCATAACAGCCTCGTGGAAGGTGAGAAGCTCCAGTGAGGTGTCGCCGTCACCACCAGACTCCTACATACATCCAGATAAGAATACAAGTTCCGCTAGTCAACATATGAAGACCCACGTTTTTGGTGGACTATTGCAAAATACAATAGTCTCAAACCAAGGAGTTTGGTTGGTATACGTATAGAGTAACCTATTAAATTTCGGACACCATATATTAATGGACATCTTTAATCTTCGAAACTAAATGCGTAAAATTGAAGGCCGAAGTAAGTCTTCATGACTTACGATGTACGTATTAGTTATATCCTGACAACCATTCATTGTTGACTGTTGGTGTGTACAGTCTCATCTAAAGTCAATCAGTTTTAGCCACTTACCCTACTAATTAACATCAATTGGCATCAATTAGGAAGTGTGTGTATATCAGTGACCTGTGCTACATCACAAATGTCAGCACACATTTTCCTTTGACCCACCCATAATTCGTCCCCACACCAGGATACAAACAGATAATCAATATTACAGGCTCTCCTGTATGTTGGCCATGACACTGAATTAATGTCCGTAATGCTTGTACAGTAGCATCCTGGAGGCGTTTAAAGGTAAGTACCGTCAAGTCAACAAAAGGGTGAGTACCAATTGTAGCTGCAGAAGAACCAAAGACGTCCTAACTCTGTAGAGGCTACTTTTGTGGCCTACATACGTATGACTAAGACCGAGAAAGGTTGTTTTTAAGCGGGTGTTCGGTATTAGATAACGTAGTTTGCTACATGGTGGTCCGGATGACGGTATCATTTTTTGTGCGAGGTCCTAAGGAGAGTCCTGCATGCGGACCAGAACTTTTGGTAAACCCTGGACTAGATCTATAGTCTAGTGGTAAGGTGGAAAGTGGATTAAATTGTTGCACCAAATAGCTGCATTATTGTCCATTGTGTGGTGTCCGTTAATAGAGTGGCTACTCTATACATAATATGTAGATGTGGACGCATGTATAATATAATACGTGGTTTCCAAGGCTAAGTTGGTTTTTGAATTTCTGACACAGTGCAGAACTTTCAGTGACCACAGATTCACTAAAATTTGTACTGTATGTATGTATGTACATAAAAAATTGCTGGATAAGGATGGACTATGCATGAAGATGACACACGTATGTGCATACATACATACATACACACGTACCTTCTTCAGGTGTCTATGGAGCATCTGAAGATCTGAGTTTGCTGGGCTCATACCAGCCTTGGGTGGGAGATCCTCCTGAGAAGACTCCCCTTCGTCTTCTTCTGGTTCTTCTTCAGTGGGCAGACGCACATCACCATTGTTATCTCCTGGTTTGCTGTTGCTGGGCCTTCGCTTCGCCTGCCTCTCTCCAGGTGTCAGCTCTTTCACTCTGAGGAATAAAATGCAGTGAATTGACACATACCGTACGCGCTCTAATTTTCGCGGGCCTAAACTTTCGCGGTTTTCGCGGATTGGAAGCCATCCGCGAAAGTTTAAATCAGCGAAGTTTGAAATCTTGCACAGTGATATAAAATGGCTGTCGCTGGACAGCGGGCAGCGCTGTCGACGCCTTGTTGTATTCTTATTAGATCCATGATGATATACCTAATATAGGTGTGAAAGAAGGTATAGGCTTGTCCGCTGCCTTCATTTTGTCTTCGTTTGCGTTCACATGTGCCTGTAGCTACCTGACAGTGCTAGAAGAAAGTCGCCCGATTCGTTCGTTTTTAGTTCGCAAGCATCTGGACTTTCCAGATTTGGGGCAAGTTGTTCCATCAAGCATGGCAGATGCTGTTAGAAAAGAAATATGCAACAATTCAGAGGAAGAAACCGCTCACGTGTCTGTGTCATTGCCCGGCCTGTTTGGCTTGACAATCATTAAAACTTTAGAGTGCTTATTGCGATCTAGGGTCTACTCAGGTTTATCACTAGTTAACTTGAACAAAAAAAACAGAGGCACTGGATGGGGACCCGCGAAAACCGCGAATTTGCGAAATCCGCGAAAGTTTAAGCCCGCGAAAATTAGAGCGCGTACGGTAGACATAATGTACGATTACACAGCAATACATACACGTTTGTATCCTGGTGTGGGGGCGAATTATGGGTGGATCAAAGGAAAAAGTGTGCTGACATTTGTGATGTAGCACAGGTCGCTGATATACGCACACTTCCTAATTGATGTCAATTGATATCAATTGATGTCAATTGGTAGGGTAAGTGGCTAAAACTGATCAATTCTAGATGAGACAGTACACACCAGCAGTAAACAGTGAATGGTTGCCAGGATACAAATTAGTTATATCCTGTCCAGGTGTACTGCAGCACACCTGGACAGGATATAACTAATACTTGAGAAAAGGCTTGAACGGCTAGGTAGCATTGTAGTCAATGATCTTAGCGGAAATCACTAGCCGAAGGAGATTATTTACACCAAACGTTTCGGCAGCCAACTGCTACCTTCATCAGTGGTATGATACAAGAGACAGTGCCTGAGCTTAAATAGTGGTGTATGACAGTTGTTGATGCGAGGTAATGAATAATATTAACTGTGGGTGATGAATAGAGTTAATAGAGATTGTGAGTGATGGTGAAAATATAGGTTTACATCAAGGTCTTGTATACTGTGGGGAGTGTTCCTAGTTCTCTGTTCAGGGACAGGACACACAATAGATTGGACCCGCACAGAAGTATTGGACAATTGTACACACACATCCAAGAGATGCTTAGTGGAATCCTGGATGATCCAGAAGGAACCCTCATCCCTGAACAGAGAACTAGGAACAATCCCCACAGTATACAAGACCTTGATGTAAACCTATATTTTCACCATCACTCACAATCTCTATTAACTCTATTCATCACCCACAGTTAATATTATTCATTACCTCGCATCAACAACTGTCATACACCACTATTCAAGCTCAGGCACTGTCTCTTGTATCATACCACTGATGAAGGTAGCAGTTGGCTGCCGAAACGTTTGGTGTAAATAATCTCCTTTGGCTAGTGATTTCCGCTAAGATCATTGACTAACTAATACTTGTATATATGTACATGTGTCATATGTACGTCATGCAACGTGTATTATCAGGTGTACTTAAGGGATGTATGGAGGTGGGAACTTACTTCATTGGAAATGCTCCTATGTTATACGCAGCTTCAAGGATGTAGCAGCAGTGAGTGGGCAGATGTGTGAAGAGACTTAATTACTGCAATCAAACAGCACTCACCTGTCGGCATATCTTAGAGTGTTCAACGTGTGTTCGCAGCAAGAGAATCCCGGCGACACCATAGCAATCTGCAAGGAATGAACAATACAGTACAACCTCTGTAATCTGGCACCTCAACAATCCAATACCCCCCAAAACCTTAAAAATCTCCTTAGGCATGTACGTACACTCCATATATGAATGTACATATGTATTATACTAAAGTTAAGTACGTACATGTGCATGTTAAGAGTCAATCAATAATCCAACAACCTTGCTATCTGACATACGTTAATTTGTTGCCCACAGAGTGTTGGATTATATAGAGGCTCATAGTACCACTGCATGTGACAGTACGTACGGATGCACTCCAGGGTGAACAGCACACCACAGTTGCCACCACTCACCATACATGTTCGGGAGTTGTCACCAACAAAGGAGTCTCTTAGTACCTACAGCAATGCACACATGTATGTGCATACGTACACAATACTGTAAACTGTGAACTACATATGTACATACGTGTATATGTCATACTGTACTAGTTGTATCCTGCCTTAGTATGCTATAGCACCAACAAGGCAGGATACAACTACCGTAAAACCAGAAATATTGGCGGAAAGAATAGTTGGCAGTTTTGGGCTTTTTTAGGCATTGACGGTTGGCCTGCTTAGGTTATAATTTTTTTTTTTTAGCCACAGATAATAGAATGGATTCTTGATCGACTTTTGTACGAGAACGAAAAGTTTCTCAAGATTTTTTGCTTGCTTTACCATTTATTCTTGATTTCCTC
>CAUJGJ010000064.1:22200-114847 GCA_963170055.1 Halisarca cf. caerulea | reverse complement strand
GGGCGTATTTGTGTAGTGTTGGATATGCTGGTGCTAATACCAATATTTGGCACTAGCACCACGCACATTCCCAGTGGACACACATGACCTTTCTGAAGTGCTGTGGGCGTATTTGTGTAGTGTTGGATATGCTGGTGCTAATACCAATATTTGGCACTAGCACCACGCACATTCCCAGTGGACACACATGAAGTTTCTGAAGTACTGTGGGCGTATTTGTGTAGTGTTGGATATGCTGGTGCTAATACCAATATTGAGCACTAGCACCACGCACATTCCCAATGGACACACATGAAGTTTCTGAAGTACTTTGGGCGTATTTGTGTAGTGTTGGATATGCTGGTGCTAATACCAATATTTGGTACTAGCACCACGCACATTCCCAGTGGACACACATGATGATTCTGAAGTGCTGTGGGCATATTTGTGTAGTGTTGGATATGCTGGTGCTAATACCAATATTTGGCACTAGCACCACGCACATTCAAAGTGGACACACATAAAGTTTGTTAACTACTGTGGGCGTATTTGTGTAGTGTTGGATATTCTGGTGCTAATACCAATATTTGGTACTAGCACCACGCACATTCCCAGTGGACACACATGAAGATTCTGAAATGCTGTGGGCGTATTTGTGTAGTGTTGGATATGCTGGTGCTAATACCAATATTTGGCACTAGCACCACGCACATTCCCAGTGGACACACATGAAGTTTCTGAAGTGCTGTGGGCGTATTTGTGTAGTGTTTGATATACCGGTGCTAATACCAATATTTGGGACTAGCACCACGAACATTCCCATTGGACACATATGACCTTTCAGAAGTACTGTGGGCGCATTTGTGTAGTGTTGGATATGCTGGTGCTAATACCAATATTTGGCACTAGCACCACGCACATTCCCAGTGGACACACATGAAGTTTCTGAAGTGCTGTGGGCGTATTTGTGTAGTGTTGGATATGCTGGTGCTAATACCAATATTTGGTACTAGCCCCACGCACATTCCCTGTGGACACACATGAAAATTCTAAAATGCTGTGGGCGTATTTGTGTAGTGTTGGATATGCTGGTGCTAATAGCAATATTTGGCACTAGCCCCACGCACATTCCCAGTGGACACACATGACCTTTCTGAAGTGCTGTGGGCGTATTTGTGTAGTGTTGGATATGTTGGTTCTAATACCAATATTTGGCACTAGCACTACGCACATTCCCAGTGGACACACATGACCTTTCTGAAGTGCTGTGGGCGTATTTGTGTAGTGTTGGATATGCTGGTGCTAATACCAATATTTGGCACTAGCACCACGCACATTCCCAGTGGACACACATGAAAATTCTGAAATGCTGTGGGCGTATTTGTGTAGTGTTGGATATGCTGGTGCTAATAGCAATATTTGGCACTAGCCCCACGCACATTCCCAGTGGACACACATGACCTTTCTGAAGTGCTGTGGGCGTATTTGTGTAGTGTTGGATATGCTGGTGCTAATACCAATATTTGGCACTAACACCACGCACATTCCCAGTGGACACACATGAAGTTTCTGAAGTACTGTGGGCGTATTTGTGTAGTGTTGGATATGCTGGTGCTAATACCAATATTGAGCACTAGCATCACGCACATTCCCAGTGGACACACATGATGATTCTGAAATGCTGTGGGCGTATTTGTGTAGTGTTGGATATGCTGGTGCTAATACCAATATTTGGCACTAGCCCCACGCACATTCCCAATGGACACACATGAAGTTTCTGAAGTGCTTTGGGCATATTTGTGTAGTGTTGGATATGCTTGTGCTAATACCAATATTTGGCACTAGCACCACGCACATTCCAAGTGGACACACATAAAGTTTCTTAACTACTGTGGGCGTATTTGTGTAGTGTTGGATATGCTGGTGCTAATACCAATATTTGGTACTAGCACCACGCACATTCCCAGTGGACACACATGATGATTCTGAAATGCTGTGGGCGTATTTGTGTAGTGTTGGAGATGCTGGTGCTAATACCAATATTTGGCACTAGCACCACGCACATTCCCAGTGGACACACATGAAGTTTCTGAAGTACTGTGGGCGTATTTGTGTAGTGTTGGATATGCTGGTGCTAATACCATTATTTGGTACTAGCACCACGCACATTCCCAGTGGACACACATGAAAATTCTGAAATGCTGTGGGCGTATTTGTGTAGTGTTGGATATGCTGGTGCTAATAGCAATATTTGGCACTAGCCCCACGCACATTCCCAGTGGACACACATGACCTTTCTGAAGTGCTGTGGGCATATTTGTGTAGTGTTGGATATGCTGGTGCTAATACCAATATTTGGCACTAGCACCACGCACATTCCCAGTGGACACACATGACCTTTCTGAAGTGCTGTGGGCGTATTTGTGTAGTGTTGGATATGCTGGTGCTAATACCAATATTTGGCACTAGCACCACGCACATTCCCAGTGGACACACATGACCTTTCTGAAGTGCTGTGGGCGTATTTGTGTAGTGTTGGATATGCTGGTGCTAATACCAATATTTGGCACTAGCACCACGCACATTCCCAATGGACACACATGAAGTTTCTTAACTACTGTGGGCGTATTTGTGTAGTGTTGGATATGCTGGTGCTAATACCAATATTTGGCACTAGCACCACGCACATTCCCAGTGGACACACATGACCTTTCTGAAGTGCTGTGGGAGTATTTGTGTAGTGTTGGATATGCTGGTGCTAATACCAATATTTGGCACTAGCACCACGCACATTCCCAGTGGACACACATGACCTTTCTGAAGTGCTGTGGGCGTATTTGTGTAGTGTTGGATATGCTGGTGCTAATACCAATATTGAGCACTAGCATCACGCACATTCCCAGTGGACACACATGATGATTCTGAAATGCTGTGGGCGTATTTGTGTAGTGTTGGATATGCTGGTGCTAATACCAATATTTGGCACTAGCCCCACGCACATTCCCAATGGACACACATGAAGTTTCTGAAGTGCTTTGGGCATATTTGTGTAGTGTTGGATATGCTTGTGCTAATACCAATATTTGGCACTAGCACCACGCACATTCCAAGTGGACACACATAAAGTTTCTTAACTACTGTGGGCGTATTTGTGTAGTGTTGGATATGCTGGTGCTAATACCAATATTTGGTACTAGCACCACGCACATTCCCAGTGGACACACATGATGATTCTGAAATGCTGTGGGCGTATTTGTGTAGTGTTGGAGATGCTGGTGCTAATACCAATATTTGGCACTAGCACCACGCACATTCCCAGTGGACACACATGAAGTTTCTGAAGTACTGTGGGCGTATTTGTGTAGTGTTGGATATGCTGGTGCTAATACCATTATTTGGTACTAGCACCACGCACATTCCCAGTGGACACACATGAAAATTCTGAAATGCTGTGGGCGTATTTGTGTAGTGTTGGATATGCTGGTGCTAATAGCAATATTTGGCACTAGCCCCACGCACATTCCCAGTGGACACACATGACCTTTCTGAAGTGCTGTGGGCATATTTGTGTAGTGTTGGATATGCTGGTGCTAATACCAATATTTGGCACTAGCACCACGCACATTCCCAGTGGACACACATGACCTTTCTGAAGTGCTGTGGGCGTATTTGTGTAGTGTTGGATATGCTGGTGCTAATACCAATATTTGGCACTAGCACCACGCACATTCCCAGTGGACACACATGACCTTTCTGAAGTGCTGTGGGCGTATTTGTGTAGTGTTGGATATGCTGGTGCTAATACCAATATTTGGCACTAGCACCACGCACATTCCCAATGGACACACATGAAGTTTCTTAACTACTGTGGGCGTATTTGTGTAGTGTTGGATATGCTGGTGCTAATACCAATATTTGGCACTAGCACCACGCACATTCCCAGTGGACACACATGACCTTTCTGAAGTGCTGTGGGAGTATTTGTGTAGTGTTGGATATGCTGGTGCTAATACCAATATTTGGCACTAGCACCACGCACATTCCCAGTGGACACACATGACCTTTCTGAAGTGCTGTGGGCGTATTTGTGTAGTGTTGGATATGCTGGTGCTAATACCAATATTTGGCACTAGCACCACGCACATTCCCAGTGGACACACATGAAGTTTCTGAAGTACTGTGGGCGTATTTGTGTAGTGTTGGATATGCTGGTGCTAATACCAATATTTGGCACTAGCACCAAGCACATTCCAAGTAGACACACATAAAGTTTCTTAACTACTGTGGGCGTATTTGTGTAGTGTTGGATATGCTGGTGCTAATACCAATATTTGGCACTAGCACCATGCACATTCCCAGTGGACACACATGAAGATTCTGAAATGCTGTGGGCGTATTTGTGTAGTGTTGGATATGCTGGTGCTAATACCAATATTTGGCACTAGCACCATGTACATTCCCAGTGGACACACATGACCTTTCTGAAGTGCTGTGGGCGTATTTGTGTAGTGTTGGATATGCTGGTGCTAATACCAATATTTGGTACTAACCCCACGCACTTTCCCAGTGGACACACATGAAGATTCTGAAATGCTGTGGGCGTATTTGTGTAGTGTTGGATATGCTGGTGCTAATACCAATATTTGGCACTAGCACCATGCACATTCCCAGTGGACACACATGACCTTTCTGAAGTGCTGTGGGCGTATTTGTGTAGTGTTGGATATGCTGGTGCTAATACCAATATTTGGCACTAGCACCACGCACATTCCCAGTGGACACACATGACCTTTCTGAAGTGCTGTGGGCGTATTTGTGTAGTGTTGGATATGCTGGTGCTAATACCAATATTTGGTACTAACACCACGCACATTCCCATTGGACACACATGACCTTTCTGAAGTGCTGTGGGCGTATTTGTTTAGTGTTGGATATGCTGGTGCTAATACCAATATTTGGCACTAGCACCATGCACATTCCCAGTGGAGACAGGTGTCTTTTCTGAAGTGCTGTGGGCGTATTTGTGTAGTGTTGGATATGCTGGTGCTAATACCAATATTTGGCACTAGCACCACGCACATTCCCAGTGGACACACATGACCTTTCTTGAGTGCTGTGGGCGTATTTGTGTAGTGTTGGATATGCTTGTGCTAATACCAACATTTGGTACTAGCACCACGCACATTCCCAGTAGACACACATGACCTTTCTGAAGTGCTGTGGGCGTATTTGTGTAGCGTTGGATATGCTGGTGCTAATACTAATATTTGGCACTAGCACCACGCACATTCCCAGTGGACACACATGACCTTTCTTGAGTGCTGTGGGCGTATTTGTGTAGTGTTGGATATGCTGGTGCTAATACCAATATTTGGCACTAGCACCACGCACATTCCCAGTGGACACACATGACCTTTCTTGAGTGCTGTGGGCGTATTTGTGTAGTGTTGGATATGCTTGTGCTAATACCAATATTTGGTACAAGCACCACGCACATTCCCAGTGGACACACATGACCTTTCTGAAGTACTGTGGGCGTATTTGTGTAGTGTTGGATATGCTGGTGCTAATACCAATATTTGGCACTAGCACCACGCACATTCCCAGTGGACACACATGACCTTTCTGAAGTGCTGTGGGCGTATTTGTGTAGTGTTGGATATGCTGGTGCTAATACCAATATTTGGCACTAGCACCACGCACATTCCCAGTGGACACACATGAAGTTTCTTAACTTATGTGGGCGTATTTGTGTAGTGTTGGATATGCTGGTGCTAATACCAATATTGAGCACTAGCACCACGCACATTCCCAGTGGACACACATGACCTTTCTAAAGTGCTGTGGGCATATTTGTGTAGTGTTGGATATGCTGGTGTTAATACCAATATTTGGCACTAGCACCACGAACATTCCCAGTGGAAAAACATGAAGTTTCTTAACTACTGTGAGCGTATTTGTGTAGTATTGGATATGCTGGTGCTAATACCAATATTTGGCACTAGCACCACGCACATTCCCAGTGGACACACATGACCTTTCTAAAGTGCTGTGGGCGTATTTGTGTAGTGTTGGATATGCTGGTGCTAATACTAATATTCGGCACTAGCACCACGCACATTCCCAGTGGACACACATGAAGTTTCTTAACTACTGTGGGCGTATTTGTGTAGTGTTGGATATGCTGGAGCTAATACCAATATTTGGCACTAGCACCACGCACATTCCCAGTGGACACACATGACCTTTCTTGAGTGCTGTGGGCGTATTTGTGTAGTGTTGGATATGCTTGTGCTAATACCAATATTTGGTACTAGCACCACGCACATTCCCAGTGGACACACATGACCTTTCTGAAGTGCTGTGGGCGTATTTTATGTAGTGTTGGATATGCTGGTGCTAATACCAATATTTGGCACTAGCACCACGCACATTCCCAGTGGACACACATGACCTTTCTGAAGTGCTGTGGGCGTATTTGTGTAGTGTTGGATATGCTGGTGCTAATACCAATATTTGGCACTAGCACCACGCACATTCCCAGTGGACACACATGACCTTTCTAAAGTGCTGTGGGCGTATTTGAGTAGTGTTGGATATGCTGGTGCTAATACAAATATTTGGCACTAGCACCTCCAACATTCCCAGTGGACACACATGAAGTTTCTGAAGTGCTGTGGGCGTATTTGTGTAGTGTTGGATATGCTGGTGCTAATACCAATATTTGGCACTAGCACCACGCACATTCCCAGTGGACACACATGACCTTTCTGAAGTGCTGTGGGCGTATTTGTGTAGTGTTGGATATGCTTGTGCTAATACCAATATTTAGTACTAGCACCACGCACATTCCCAGTGGACACACATGACCTTTCTGAAGTGCTGTGGGCGTATTTGTGTAATGTTGGATATGCTGGTGCTAATACCAATATTGGGCACTAGCACCACGCACATTCCCAGTGGACACACATGACGTTTCTGAAGTGCTGTGGGCGTATTTGTTTAGTGTTGGATATGCTGGTGCTAATACCAATATTTGGCACTAGCACCACGCACATTCCCAGTGGACACACATGACCTTTCTGAAGTGCTGTGGGAGTATTTGTGTAGTGTTGGATATGCTGGTGCTAATACCAACATTTGGTACTAGCACCACGCACATTCCCAGTGGACACACATGACCTTTCTGAAGTGCTGTGGGCGTATTTGTGTAGCGTTGGATATGCTGGTGCTAATACCAATATTTGGCACTAGCACCACGCACATTCCCAGTGGACACACATGACCTTTCTTGAGTGCTGTGGGCGTATTTGTGTAGTGTTGGATATGCTTGTGCTAATACCAATATGTGGTACTAGCACCACGCACATTCCCAGTGGACACACATGACCTTTCTGAAGTGCTGTGGGCGTATTTGTGTAGTGTTGGATATGCTGGTGCTAATACCAATATTTGGCACTAGCACCACGCACATTCCCAGTGGACACACATGAAGTTTCTTAACTTATGTGGGCGTATTTGTGTAGTGTTGGATATGCTGGTGCTAATACCAATATTGAGCACTAGCACCACGCACATTCCCAGTGGACACACATGACCTTTCTAAAGTGCTGTGGGCATATTTGTGTAGTGTTGGATATGCTGGTGCTAATACCAATATTTAGCACTAGCACCACGCACATTCCCAGTGGACACACATGACCTTTCTTAAGTGATGTGGGCGTATTTTATGTAGTGTTGGATATGCTGGTGCTAATACCAATATTTGGCACTAGCACCACGCACATTCCCAGTGGACACACATGAAGTTTCTTAAATTATGTGGGCGTATTTGTGTAGTGTTGGATATGCTGGTGCTAATACCAATATTTAGAAATAGCACCACGCACATTCCCAGTGGACACACATGACCTTTCTAAAGTGCTGTGGGCGTATTTGAGTAGTGTTGGATATGCTGGTGCTAATACAAATATTTGGCACTAGCACCTCCAACATTCCCAGTGGACACACATGAAGTTTCTGAATTGCTGTAGGTGTACTTGTGTAGAGTTCGATATGGTGGTTCTAAGACCAATATTTGGCACTAGCACCATGCACATTTGCAGTGGAGACAGGTGTCTTTTCTGAAGTGCTGTTGGCGTATTTGTGTAGTGTTTGATATGCTGGTGCTAATACCAATATTTGGCACTAGCACCACGCACATTCCCAGGGGACACACATGACCATTCTGAAGTGCTGTGGGCGTATTTGTGTAGTGTTGGATATGCTGGTGCTAATACCAATATTTGGCACTAGCACCACGCACATTCCCAGTGGACACACATGACCTTTCTTGAGTGCTGTGGGCGTATTTGTGTAGTGTTGGATATGCTTGTGCTAATACCAACATTTGGTACTAGCACCACGCACATTCCCAGTGGACACACATGACCTTTCTGAAGTGCTGTGGGCGTATTTGTGTAGCGTTGGATATGCTGGTGCTAATACCAATATTTGGCACTAGCACCACGCACATTCCCAGTGGACACACATGACCTTTCTTAAGTGCTGTGGGCGTATTTGTGTAGTGTTGGATATGCTTGTGCTAATACCAATATTTGGTACTAGCCCCACGCACATTCCCAGTGGACACACATGACCTTTCTGAAGTGCTGTGGGCGTATTTGTGTAGTGTTGGATATGCTGGTGCTAATACCAATATTTGGCACTAGCACCACGCACATTCCCAGTGGACACACATGACCTTTCTAAAGTGCTGTGGGCGTATTTGAGTAGTGTTGGATATGCTGGTGCTAATACAAATATTTGGCACTAGCACCTCCAACATTCCCAGTGGACACACATGAAGTTTCTGAAGTGCTGTGGGCGTATTTGTGTAGTGTTGGATATGCTGGTGCTAATACCAATATTTGGCACTAGCACCACGCACATTCCCAGTGGACACACATGACCTTTCTTGAGTGCTGTGGGCGTATTTGTGTAGTGTTGGATATGCTTGTGCTAATACCAATATTTGGTACTAGCACCACGCACATTCCCAGTGGACACACATGACCTTTCTTAAGTGCTGTGGGCGTATTTTATGTAGTGTTGGATATGCTGGTACTAATACCAATATTTGGCACTAGCACCACGCACATTCCCAGTGGACACACATGACCTTTCTGAAGTGCTGTGGGCGTATTTGTGTAGTGTTGGATATGCTGGTGCTAATACCAATATTTGGCACTAGCACCACGCACATTCCCAGTGGAAAAACATGAAGTTTCTTAACTTATGTGGGCGTATTTGTGTAGTGTTGGATATGCTGGTGCTAATACCAATATTTAGCACTAGCACCACGCACATTCCCAGTGGACACACATGACCTTTCTAAAGTTCTGTGGGCGTATTTGCGTAGTGTTGGATATGCTGGTGCTAATACAAATATTTGGCACTAGCACCTCCAACATTCCCAGTGGACACACATGAAGTTTCTGAAGTGCTGTGGGCGCATTTGTGTAGTGTTGGATATACTGGTGCTAATACCAATATTTGGCACTAGCACCACGCACATTCCCAGTGGAGACAGGTGTCTTTTTTGAAGTTCTGTTGGCGTATTTGTGTAGTGTTTGATATGCTGGTGCTAATACCAATATTTGGCACTAGCACCACGCACATTCCCAGGGGACACACATGACCTTTCTTAAGTGCTGTGGGCGTATTTTATGTAGTTTTGGATATGCTGGTGCTAATACCAATATTGGGCACTAACACCACGCACATTCCCAGTGGACACACATGACCTTTCTAAAGTGCTGTGGGCGTATTTGAGTAGTGTTGGATATGCTGGTGCTAATACCAATATTTGGCACTACCACCACGCACATTCCCAGTGGACACACATGAACTTTCTTAACTACTGTGGGCGTATTTGTGTAGTGTTGGATATGCTGGTGTTAATACCAATATTTGGCACTAGCACCACAAACATTCCCAGTGGAAAAACATGAAGTTTCTTAACTACTGTGGGACGTATTTGTGTAGTATTGGATATGCTGGTGCTAATACCAATATTTGGCACTAGCACCACGCACATTCCCAGTGGACACACATGACCTTGCTGAAGAGCTGTGGGCGTATTTGTGTAGTGTTGGATATGCTGGTGCTAATACGAATATTTGGCACTAGCACCACGCACATTCCCAGTGGACACACATGACCTTTCTTAAGTGATGTGGGCGTATTTTATGTAGTGTTGGATATGCTGGTGCTAATACCAATATTTGGCACTAGCACCACGCACATTCCCAGTGGACACACATGAAGTTTCTTAAATTATGTGGGCGTATTTGTGTAGTGTTGGATATGCTGGTGCTAATACCAATATTTAGAACTAGCACCACGCACATTCCCAGTGGACACACATGACCTTTCTAAAGTGCTGTGGGCGTATTTGAGTAGTGTTGGATATGCTGGTGCTAATACAAATATTTGGCACTAGCACCTCCAACATTCCCAGTGGACACACATGAAGTTTCTGAATTGCTGTAGGTGTACTTGTGTAGAGTTCGATATGGTGGTTCTAAGACCAATATTTGGCACTAGCACCATGCACATTTGCAGTGGAGACAGGTGTCTTTTCTGAAGTGCTGTTGGCGTATTTGTGTAGTGTTTGATATGCTGGTGCTAATACCAATATTTGGCACTAGCACCACGCACATTCCCAGGGGACACACATGACCATTCTGAAGTGCTGTGGGCGTATTTGTGTAGTGTTGGATATGCTGGTGCTAATACCAATATTTGGCACTAGCACCACGCACATTCCCAGTGGACACACATGACCTTTCTTGAGTGCTGTGGGCGTATTTGTGTAGTGTTGGATATGCTTGTGCTAATACCAACATTTGGTACTAGCACCACGCACATTCCCAGTGGACACACATGACCTTTCTGAAGTGCTGTGGGCGTATTTGTGTAGCGTTGGATATGCTGGTGCTAATACCAATATTTGGCACTAGCACCACGCACATTCCCAGTGGACACACATGACCTTTCTTAAGTGCTGTGGGCGTATTTGTGTAGTGTTGGATATGCTTGTGCTAATACCAATATTTGGTACTAGCCCCACGCACATTCCCAGTGGACACACATGACCTTTCTGAAGTGCTGTGGGCGTATTTGTGTAGTGTTGGATATGCTGGTGCTAATACCAATATTTGGCACTAGCACCACGCACATTCCCAGTGGACACACATGACCTTTCTAAAGTGCTGTGGGCGTATTTGAGTAGTGTTGGATATGCTGGTGCTAATACAAATATTTGGCACTAGCACCTCCAACATTCCCAGTGGACACACATGAAGTTTCTGAAGTGCTGTGGGCGTATTTGTGTAGTGTTGGATATGCTGGTGCTAATACCAATATTTGGCACTAGCACCACGCACATTCCCAGTGGACACACATGACCTTTCTTGAGTGCTGTGGGCGTATTTGTGTAGTGTTGGATATGCTTGTGCTAATACCAATATTTGGTACTAGCACCACGCACATTCCCAGTGGACACACATGACCTTTCTTAAGTGCTGTGGGCGTATTTTATGTAGTGTTGGATATGCTGGTACTAATACCAATATTTGGCACTAGCACCACGCACATTCCCAGTGGACACACATGACCTTTCTGAAGTGCTGTGGGCGTATTTGTGTAGTGTTGGATATGCTGGTGCTAATACCAATATTTGGCACTAGCACCACGCACATTCCCAGTGGAAAAACATGAAGTTTCTTAACTTATGTGGGCGTATTTGTGTAGTGTTGGATATGCTGGTGCTAATACCAATATTTAGCACTAGCACCACGCACATTCCCAGTGGACACACATGACCTTTCTAAAGTTCTGTGGGCGTATTTGCGTAGTGTTGGATATGCTGGTGCTAATACAAATATTTGGCACTAGCACCTCCAACATTCCCAGTGGACACACATGAAGTTTCTGAAGTGCTGTGGGCGCATTTGTGTAGTGTTGGATATACTGGTGCTAATACCAATATTTGGCACTAGCACCACGCACATTCCCAGTGGAGACAGGTGTCTTTTTTGAAGTTCTGTTGGCGTATTTGTGTAGTGTTTGATATGCTGGTGCTAATACCAATATTTGGCACTAGCACCACGCACATTCCCAGGGGACACACATGACCTTTCTTAAGTGCTGTGGGCGTATTTTATGTAGTTTTGGATATGCTGGTGCTAATACCAATATTGGGCACTAACACCACGCACATTCCCAGTGGACACACATGACCTTTCTAAAGTGCTGTGGGCGTATTTGAGTAGTGTTGGATATGCTGGTGCTAATACCAATATTTGGCACTACCACCACGCACATTCCCAGTGGACACACATGAACTTTCTTAACTACTGTGGGCGTATTTGTGTAGTGTTGGATATGCTGGTGTTAATACCAATATTTGGCACTAGCACCACAAACATTCCCAGTGGAAAAACATGAAGTTTCTTAACTACTGTGGGACGTATTTGTGTAGTATTGGATATGCTGGTGCTAATACCAATATTTGGCACTAGCACCACGCACATTCCCAGTGGACACACATGACCTTGCTGAAGAGCTGTGGGCGTATTTGTGTAGTGTTGGATATGCTGGTGCTAATACGAATATTTGGCACTAGCACCACGCACATTCCCAGTGGACACACATGACCTTTCTAAAGTGCTGTGGGCGTATTTGTGTAGTGTTGGATATGCTTGTGCTAATACTAATATTCGGCACTAGCACCACACACATTCCCAGTGGACACACATGAAATTTCTTAACTACTGTGGGCGTATTTGTGTAGTGTTGGATATGCTGGTGTTAATACCAATATTTGGTACTAGCACCACGCACATTCCCAGTGGACACACATGACCTTTCTTAAGTGCTGTGGGCGTATTTTATGTAGTGTTGGATATGCTGGTACTAATACCAATATTTGGCACTAGCACCACGCACATTCCCAGTGGACACACATGACCTTTCTGAAGTGCTGTGGGCGTATTTGTGTAGTGTTGGATATGCTGGTGCTAATACCAATATTTGGCACTAGCACCACGCACATTCCCAGTGGAAAAACATGAAGTTTCTTAACTTATGTGTGCGTATTTGTGTAGTGTTGGATATGCTGGTGCTAATACCAATATTTAGCACTAGCACCACGCACATTCCCAGTGGACACACATGACCTTTCTAAAGTTCTGTGGGCGTATTTGCGTAGTGTTGGATATGCTGGTGCTAATACAAATATTTGGCACTAGCACCTCCAACATTCCCAGTGGACACACATGAAGTTTCTGAAGTGCTGTGGGCGCATTTGTGTAGTGTTGGATATACTGGTGCTAATACCAATATTTGGCACTAGCACCACGCACATTCCCAGTGGAGACAGGTGTCTTTTTTGAAGTTCTGTTGGCGTATTTGTGTAGTGTTTGATATGCTGGTGCTAATACCAATATTTGGCACTAGCTCCACGCACATTCCCAGGGGACACACATGACCTTTCTTAAGTGCTGTGGGCGTATTTTATGTAGTTTTGGATATGCTGGTGCTAATACCAATATTGGGCACTAACACCACGCACATTCCCAGTGGACACACATGACCTTTCTAAAGTGCTGTGGGCGTATTTGAGTAGTGTTGGATATGCTGGTGCTAATACCAATATTTGGCACTACCACCACGCACATTCCCAGTGGACACACATGAACTTTCTTAACTACTGTGGGCGTATTTGTGTAGTGTTGGATATGCTGGTGTTAATACCAATATTTGGCACTAGCACCACAAACATTCCCAGTGGAAAAACATGAAGTTTCTTAACTACTGTGGGACGTATTTGTGTAGTATTGGATATGCTGGTGCTAATACCAATATTTGGCACTAGCACCACGCACATTCCCAGTGGACACACATGACCTTGCTGAAGAGCTGTGGGCGTATTTGTGTAGTGTTGGATATGCTGGTGCTAATACGAATATTTGGCACTAGCACCACGCACATTCCCAGTGGACACACATGACCTTTCTTAAGTGATGTGGGCGTATTTTATGTAGTGTTGGATATGCTGGTGCTAATACCAATATTTGGCACTAGCACCACGCACATTCCCAGTGGACACACATGAAGTTTCTTAAATTATGTGGGCGTATTTGTGTAGTGTTGGATATGCTGGTGCTAATACCAATATTTAGAACTAGCACCACGCACATTCCCAGTGGACACACATGACCTTTCTAAAGTGCTGTGGGCGTATTTGAGTAGTGTTGGATATGCTGGTGCTAATACAAATATTTGGCACTAGCACCTCCAACATTCCCAGTGGACACACATGAAGTTTCTGAATTGCTGTAGGTGTACTTGTGTAGAGTTCGATATGGTGGTTCTAAGACCAATATTTGGCACTAGCACCATGCACATTTGCAGTGGAGACAGGTGTCTTTTCTGAAGTGCTGTTGGCGTATTTGTGTAGTGTTTGATATGCTGGTGCTAATACCAATATTTGGCACTAGCACCACGCACATTCCCAGGGGACACACATGACCATTCTGAAGTGCTGTGGGCGTATTTGTGTAGTGTTGGATATGCTGGTGCTAATACCAATATTTGGCACTAGCACCACGCACATTCCCAGTGGACACACATGACCTTTCTTGAGTGCTGTGGGCGTATTTGTGTAGTGTTGGATATGCTTGTGCTAATACCAACATTTGGTACTAGCACCACGCACATTCCCAGTGGACACACATGACCTTTCTGAAGTGCTGTGGGCGTATTTGTGTAGCGTTGGATATGCTGGTGCTAATACCAATATTTGGCACTAGCACCACGCACATTCCCAGTGGACACACATGACCTTTCTTAAGTGCTGTGGGCGTATTTGTGTAGTGTTGGATATGCTTGTGCTAATACCAATATTTGGTACTAGCCCCACGCACATTCCCAGTGGACACACATGACCTTTCTGAAGTGCTGTGGGCGTATTTGTGTAGTGTTGGATATGCTGGTGCTAATACCAATATTTGGCACTAGCACCACGCACATTCCCAGTGGACACACATGACCTTTCTAAAGTGCTGTGGGCGTATTTGAGTAGTGTTGGATATGCTGGTGCTAATACAAATATTTGGCACTAGCACCTCCAACATTCCCAGTGGACACACATGAAGTTTCTGAAGTGCTGTGGGCGTATTTGTGTAGTGTTGGATATGCTGGTGCTAATACCAATATTTGGCACTAGCACCACGCACATTCCCAGTGGACACACATGACCTTTCTTGAGTGCTGTGGGCGTATTTGTGTAGTGTTGGATATGCTTGTGCTAATACCAATATTTGGTACTAGCACCACGCACATTCCCAGTGGACACACATGACCTTTCTTAAGTGCTGTGGGCGTATTTTATGTAGTGTTGGATATGCTGGTACTAATACCAATATTTGGCACTAGCACCACGCACATTCCCAGTGGACACACATTACCTTTCTGAAGTGCTGTGGGCGTATTTGTGTAGTGTTGGATATGCTGGTGCTAATACCAATATTTGGCACTAGCACCACGCATATTCCCAGTGGAAAAACATGAAGTTTCTTAACTTATGTGGGCGTATTTGTGTAGTGTTGGATATGCTGGTGCTAATACCAATATTTAGCACTAGCACCACGCACATTCCCTGTGGACACACATGACCTTTCTAAAGTTCTGTGGGCGTATTTGCGTAGTGTTGGATATGCTGGTGCTAATACAAATATTTGGCACTAGCACCTCCAACATTCCCAGTGGACACACATGAAGTTTCTGAAGTGCTGTGGGCGCATTTGTGTAGTGTTGGATATACTGGTGCTAATACCAATATTTGGCACTAGCACCACGCACATTCCCAGTGGAGACAGGTGTCTTTTTTGAAGTTCTGTTGGCGTATTTGTGTAGTGTTTGATATGCTGGTGCTAATACCAATATTTGGCACTAGCACCACGCACATTCCCAGGGGACACACATGACCTTTCTTAAGTGCTGTGGGCGTATTTTATGTAGTTTTGGATATGCTGGTGCTAATACCAATATTGGGCACTAACACCACGCACATTCCCAGTGGACACACATGACCTTTCTAAAGTGCTGTGGGCGTATTTGAGTAGTGTTGGATATGCTGGTGCTAATACCAATATTTGGCACTACCACCACGCACATTCCCAGTGGACACACATGAACTTTCTTAACTACTGTGGGCGTATTTGTGTAGTGTTGGATATGCTGGTGTTAATACCAATATTTGGCACTAGCACCACAAACATTCCCAGTGGAAAAACATGAAGTTTCTTAACTACTGTGGGACGTATTTGTGTAGTATTGGATATGCTGGTGCTAATACCAATATTTGGCACTAGCACCACGCACATTCCCAGTGGACACACATGACCTTGCTGAAGAGCTGTGGGCGTATTTGTGTAGTGTTGGATATGCTGGTGCTAATACGAATATTTGGCACTAGCACCACGCACATTCCCAGTGGACACACATGACCTTTCTAAAGTGCTGTGGGCGTATTTGTGTAGTGTTGGATATGCTTGTGCTAATACTAATATTCGGCACTAGCACCACACACATTCCCAGTGGACACACATGAAATTTCTTAACTACTGTGGGCGTATTTGTGTAGTGTTGGATATGCTGGTGCTAATACCAATATTTGGCACTAGCACCACGCACATTCCCAGTGGACACACATGACCTTTCTTGAGTGCTGTGGGCGTATTTGTGTAGTGTTGGATATGCTTGTGCTAATACCAATATTTGGTACTAGCACCACGCACATTACCAGTGGACACACATGACCTTTTTTATGTGCTGTGGGCGTATTTTATGTAGTGTTGGATATGCTGGTGCTAATACCAATATTTGGCACTAGCACCACGCACATTCCCAGTACACACACATGACCTTTCCTAAGTTATGTGGGCGTATTTGTGTAGTGTTGGATATGCTGGTGCTAATACAAATATTAGGCACTAGCACCACACACATTCCCAGTGGACACACATGAAGTTTCTGAAGTGCTGTGGGCGTTTTTGTGTAGTGTTGGATATTCTGGTGTTAATACCAATATTAGGCACTAGCACCACGCACATTCCCAGTGGACACACATGACCTTTCTAAAGTGCTGTGGGCGTATTTGTGTAGTGTTGGATATGCTGGTGCTAATACAAATATTCGGCACTAGCACCACGCACATTCCCAGTGGACACACATGACCTTTCTGAAGTGCTGTGGGCGTATTTGTGTAGTGTTGGATATGCTGGTGCTAATAGCAATATTGGGCACTAGCACCACGCACATTCCCAGTAGACACACATGAAGTTTCTGAAGTACTGTGGGCGTATTTTTGTAGTGTTGGATATGCTGGTGCTACTACCAATATTAGGCACTAGCACCACACACATTCCCAGTGGACACACATGAAGTTTATGAAGTGCTGTGGGCGTATTTGTGTAGTGTTGGATATGCTGGTGTTAATATCAATATTTGGCACTAGCACCACGCACATTCCCAGTGGACACACATGACCTTTCTAAAGTTCTGTGGGCGTATTTGTGTAGTGTTGGATATGCTGGTGCTAATACCTATATTTGGCACTAGCACCACGCACATTCTCAGTAGACACACATGACCTTTCCTAAGTTATGTGGGCGTATTTGTGTAGTGTTGGATATGCTGGTGCTAATACCAATATTAGGCACTAGCACCACACACATTCCCAGTGGACACACATGAAGTTTCTGAAGTGCTGTGGGCGTATTTGTGTAGTGTTGGATATGCTGGTGCTAATACCAATATTGGGCACTAGTACAACGCACATTCCCAGTGGACACACATGAAGTTTCTGAAGTGCTGTTGGCGTATTTGTGTAGTGTTGGATATGCTGGTGCTAATACCAATATTGGGCACTAGCACCACGCACATTCCCAGTGGACACACATGAAGTTTCTGAAGTGCTGTGGGCGTATTTGTGTAGTGTTGGATATGCTGGTGCTAATACCAATATTGGGCACTAGCACCACGCACATTCCCAGTGGAGACAGGTGTCTTTTTTGAAGTTCTGTTGGCGTATTTGTGTAGTGTTTGATATGCTGGTGCTAATACCAATATTTGGCACTAGCACCACGCACATTCCCAGGGGACACACATGACCTTTCTTAAGTGCTGTGGGCGTATTTTATGTAGTTTTGGATATGCTGGTGCTAATACCAATATTGGGCACTAACACCACGCACATTCCCAGTGGACACACATGACCTTTCTAAAGTGCTGTGGGCGTATTTGAGTAGTGTTGGATATGCTGGTGCTAATACCAATATTTGGCACTACCACCACGCACATTCCCAGTGGACACACATGAACTTTCTTAACTACTGTGGGCGTATTTGTGTAGTGTTGGATATGCTGGTGTTAATACCAATATTTGGCACTAGCACCACAAACATTCCCAGTGGAAAAACATGAAGTTTCTTAACTACTGTGGGACGTATTTGTGTAGTATTGGATATGCTGGTGCTAATACCAATATTTGGCACTAGCACCACGCACATTCCCAGTGGACACACATGACCTTGCTGAAGAGCTGTGGGCGTATTTGTGTAGTGTTGGATATGCTGGTGCTAATACGAATATTTGGCACTAGCACCACGCACATTCCCAGTGGACACACATGACCTTTCTAAAGTGCTGTGGGCGTATTTGTGTAGTGTTGGATATGCTTGTGCTAATACTAATATTCGGCACTAGCACCACACACATTCCCAGTGGACACACATGAAATTTCTTAACTACTGTGGGCGTATTTGTGTAGTGTTGGATATGCTGGTGCTAATACCAATATTTGGCACTAGCACCACGCACATTCCCAGTGGACACACATGACCTTTCTTGAGTGCTGTGGGCGTATTTGTGTAGTGTTGGATATGCTTGTGCTAATACCAATATTTGGTACTAGCACCACGCACATTACCAGTGGACACACATGACCTTTCTTATGTGCTGTGGGCGTATTTTATGTAGTGTTGGATATGCTGGTGCTAATACCAATATTTGGCACTAGCACCACGCACATTCCCAGTACACACACATGACCTTTCCTAAGTTATGTGGGCGTATTTGTGTAGTGTTGGATATGCTGGTGCTAATACAAATATTAGGCACTAGCACCACACACATTCCCAGTGGACACACATGAAGTTTCTGAAGTGCTGTGGGCGTTTTTGTGTAGTGTTGGATATTCTGGTGTTAATACCAATATTAGGCACTAGCACCACGCACATTCCCAGTGGACACACATGACCTTTCTAAAGTGCTGTGGGCGTATTTGTGTAGTGTTGGATATGCTGGTGCTAATACAAATATTCGGCACTAGCACCACGCACATTCCCAGTGGACACACATGACCTTTCTGAAGTGCTGTGGGCGTATTTGTGTAGTGTTGGATATGCTGGTGCTAATAGCAATATTGGGCACTAGCACCACGCACATTCCCAGTAGACACACATGAAGTTTCTGAAGTACTGTGGGCGTATTTTTGTAGTGTTGGATATGCTGGTGCTACTACCAATATTAGGCACTAGCACCACACACATTCCCAGTGGACACACATGAAGTTTATGAAGTGCTGTGGGCGTATTTGTGTAGTGTTGGATATGCTGGTGTTAATATCAATATTTGGCACTAGCACCACGCACATTCCCAGTGGACACACATGACCTTTCTAAAGTTCTGTGGGCGTATTTGTGTAGTGTTGGATATGCTGGTGCTAATACCTATATTTGGCACTAGCACCACGCACATTCTCAGTAGACACACATGACCTTTCCTAAGTTATGTGGGCGTATTTGTGTAGTGTTGGATATGCTGGTGCTAATACCAATATTAGGCACTAGCACCACACACATTCCCAGTGGACACACATGAAGTTTCTGAAGTGCTGTGGGCGTATTTGTGTAGTGTTGGATATTCTGGTGCTAATACCAATATTAGGCACTAGCACCACGCACATTCCCAGTGGACACAAATGAAGTTTCTTAATAACTGTGGGTGTATTTGTGTAGTTTTGGATATGCTGGTGCTAATACCAATATTGGGCACTAGCACCACGCACATTCCCATTGGACACACATGAAGTTTCTGAAGTGCTGTGGGCGTATTTGTGTAGTGTTGGATATGCTGGTGCTAATACCAATATTGGGCACTAGCACCACGCACATTCCCAGTGGACACAAATGAAGTTTCTTAACTACTGTGGGTGTATTTGTGTAGTGTTGGATATGCTGGTGCTAATACCAATATTGGGCACTAGCACCACGCACATTCCCAGTGGACACACATGAAGTTTCTGAAGTGCAGTGGGCGTATTTGTGTAGTGTTGGATATGCTGGTGCTAATACCAATATTTGGCACTAGCACCACGCACATTCCCAGTGGACACAAATGAAGTTTCTTAACTACTGTGGGCGTATTTGTGTAGTGTTGGATATGCTGGTGCTAATACCAATATTGGGCACTAGCACCACGAACATTCCCAGTGGACACACATGACCTTTCTGAAGTGCTGCGGGCGTATTTGTGTAGTGTTGGATATACCGGTGCTAATACAAATATTGGGCACTAGCACCACGCACATTCCAGGTGGACACACATGAAGTTTCTGAAGTGCTGTGGGCGTATTTGTGTAGTGTTGGATATGCTGGTGCTAATACCAATATTGGGCACTAGCACCATGCACATTCCAAGTGGACACACATAAAGTTTCTGAAGTGCTGTGGGCGTATTTGTGTAGTGTTGGATATGCTGGTGCTAATACCAATATTGGGCACTAGCACCACGCACATTCCCAGTGGACACAAATGAAGTTTCTTAACTACTGTGGGCGTATTTGTGTAATGTTGGATATGCTGGTGCTAATACAAATATTGAGCACTAGCACCACGCACATTCCCAGTGCACACAGATGACCTTTCCTAAATGCTGTGGGCGTATTTGTGTAGTGTTGGATATGCTGGTGCTAATACCAATATTGGGCACTAGTACAACGCACATTCCCAGTGGACACACATGAAGTTTCTGAAGTGCTGTTGGCGTATTTGTGTAGTGTTGGATATGCTGGTGCTAATACCAATATTGGGCACTACCACCACGCACATTCCCAGTGGACACACATGAAGTTTCTGAAGTGCTGTGGGCGTATTTGTGTAGTGTTGGATATGCTGGTGCTAATACCAATATTGGGCACTAGCACCACGCACATTCCCAGTGGAAACACATAACTTTTCTGAAGTGCTGTGGGCGTATTTGTGTAGTGTTGGATATGCTGGTGCTAATACTAATATTGGGCACTAGCACCACGCACATTCCCAGTGGACACACATGAAGTTTCTGAAGTGCTGTGGGCGTATTTGTGTAGTGTTGGATATGCTGGTGCTAATACCAATATTTGGCACTAGCACCACGCACATTCCCAGTGGACACAAATGAAGTTTCTTAACTACTGTGGGCGTATTTGTGTAACGTTGGATATGCTGGTGCTAATACAAATATTGGGCACTAGCACCACGCACATTCCCAGTGCACACAGATGACCTTTCCTAAATGCTGTGGGCGTATTTGTGTAGTGTTGGATATGCTGGTGCTAATACAAATAATAGGCACTAGCACCACTTACATTCCCAGTGGACACACATGAAGTTTCTGAAGTACTGTGGGCGTATTTGTGTATTGTTGGATATGCTGGTGCTAATACCAATATTGGGCTTTAGCACCACGCACATTCCCAGTGGACACAAATGAAGTTTCTTAACTACTGTGGGCGTATTTGTGTAGTGTTGGATATGCTGGTGCTAATACCAATATTGGGCACTAGCACCACGCACATTCCTAGTGGACACACATGAAGTTTCTGAAGTGCTGTGGGCGTATTTGTGTAGTGTTGGATATGCTGGTGCTAATACCAATATTGGGCACTAGCACCACGCATATTCCCAGTGGACACACATGAAGTTTCTGAAGTGCTGTGGGCGTATTTGTGCAGTGTTGGATATGCTGGTGCTAATACCAATATTTGGCACTAGCACCACGCACATTCCCAGTGGACACAAATGAAGTTTCTTAACTACTGTAGGCGTATTTGTGTAATGTTGGATATGCTGGTGCTAATACAAATATTGGGCACTAGCACCACGCACATTCCCAGTGCACACAGATGACCTTTCCTAAATGCTGTGGGCGTATTTGTGTAGTGTTGGATATGCTGGTGCTAATACCAATATTGGGCACTAGCACCACGCACATTCCCAGTGCACACAGATGACCTTTCCTAAATGCTGTGGGCGTATTTGTGTAGTGTTGGATATGCTGGAGCTAATACCAATATTGGGCACTAGCACCACGCACATTCCCAGTGGACACACATGAAGTTTCTGAAGTGCTGTGGGCGTATTTGTGTAGTGTTGGATATGCTGGTGCTAATACCAATATTTGGCACTAGCACCACGCACATTCCCAGTGGACACAAATGAAGTTTCTTAACTACTGTGGGCGTGTTCGTGTAACGTTGGATATGCTGGTGCTAATACCAATATTGGGCACTAGCACCACGCACATTCCCAGTGGACACACATGACTTTTCTGAAGTGCTGTGGGCGTATTTGTGTAGTGTTGGATATGCTGGTGCTAATACCAATATTGAGCACTAGCACCACGTATATTCCCAGTGGACACACATGAAGTTTCTGAAGTGCTGTGGGCGTATTTGTGTAATGTTGGATATGCTGGTGCTAGTACCAATATTTGGCACTAGCACCACGCACATTCCCAGTGGACACAAATGAAGTTTCTTAACTACTGTAGGCGTATTTGTGTAATGTTGGATATGCTGGTGCTAATACAAATATTGGGCACTAGCACCACGCACATTCCCAGTGCACACAGATGACCTTTCCTAAATGCTGTGGGCGTATTTGTGTAGTGTTGGATATGCTGGTGCTAATACCAATATTGGGCACTAGCACCACGCACATTCCCAGTGCACACAGAGGACCTTTCCTAAATGCTGTGGGCGTATTTGTGTAGTGTTGGATATGCTGGTGCTAATACCAATATTGGGCACTAGCACCACGCACATTCCCAGTGGACACACATGAAGTTTCTGAAGTGCAGTGGGCGTATTTGTGTAGTGTTGGATATCCTGGTGCTAATATCAATATTGGGAACTAGCACCACGCACATTCCCAGTGGACACAAATGAAGTTTCTTAACTACTTTGGGTGTATTTTTGTAGTGTTGGATATGCTGGTGCTAATACCAATATTTGGCACTAGCACCACGCACATTCCCAGTGGACACACATGACCTTTCTGAAGTGCTGTGGGCGTATTTGTGTAGTGTTGGATATGCTGGTGCTAATACAAATATTGGGCACTAGCACAACGCACATTCCCAGTGGACACAAATGAAGTTTCTTAACTACTGTGGGCGTATTTGTGTAGTGTTGGATATGCTGGTGCGAATACCAATATTTGGCACTAGCACCACACACATTCCCAGTGGACAGACATGAAGTTTCTGAAGTGCTGTGGGCGTACTTGTGCAGTGTTGGATATGCTGGTGCTAATACCAATATTGGGCACTAGCACCACGCACATTCCCAGAGCACACACATGACCTTTCTGAAGTGCTGTGGGCGTATTTGTGTAGTGTTGGATATGCTGGTGCTAATACCAATATTTGGCACTAGCACCAAGCACATTCCCAGTGGACACACATGAAGTTTCTGAAGTACTGTGGGCGTATTTGTGTAGTGTTGGATATGCTGGTGCTAATACCAATATTGGGCACTAGCACCACGCACATTCCCAGTGGACACACATGACCTTTCTGAAGTGCCTTGGGCGTATTTGTGTAGTGTTGGATATGCTGGTGCTAATACCAATATTGGGCACTAGCACCACGCACATTCCCAGTGGACACAAATGAAGTTTCTTAACTACTGTGGGCGTATTTGTGTAATGTTGGATATGCTGGTGCTAATACAAATATTGAGCACTAGCACCACGCACATTCCCAGTGCACACAGATGACCTTTCCTAAATGCTGTGGGCGTATTTGTGTAGTGTTGGATATGCTGGTGCTAATACCAATATGGGGCACTAGTACAACGCACATTCCCAGTGGACACACATGAAGTTTCTGAAGTGCTGTTGGCGTATTTGTGTAGTGTTGGATATGCTGGTGCTAATACCAATATTGGGCACTAGCACCACGCACATTCCCAGTGGACACACATGAAGTTTCTGAAGTGCTGTGGGCGTATTTGTGTAGTGTTGGATATGCTGGTGCTAATACCAATATTGGGCACTAGCACCACGCACATTCCCAGTGGAAACACATAACTTTTCTGAAGTGCTGTGGGCGTATTTGTGTAGTGTTGGATATGCTGGTGCTAATACCAATATTGGGCACTAGCACCACGCACATTTCCAGTGGACACACATGAAGTTTCTGAAGTGCTGTGGGCGTATTTGTGTAGTGTTGGATATGCTGGTGCTAATACCAATATTTGGCACTAGCACCACGCACATTCCCAGTGGACACAAATGAAGTTTCTTAACTACTGTGGGCGTATTTGTGTAACGTTGGATATGCTGGTGCTAATACAAATATTGAGCACTAGCACCACGCACATTCCCAGTGCACACAGATGACCTTTCCTAAATGCTGTGGGCGTATTTGTGTAGTGTTGGATATGCTGGTGCTAATACAAATAATAGGCACTAGCACCACTTACATTCCCAGTGGACACACATGAAGTTTCTTAAGTGCTGTGGGCGTATTAGTGTATTGTTGGATATGCTGGTGCTAATACCAATATTGGGCACTAGCACCACGCACATTCCCAGTGGACACAAATGAAGTTTCTTAACTACTGTGGGCGTATTTGTGTAGTGTTGGATATGCTGGTGCTAATACCAATATTGGGCACTAGCACCACACACATTCCCAGTGGACACACATGAAGTTTCTGAAGTGCTGTGGGCGTATTTGTGTAGTGTTGGATATGCTGGTGCTAATACCAATATTGGGCACTAGCACCACGCATATTCCCAGTGGACACACATGAAGTTTCTGAAGTGCTGTGGGCGTATTTGTGTAGTGTTGGATATGCTGGTGCTAATACCAATATTTGGCACTAGCACCACGCACATTCCCAGTGGACACAAATGAAGTTTCTTAACTACTGTAGGCGTATTTGTGTAATGTTGGATATGCTGGTGCTAATACAAATATTGGGCACTAGCACCACGCACATTCCCAGTGCACACAGATGACCTTTCCTAAATGCTGTGGGCGTATTTGTGTAGTGTTGGATATGCTGGTGCTAATACCAATATTGGGCACTAGCACCACGCACATTCCCAGTGCACACAGATGACCTCTCCTAAATGCTGTGGGCGTATTTGTGTAGTGTTGGATATGCTGGTGCTAATACCAATATTGGGCACTAGCACCACGCACATTCCCAGTGGACACACATGAAGTTTCTGAAGTGCTGTGGGCGTATTTGTGTAGTGTTGGATATGCTGGTGCTAATACCAATATTTGGCACTAGCACCACGCACATTCCCAGTGGACACAAATGAAGTTTCTTAACTACTGTGGGCGTATTTGTGTAACGTTGGATATGCTGGTGCTAATACCAATATTGGGCACTAGCACCACGCACATTCCCAGTGCACACAGATGACCTTTCCTAAATGCTGTGGGCGTATTTGTGTAGTGTTGGATATGCTGGTGCTAATACAAATAATAGGCACTAGCACCACTTACATTCCCAGTGGACACACATGAACTTTCTGAAGTGCTGTGGGTGTATTTGTGTAGTGTTGGATATGCTGGTGATAATACCAATATTGGGCACTAGCACCACGCACATTCCCAGTGGACACAAATGAAGTTTCTTAACTACTGTGGGCGTATTTGTGTAGTGTTGGATATGCTGGTGCTAATACCAATATTGGGCACTAGCACCACGCACATTCCCAGTGCACACAGATGACTTTTCCTAAATGCTGTGGGCGTATTTGTGTAGTGTTGGATATGCTGGTGCTAATACCAATATTGGGCACTAGCACCACGCACATTACCAGTGGACACACATGAAGTTTCTGAAGTGCTGTGGGCGTATTTGTGTAGTGTTGGATATGCTGGTGCTAATACCAATATTTGGCACTAGCACCACGCACATTCCCAGTGGACACAAATGAAGTTTCTTAACTACTGTGGTCGTATTTGTGTAACGTTGGATATGCTGGTGCTAATACCAATATTGGGCACTAGCACCACGCACATTCCCAGTGCACACAGATGACCTTTCCTAAATGCTGTGGGCGTATTTGTGTAGTGTTGGATATGCTGGTGCTAATACAAATAATAGGCACTAGCACCACTTACATTCCCAGTGGACACACATGAAGTTTCTGAAGTGCTGTGGGTGTATTTGTGTAGTGTTGGATATGCTGGTGCTAATACCAATATTGGGCACTAGCACCACGCACATTCCCAGTGGACACAAATGAAGTTTCTTAACTACTGTGGGCGTATTTGTGTAGTGTTGGATATGCTGGTGCTAATACCAATATTGGGCACTAGCACCACGCACATTCCCAGTGGACACACATGACTTTTCTGAAGGGCTGTGGGCGTATTTGTGTAGTGTTGGATATGCTGGTGCTAATACCAATATTTGGCTCTAGCACCACGCACATTCCCAGTGGACACAAATGAAGTTTCTTTACTACTGTGGGCGTATTTGTGTAATGTTGGATATGCTGGTGCTAATACAAATATTGGGCACTAGCACCACGCACATTCCCAGTGCACACAGATGACCTTTCCTTAATGCTGTGGGCGTATTTGTGTAGTGTTGGATATGCTGGTGCTAATACCAATATTGGGCACTAGCACCACGCAAATTCCCAGTGCACACAGATGACCTTTCCTAAATGCTGTGGGCGTATTTGTGTAGTGTTGGATATGCTGGTGCTAATACCAATATTGGGCACTAGCACCACGCACATTCCCAGTGGAAACACATGAAGTTTCGGAAGTGCAGTGGGCGTATTTGTGTAGTGTTTGATATCCTGGTGCTAATATCAATATTGGGAACTAGCACCACGCACATTCCCAGTGCACACAGATGACCTTTCCTAAATGCTGTGGGCGTATTTGTGTAGTGTTGGATATGCTGGTGCTAATACCAATATTGGGCACTAGCACCACGCACATTCCCAGTGGACACACATGAAGTTTCTGAAGTGCTGTGGGCGTATTTGTGTAGTGTTGGATATGCTGGTGCTAATACCAATATTTGGCACTAGCACCACGCACATTCCCAGTGGACACAAATGAAGTTTCTTAACTACTGTGGGCGTATTTGTGTAACGTTGGATATGCTGGTGCTAATACAAATATTGGGCACTAGCACCACGCACATTCCATTTGCACACAGATGACCTTTCCTAAATGCTGTGGGCGTATTTGTGTAGTGTTGGATATGCTGGTGCTAATACCAATATTGGGCACTAGCACCACGCACATTCCCAGTGGACACAAATGAAGTTTCTTAACTACTGTGGGCGTATTTGTGTAGTGTTGGATATGCTGGTGCTAATACCAATATTGGGCACTAGCACCAAGCACATTCCCAGTGGACACACATGACTTTTCTGAAGTGCTGTGGGCGTATTTGTGTAGTGTTGGATATGCTGGTGCTAATACCAATATTTGGCACTAGCACCACGCATATTCCCAGTGGACACACATGAAGTTTCTGAAGTGCTGTGGGCGTATTTGTGTAGTGTTGGATATGCTGGTGCTAGTACCAATATTTGGCACTAGCGCCATGCACATACCCAGTGGACACAAATGAAGTTTCTTAACTACTGTAGGCGTATTTGTGTAATGTTGGATATGCTGGTGCTAATACAAATATTGGGCACTAGCACCACGCACATTCCCAGTGCACACAGATGACCTTTCCTAAATGCTGTGGGCGTATTTGTGTAGTGTTGGATATGCTGGTGCTAATACAAATAATAGGCACTAGCACCACTTACATTCCCAGTGGACACACATGAAGTTTCTGAAGTGCTGTGGGCGTATTTGTGTATTGTTGGATATGCTGGTGCTAATACCAATATTGGGCACTAGCACCACGCACATTCCCAGTGGACACAAATGAAGTTTCTTAACTACTGTGGGCGTATTTGTGTAGTGTTGGATATGCTGGTGCTAATACCAATATTGGGCACTAGCACCACACACATTCCCAGTGGACACACATGAAGTTTCTGAAGTGCTGTGGGCGTATTTGTGTAGTGTTGGATATGCTGGTGCTAATACCAATATTGGGCACTAGCACCACGCATATTCCCAGTGGACACACATGAAGTTTCTGAAGTGCTGTGGGCGTATTTGTGTAGTGTTGGATATGCTGGTGCTAATACCAATATTTGGCACTAGCACCACGCACATTCCCAGTGGACACAAATGAAGTTTCTTAACTACTGTAGGCGTATTTGTGTAATGTTGGATATGCTGGTGCTAATACAAATATTGGGCACTAGCACCACGCACATTCCCAGTGCACACAGATGACCTCTCCTAAATGCTGTGGGCGTATTTGTGTAGTGTTGGATATGCTGGTGCTAATACCAATATTGGGCACTAGCACCACGCACATTCCCAGTGGACACACATGAAGTTTCTGAAGTGCTGTGGGCGTATTTGTGTAGTGTTGGATATGCTGGTGCTAATACCAATATTTGGCACTAGCACCACGCACATTCCCAGTGGACACAAATGAAGTTTCTTAACTACTGTGGGCGTATTTGTGTAACGTTGGATATGCTGGTGCTAATACCAATATTGGGCACTAGCACCACGCACATTCCCAGTGCACACAGATGACCTTTCCTAAATGCTGTGGGCGTATTTGTGTAGTGTTGGATATGCTGGTGCTAATACAAATAATAGGCACTAGCACCACTTACATTCCCAGTGGACACACATGAACTTTCTGAAGTGCTGTGGGTGTATTTGTGTAGTGTTGGATATGCTGGTGCTAATACCAATATTGGGCACTAGCACCACGCACATTCCCAGTGGACACAAATGAAGTTTCTTAACTACTGTGGGCGTATTTGTGTAGTGTTGGATATGCTGGTGCTAATACCAATATTGGGCACTAGCACCAAGCACATTCCCAGTGCACACAGATGACTTTTCCTAAATGCTGTGGGCGTATTTGTGTAGTGTTGGATATGCTGGTGCTAATACCAATATTGGGCACTAGCACCACGCACATTACCAGTGGACACACATGAAGTTTCTGAAGTGCTGTGGGCGTATTTGTGTAGTGTTGGATATGCTGGTGCTAATACCAATATTTGGCACTAGCACCACGCACATTCCCAGTGGACACAAATGAAGTTTCTTAACTACTGTAGGCGTATTTGTGTAATGTTGGATATGCTGGTGCTAATACCAATATTGGGCACTAGCACCACGCACATTCCCAGTGCACACAGATGACCTCTCCTAAATGCTGTGGGCGTATTTGTGTAGTGTTGGATATGCTGGTGCTAATACCAATATTGGGCACTAGCACCACGCACATTCCCAGTGGACACACATGAAGTTTCTGAAGTGCTGTGGGCGTATTTGTGTAGTGTTGGATATGCTGGTGCTAATACCAATATTTGGCACTAGCACCACGCACATTCCCAGTGGACACAAATGAAGTTTCTTAACTACTGTGGGCGTATTTGTGTAACGTTGGATATGCTGGTGCTAATACCAATATTGGGCACTAGCACCACGCACATTCCCAGTGCACACAGATGACCTTTCCTAAATGCTGTGGGCGTATTTGTGTAGTGTTGGATATGCTGGTGCTAATACAAATAATAGGCACTAGCACCACTTACATTCCCAGTGGACACACATGAACTTTCTGAAGTGCTGTGGGTGTATTTGTGTAGTGTTGGATATGCTGGTGCTAATACCAATATTGGGCACTAGCACCACGCACATTCCCAGTGGACACAAATGAAGTTTCTTAACTACTGTGGGCGTATTTGTGTAGTGTTGGATATGCTGGTGCTAATACCAATATTGGGCACTAGCACCAAGCACATTCCCAGTGCACACAGATGACTTTTCCTAAATGCTGTGGGCGTATTTGTGTAGTGTTGGATATGCTGGTGCTAATACCAATATTGGGCACTAGCACCACGCACATTACCAGTGGACACACATGAAGTTTCTGAAGTGCTGTGGGCGTATTTGTGTAGTGTTGGATATGCTGGTGCTAATACCAATATTTGGCACTAGCACCACGCACATTCCCAGTGGACACAAATGAAGTTTCTTAACTACTGTGGGCGTATTTGTGTAACGTTGGATATGCTGGTGCTAATACCAATATTGGGCACTAGCACCACGCACATTCCCAGTGCACACAGATGACCTTTCCTAAATGCTGTGGGCGTATTTGTGTAGTGTTGGATATGCTGGTGCTAATACAAATAATAGGCACTAGCACCACTTACATTCCCAGTGGACACACATGAAGTTTCTGAAGTGCTGTGGGTGTATTTGTGTAGTGTTGGATATGCTGGTGCTAATACCAATATTGGGCACTAGCACCACGCACATTCCCAGTGGACACAAATGAAGTTTCTTAACTACTGTGGGCGTATTTGTGTAGTGTTGGATATGCTGGTGCTAATACCAATATTGGGCACTAGCACCACGCACATTCCCAGTGGACACACATGAAGTTTCTGAAGTGCTGTGGGCGTATTTGTGTAGTGTTGGATATGCTGGTGCTAATACCAATATTTGGCACTAGCACCACGCACATTCCCAGTGGACACAAATGAAGTTTCTTAACTACTGTGGGCGTATTTGTGTAACGTTGGATATGCTGGTGCTAATACCAATATTGGGCACTAGCACCACGCACATTCCCAGTGCACACAGATGACCTTTCCTAAATGCTGTGGGCGTATTTGTGTAGTGTTGGATATGCTGGTGCTAATACAAATAATAGGCACTAGCACCACTTACATTCCCAGTGGACACACATGAACTTTCTGAAGTGCTGTGGGTGTATTTGTGTAGTGTTGGATATGCTGGTGCTAATACCAATATTGGGCACTAGCACCACGCACATTCCCAGTGGACACAAATGAAGTTTCTTAACTACTGTGGGCGTATTTGTGTAGTGTTGGATATGCTGGTGCTAATACCAATATTGGGCACTAGCACCAAGCACATTCCCAGTGCACACAGATGACTTTTCCTAAATGCTGTGGGCGTATTTGTGTAGTGTTGGATATGCTGGTGCTAATACCAATATTGGGCACTAGCACCACGCACATTACCAGTGGACACACATGAAGTTTCTGAAGTGCTGTGGGCGTATTTGTGTAGTGTTGGATATGCTGGTGCTAATACCAATATTTGGCACTAGCACCACGCACATTCCCAGTGGACACAAATGAAGTTTCTTAACTACTGTGGGCGTATTTGTGTAACGTTGGATATGCTGGTGCTAATACCAATATTGGGCACTAGCACCACGCACATTCCCAGTGCACACAGATGACCTTTCCTAAATGCTGTGGGCGTATTTGTGTAGTGTTGGATATGCTGGTGCTAATACAAATAATAGGCACTAGCACCACTTACATTCCCAGTGGACACACATGAAGTTTCTGAAGTGCTGTGGGTGTATTTGTGTAGTGTTGGATATGCTGGTGCTAATACCAATATTGGGCACTAGCACCACGCACATTCCCAGTGGACACAAATGAAGTTTCTTAACTACTGTGGGCGTATTTGTGTAGTGTTGGATATGCTGGTGCTAATACCAATATTGGGCACTAGCACCACGCACATTCCCAGTGGACACACATGACTTTTCTGAAGTGCTGTGGGCGTATTTGTGTAGTGTTGGATATGCTGGTGCTAATACCAATATTTGGCACTAGCACCACGCACATTCCCAGTGGACACAAATGAAGTTTCTTTACTACTGTGGGCGTATTTGTGTAATGTTGGATATGCTGGTGCTAATACAAATATTGGGCACTAGCACCACGCACATTCCCAGTGCACACAGATGACCTTTCCTAAATGCTGTGGGCGTATTTGTGTAGTGTTGGATATGCTGGTGCTAATACCAATATTGGGCACTAGCACCACGCAAATTCCCAGTGCACACAGATGACCTTTCCTAAATGCTGTGGGCGTATTTGTGTAGTGTTGGATATGCTGGTGCTAATACCAATATTGGGCACTAGCACCACGCACATTCCCAGTGGAAACACATGAAGTTTCGGAAGTGCAGTGGGCGTATTTGTGTAGTGTTTGATATCCTGGTGCTAATATCAATATTGGGAACTAGCACCACGCACATTCCCAGTGCACACAGATGACCTTTCCTAAATGCTGTGGGCGTATTTGTGTAGTGTTGGATATGCTGGTGCTAATACCAATATTGGGCACTAGCACCACGCACATTCCCAGTGGACACACATGAAGTTTCTGAAGTGCTGTGGGCGTATTTGTGTAGTGTTGGATATGCTGGTGCTAATACCAATATTGGGCACTAGCACCACGCACATTCCCAGTGGACACAAATGAAGTTTCTTTACTACTGTGGGCGTATTTGTGTAATGTTGGATATGCTGGTGCTAATACAAATATTGGGCACTAGCACCACGCACATTCCCAGTGCACACAGATGACCTTTCCTAAATGCTGTGGGCGTATTTGTGTAGTGTTGGATATGCTGGTGCTAATACCAATATTGGGCACTAGCACCACGCAAATTCCCAGTGCACACAGATGACCTTTCCTAAATGCTGTGGGCGTATTTGTGTAGTGTTGGATATGCTGGTGCTAATACCAATATTGGGCACTAGCACCACGCACATTCCCAGTGGAAACACATGAAGTTTCGGAAGTGCAGTGGGCGTATTTGTGTAGTGTTTGATATCCTGGTGCTAATATCAATATTTGGCACTAGCACCACGCACATTCCCAGTGGACACAAATGAAGTTTCTTTACTACTGTGGGCGTATTTGTGTAATGTTGGATATGCTGGTGCTAATACAAATATTGGGCACTAGCACCACGCACATTCCCAGTGCACACAGATGACCTTTCCTAAATGCTGTGGGCGTATTTGTGTAGTGTTGGATATGCTGGTGCTAATACCAATATTGGGCACTAGCACCACGCAAATTCCCAGTGCACACAGATGACCTTTCCTAAATGCTGTGGGCGTATTTGTGTAGTGTTGGATATGCTGGTGCTAATACCAATATTGGGCACTAGCACCACGCACATTCCCAGTGGAAACACATGAAGTTTCGGAAGTGCAGTGGGCGTATTTGTGTAGTGTTTGATATCCTGGTGCTAATATCAATATTGGGAACTAGCACCACGCACATTCCCAGTGCACACAGATGACCTTTCCTAAATGCTGTGGGCGTATTTGTGTAGTGTTGGATATGCTGGTGCTAATACCAATATTGGGCACTAGCACCACGCACATTCCCAGTGGACACACATGAAGTTTCTGAAGTGCTGTGGGCGTATTTGTGTAGTGTTGGATATGCTGGTGCTAATACCAATATTTGGCACTAGCACCACGCACATTCCCAGTGGACACAAATGAAGTTTCTTTACTACTGTGGGCGTATTTGTGTAATGTTGGATATGCTGGTGCTAATACAAATATTGGGCACTAGCACCACGCACATTCCCAGTGCACACAGATGACCTTTCCTAAATGCTGTGGGCGTATTTGTGTAGTGTTGGATATGCTGGTGCTAATACCAATATTGGGCACTAGCACCACGCACATTCCCAGTGGAAACACATGAAGTTTCGGAAGTGCAGTGGGCGTATTTGTGTAGTGTTTGATATCCTGGTGCTAATATCAATATTGGGAACTAGCACCACGCACATTCCCAGTGCACACAGATGACCTTTCCTAAATGCTGTGGGCGTATTTGTGTAGTGTTGGATATGCTGGTGCTAATACCAATATTGGGCACTAGCACCACGCACATTCCCAGTGGACACACATGAAGTTTCTGAAGTGCTGTGGGCGTATTTGTGTAGTGTTGGATATGCTGGTGCTAATACCAATATTTGGCACTAGCACCACGCACATTCCCAGTGGACACAAATGAAGTTTCTTAACTACTGTGGGCGTATTTGTGTAACGTTGGATATGCTGGTGCTAATACAAATATTGGGCACTAGCACCACGCACATTCCCAGTGCACACAGATGACCTTTCCTAAATGCTGTGGGCGTATTTGTGTAGTGTTGGATATGCTGGTGCTAATACCAATATTGGGCACTAGCACCACGCACATTCCCAGTGGACACAAATGAAGTTTCTTAACTACTGTGGGTGTATTTGTGTAGTGTTGGATATGCTGGTGCTAATACCAATATTGGGCACTAGCACCACGCACGTTCCCAGTGGACACACATGAAGTTTCTGAAGTGCAGTGGGCGTATTTGTGTAGTGTTGGATATCCTGGTTCTAATACGAATATTTGGCACTAGCACCACGCACATTCCCAGTGGACACAAATGAAGTTTCTTGACCACTGTGGGCGTATTTGTGTAATGTTGGATATGCTGGTGCTAATAAAAATATTGGGCACTAGCACCATGCACATTCCCAGTGCACACAGATGACCTTTCCTAAATGCTGTGGGCGTATTTGTGTAGTGTTGTATATGCTGGTGCTAATACCAATATTGGGCACTAGCACCACGCACATTCCCAGTGGACACAAATGAAGTTTCTGAAGTGCTGTGGGCGTATTTGTGTAGTGTTGGATATACCGGTGCAAATACCAATATTGGGCACTAGCACCACGCACATTCCCAGTGGACACACATGAAGTTTCTGAAGTGCTGTGGGCGTATTTGTGTAGTGTTGGATATGCTGGTGCTAATACCAATATTTAACACTAGCACCACGCACATTCCCAGTGGACACACATGACCTTTCTGAAGTGCTGTGGGTGTATTTGTGTAGTGTTGGATATGCTGGTGCTAATACCAATATTGGGCACTAGCACCAAGCACATTCCCAGTGGACACACATGAATTTTCTGAAGTGCTGTGGGCGTATTTGTGTAGTGTTGGATATGCTGGTGCTAATACCAATATTGGGCACTAGCACCACGCACATTCCCAGTGGACACAAATGAAGTTTCTTAACTACTGTGGGTGTATTTGTGTAGTGTTGGATATGCTGGTGCTAATACCAATATTGGGCACTAGCACCACGCACATTCCCAGTGGACACACATGAAGTTTCTGAAGTGCTGTGGGCGTATTTGTGTAGTGTTGGATATGCTGGTGCTAATACCAATATTTGGCACTAGCACCAAGCACATTCCCAGTGGACACAAATGAAGTTTCTTAAAAACTGTGGGTGTATTTGTGTTATGTTGGATATGCTGGTGCTAATACCAATATTGGGCACTAGCACCACGCACATTCCCAGTGCAAACACATGACCTTTCTGAAGTGCTGTGGGCGTATTTGTGTAGTGTTGTATATGCTGGTGCTAATACCAATATTTGGCACTAGCACCACGCACATTCCCATTGGACACACATGAAGTTTCTTAACTACTGTGGGCGTATTTGTGTAATGTTGGATATGCTGGTGCTAATACCAATATTTAGTACTAGCACCACGCACATTCCCAGTGGACACACATAAAGTTTCTGAAGTGCTGTGGGCGTATTTGTGTAGTGTTGGATATGCTGGTGCTAATACCAATATTGGGCACTAGCACCACGCACATTCCCATTGGACACACATGAAGTTTCTGAAGTTCTGTGGGCGTATTTGTGTAGTGTTGGATATGCTGGTGCTAATACCAATATTTGGCATTAGCACCACGCACATTCCCAGTGGACACAAATGAAGTTTCTGAAGTGCTGTTGGCGTATTTCTGTAGTGTTGGATATGCTGGTGCTAATACCAATATTGGGCACTAGCACCACGCACATTCCCAGGGGACACACATGACCTTTCTTAACTACTGTGGGCGTATTTGTGTAGTGTTGGATATGCTGGTGCTAATAAAAATATTGGGCACTAGCACCATGCACATTCCCAGTGCACACAGATGACCTTTCCTAAATGCTGTGGGCGTATTTGTGTAGTGTTGTATATGCTGGTGCTAATACCAATATTGGGCACTAGCACCACGCACATTCCCAGTGGACACAAATGAAGTTTCTGAAGTGCTGTGGGCGTATTTGTGTAGTGTTGGATATACCGGTGCTAATACCAATATTGGGCACTAGCACCACGCACATTCCCAGTGGACACACATGAAGTTTCTGAAGTGCTGTGGGCGTATCTGTGTAGTGTTGGATATGCTGGTGCTAATACCAATATTTAACACTAGCACCACGCACATTCCCAGTGGACACACATGACCTTTCTGAAGTGCTGTGGGTGTATTTGTGTAGTGTTGGATATGCTGGTGCTAATACCAATATTGGGCACTAGCACCAAGCACATTCCCAGTGGACACACATGAATTTTCTGAAGTGCTGTGGGCGTATTTGTGTAGTGTTGGATATGCTGGTGCTAATACCAATATTGGGCACTAGCACCACGCACATTCCCAGTGGACACAAATGAAGTTTCTTAACTACTGTGGGTGTATTTGTGTAGTGTTGGATATGCTGGTGCTAATACCAATATTGGGCACTAGCACCACGCACGTTCCCAGTGGACACACATGAAGTTTCTGAAGTGCAGTGGGCGTATTTGTGTAGTGTTGGATATCCTGGTGCTAATACGAATATTTGGCACTAGCACCACGCACATTCCCAGTGGACACAAATGAAGTTTCTTGACTACTGTGGGCGTATTTGTGTAATGTTGGATATGCTGGTGCTAATAAAAATATTGGGCACTAGCACCATGCACATTCCCAGTGCACACAGATGACCTTTCCTAAATGCTGTGGGCGTATTTGTGTAGTGTTGTATATGCTGGTGCTAATACCAATATTGGGCACTAGCACCACGCACATTCCCAGTGGACACAAATGAAGTTTCTGAAGTGCTGTGGGCGTATTTGTGTAGTGTTGGATATACCGGTGCAAATACCAATATTGGGCACTAGCACCACGCACATTCCCAGTGGACACACATGAAGTTTCTGAAGTGCTGTGGGCGTATTTGTGTAGTGTTGGATATGCTGGTGCTAATACCAATATTTAACACTAGCACCACGCACATTCCCAGTGGACACACATGACCTTTCTGAAGTGCTGTGGGTGTATTTGTGTAGTGTTGGATATGCTGGTGCTAATACCAATATTGGGCACTAGCACCAAGCACATTCCCAGTGGACACACATGAATTTTCTGAAGTGCTGTGGGCGTATTTGTGTAGTGTTGGATATGCTGGTGCTAATACCAATATTGGGCACTAGCACCACGCACATTCCCAGTGGACACAAATGAAGTTTCTTAACTACTGTGGGTGTATTTGTGTAGTGTTGGATATGCTGGTGCTAATACCAATATTGGGCACTAGCACCACGCACATTCCCAGTGGACACACATGAAGTTTCTGAAGTGCTGTGGGCGTATTTGTGTAGTGTTGGATATGCTGGTGCTAATACCAATATTGGGCACTAGCACCACGCACATTCCCAGTGGACACAAATGAAGTTTCTTAACTACTGTGGGTGTATTTGTGTAGTGTTGGATATGCTGGTGCTAATACCAATATTGGGCACTAGCACCACGCACGTTCCCAGTGGACACACATGAAGTTTCTGAAGTGCAGTGGGCGTATTTGTGTAGTGTTGGATATCCTGGTGCTAATACGAATATTTGGCACTAGCACCACGCACATTCCCAGTGGACACAAATGAAGTTTCTTGACTACTGTGGGTGTATTTGTGTAATGTTGGATATGCTGGTGCTAATAAAAATATTGGGCACTAGCACCATGCACATTCCCAGTGCACACAGATGACCTTTCCTAAATGCTGTGGGCGTATTTGTGTAGTGTTGTATATGCTGGTGCTAATACCAATATTGGGCACTAGCACCACGCACATTCCCAGTGGACACAAATGAAGTTTCTTAACTACTGTGGGTGTATTTGTGTAGTGTTGGATATGCTGGTGCTAATACCAATATTGGGCACTAGCACCACGCACGTTCCCAGTGGACACACATGAAGTTTCTGAAGTGCAGTGGGCGTATTTGTGTAGTGTTGGATATCCTGGTGCTAATACGAATATTTGGCACTAGCACCACGCACATTCCCAGTGGACACAAATGAAGTTTCTTGACTACTGTGGGCGTATTTGTGTAATGTTGGATATGCTGGTGCTAATAAAAATATTGGGCACTAGCACCATGCACATTCCCAGTGCACACAGATGACCTTTCCTAAATGCTGTGGGCGTATTTGTGTAGTGTTGTATATGCTGGTGCTAATACCAATATTGGGCACTAGCACCACGCACATTCCCAGTGGACACAAATGAAGTTTCTGAAGTGCTGTGGGCGTATTTGTGTAGTGTTGGATATACCGGTGCAAATACCAATATTGGGCACTAGCACCACGCACATTCCCAGTGGACACACATGAAGTTTCTGAAGTGCTGTGGGCGTATTTGTGTAGTGTTGGATATGCTGGTGCTAATACCAATATTTAACACTAGCACCACGCACATTCCCAGTGGACACACATGACCTTTCTGAAGTGCTGTGGGTGTATTTGTGTAGTGTTGGATATGCTGGTGCTAATACCAATATTGGGCACTAGCACCAAGCACATTCCCAGTGGACACACATGAATTTTCTGAAGTGCTGTGGGCGTATTTGTGTAGTGTTGGATATGCTGGTGCTAATACCAATATTGGGCACTAGCACCACGCACATTCCCAGTGGACACAAATGAAGTTTCTTAACTACTGTGGGTGTATTTGTGTAGTGTTGGATATGCTGGTGCTAATACCAATATTGGGCACTAGCACCACGCACATTCCCAGTGGACACACATGGAGTTTCTGAAGTGCTGTGGGCGTATTTGTGTAGTGTTGGATATGCTGGTGCTAATACCAATATTTGGCACTAGCACCAAGCACATTCCCAGTGGACACAAATGAAGTTTCTTAAAAACTGTGGGTGTATTTGTGTTATGTTGGATATGCTGGTGCTAATACCAATATTGGGCACTAGCACCACGCACATTCCCAGTGCAAACACATGACCTTTCTGAAGTGCTGTGGGCGTATTTGTGTAGTGTTGGATATGCTGGTGCTAATACCAATATTTGGCACTAGCACCACGCACATTCCCATTGGACACACATGAAGTTTCTGAAGTGCTGTGGGCGTATTTGTGTAGTGTTGGATATGCTGGTGCTAATATAAATATTGGGCACTAGCACCACGCACATTCCCAGTGGACACAAATGAAGTTTCTTAACTACTGTGGGCGTATTTGTGTAATGTTGGATATGCTGGTGCTAATACCAATATTTAGTACTAGCACCACGCACATTCCCAGTGGACACACATAAAGTTTCTGAAGTGCTGTGGGCGTATTTGTGTAGTGTTGGATATGCTGGTGCTAATACCAATATGGGGCACTAGCACAACGCACATTCCCAGTGGACACACATGACCTTTCTGAAGTGCTGTGGGCGTATTTGTGTAGTGTTGGATATGCTGGTGCTAATACCAATATTGGGCACTAGCACCACGCACATTCCCATTGGACACACATGAAGTTTCTGAAGTTCTGTGGGCGTATTTGTGTAGTGTTGGATATGCTGGTGCTAATACCAATATTGGGCACTAGCACCACGCACATTCCCAGTGGACACAAATGAAGTTTCTGAAGTGCTGTTGGCGTATTTCTGTAGTGTTGGATATGCTGGTGCTAATACCAATATTGGGCACTAGCACCACGCACATTCCCAGGGGACACACATGACCTTTCTTAACTACTGTGGGCGTATTTGTGTAGTGTTGGATATGCTGGTGCTAATACCAATATTGGGCACTAGCACCACGCACATTCCCAGGGGACACACATGACCTTTCTTAACTACTGTGGGCGTATTTGTGTAGTGTTGGATATGCTGGTGCTAATACTAATATTGGGCACTAGCACCACGCACATTCCCAGTGGTCACACATGACCTTTCTTAAGTGCTGTGGGCGTATTTGTGTAGTGTTGGATATGCTGGTGCTAATACCAATATTGGGCACTAGCACCACACACATTCCCAGTGGACACACATGACCTTTCTGATGTGCTGTGGGCGTATTTGTGTAGTGTTGGATATGCTGGTGCTAATACCAATATTTGGCACTAGCACCACGCACATTCCCATTGGACACACATGAAGTTTCTGAAGTGCTGTGGGCGTATTTGTGTAGTGTTGGATATGCTGGTGCTAATACCAATATTGGGCACTAGCACCACGCACATTCCCAGTGGACACAAATGAAGTTTCTTAACTACTGTGGGCGTATTTGTGTAGTGTTGGATATGCTGGTGCTAATACAAATATTGGGAACTAGCACCACGCACATTCCCAGTGGACACACATGACCTTTCTTAAGTGCTGTGGGCGTATTTGTGTAGTGTTGGATATGCTGGTGCTAATACCAATATTTAACACTAGCACTACGCACATTCCCAGTGGACACACATGACCTTTCTTAAGTGCTGTGGGCGTATTTGTGTAGTGTTGGATATGCTGGTGCTAATACCAATATTGGGCACTAGCACCAAGCACATTCCCAGTGGACACAAATGAAGTTTCTTAACTACTGTGGGCGTATTTGTGTAATGTTGGATATGCTGGTGCTAATACCAATATTTAGTACTAGCACCACGCACATTCCCAGTGGACACACATAAAGTTTCTGAAGTGCTGTGGGCGTATTTGTGTAGTGTTGGATATGCTGGTGCTAATACCAATATGGGGCACTAGCACAACGCACATTCCCAGTGGACACACATGACCTTTCTGAAGTGCTGTGGGCGTATTTGTGTAGTGTTGGATATGCTGGTGCTAATACCAATATTGGGCACTAGCACCACGCACATTCCCATTGGACACACATGAAGTTTCTGAAGTTCTGTGGGCGTATTTGTGTAGTGTTGGATATGCTGGTGCTAATACCAATATTTGGTACTAGCACCACGCACATTCCCAGTGCACACACATGACCTTTCTGAAGTGCTGTGGGCACATTTTTGTAGTGTTGGATATGCTGGTGCTAATACCAATATTTGGCACTAGCACCACGCACATTCCCAGTGGACACACATGAAGTTTCTGAAGTGCTGTGGGCGTATTTGTGTAGTGTTGGATATGCTGGTGCTAATACCAATATTTGGCACTAGCACCACGCACATTCCCAGTGGACACACATGAAGTTTCTGAAGTGCTGTGGGCGTATTTGTGTAGTGTTGGATATGCTGGTGCTAATACCAATATTTGGCACTAGCACCATGCACATTCCCAGTGGACACACATGAAGTTTCTGAAGTACTGTGGGCGTATTTGTGTAGTGTTGGATATGCTGGTGCTAATACCAATATTTAGTACTAGCACCACGCACATTCCCAGTGGACACACATGAAGATTCTGAAATGCTGTGGGCGTACTTGTGTAGTGTTGGATATGCTGGTGCTAATACCAATATTTGGCACTAGCACCACGCACATTCCCAGTGGACACACATGGCCTTTCTGAAGTGCTGTGGGCGTATTTGTGTAGTGTTGGATATGCTGGTGCTAATACCAATATTTGGCACTAGCACCACGCACATTCCCAGTGGACACACATGAAGTTTCTGAAGTGTTGTGGGCGTATTTGTGTAGTGTTGGATATGCTGGTGCTAATACCAATATTTGGTACTAGCACCACGCACATTCCCAGTGGACACACATGAAGTTTCTTAACTACTCTGGGCGTATTTGTGTAATGTTGGATATGCTGGTGCTAATACCAATATTTGGCACTAGCACCACGCACATTCCCAGTGGACACACATGACCTTTCTGAAGTACTGTGGGCGTATTTGTGTAGTGTTGGATATGTTGGTGCTAATACCAATATTTGGTACTAGCACCACGCACATTCCCATTGGACACACATAACCTTTCTGAAGTACTGTGGGCGTATTTGTGTAGTGTTGGATATGCTGGTGCTAATACCAATATTTGGTACTAGCACCACGCACATTCCCAGTGCACACACATGACCTTTCTGAAGTGCTGTGGGCACATTTTTGTAGTGTTGGATATGCTGGTGCTAATACCAATATTTGGCACTAGCACCACTCACATTCCCAGTGGACACACATGAAATTTCTGAAGTGCTGTGGGCGTATTTGTGTAGTGTTGGATATGTTGGTACTAATACCAATATTTGGCACTAGCACCATGCACATTCCAAGTGGACACACATGAAGTTTCTGAAGTACTGTGGGCGTATTTGTGTAGTGTTGGATATGCTGGTGCTAATACCAATATTTAGTACTAGCACCACGCACATTCCCAGTGGACACACATGAAGATTCTGAAATGCTGTGGGCGTACTTGTGTAGTGTTGGATATGCTGGTGCTAATACCAATATTTGGCACTAGCACCACGCACATTCCCAGTGGTCACACATGACCTTTCTTAAGTGCTGTGGGCGTATTTGTGTAGTGTTGGATATGCTGGTGCTAATACCAATATTGGGCACTAGCACCACACACATTCCCAGTGCACACACATGACCTTTCTGATGTGCTGTGGGCGTATTTGTGTAGTGTTGGATATGCTGGTGCTAATACCAATATTTGGCACTAGCACCACGCACATTCCCATTGGACACACATGAAGTTTCTGAAGTGCTGTGGGCGTATTTGTGTAGTGTTGGATATGCTGGTGCTAATACCAATATTGGGCACTAGCACCACGCACATTCCCAGTGGACACAAATGAAGTTTCTTAACTACTGTGGGCGTATTTGTGTAGTGTTGGATATGCTGGTGCTAATACAAATATTGGGAACTAGCACCACGCACATTCCCAGTGGACACACATGACCTTTCTTAAGTGCTGTGGGCGTATTTGTGTAGTGTTGGATATGCTGGTGCTAATACCAATATTTAACACTAGCACTACGCACATTCCCAGTGGACACACATGACCTTTCTTAAGTGCTGTGGGCGTATTTGTGTAGTGTTGGATATGCTGGTGCTAATACCAATATTGGGCACTAGCACCAAGCACATTCCCAGTGGACACAAATGAAGTTTCTTAACTACTGTGGGCGTATTTGTGTAATGTTGGATATGCTGGTGCTAATACCAATATTTAGTACTAGCACCACGCACATTCCCAGTGGACACACATAAAGTTTCTGAAGTGCTGTGGGCGTATTTGTGTAGTGTTGGATATGCTGGTGCTAATACCAATATGGGGCACTAGCACAACGCACATTCCCAGTGGACACACATGACCTTTCTGAAGTGCTGTGGGCGTATTTGTGTAGTGTTGGATATGCTGGTGCTAATACCAATATTGGGCACTAGCACCACGCACATTCCCATTGGACACACATGAAGTTTCTGAAGTTCTGTGGGCGTATTTGTGTAGTGTTGGATATGCTGGTGCTAATACCAATATTGGGCACTAGCACCACGCACATTCCCAGTGGACACAAATGAAGTTTCTGAAGTGCTGTTGGCGTATTTCTGTAGTGTTGGATATGCTGGTGCTAATACCAATATTGGGCACTAGCACCACGCACATTCCCAGGGGACACACATGACCTTTCTTAACTACTGTGGGCGTATTTGTGTAGTGTTGGATATGCTGGTGCTAATACCAATATTGGGCACTAGCACCACGCACATTCCCAGGGGACACACATGACCTTTCTTAACTACTGTGGGCGTATTTGTGTAGTGTTGGATATGCTGGTGCTAATACTAATATTGGGCACTAGCACCACGCACATTCCCAGTGGTCACACATGACCTTTCTTAAGTGCTGTGGGCGTATTTGTGTAGTGTTGGATATGCTGGTGCTAATACCAATATTGGGCACTAGCACCACACACATTCCCAGTGCACACACATGACCTTTCTGATGTGCTGTGGGCGTATTTGTGTAGTGTTGGATATGCTGGTGCTAATACCAATATTTGGCACTAGCACCACGCACATTCCCATTGGACACACATGAAGTTTCTGAAGTGCTGTGGGCGTATTTGTGTAGTGTTGGATATGCTGGTGCTAATACCAATATTGGGCACTAGCACCACGCACATTCCCAGTGGACACAAATGAAGTTTCTTAACTACTGTGGGCGTATTTGTGTAGTGTTGGATATGCTGGTGCTAATACAAATATTGGGAACTAGCACCACGCACATTCCCAGTGGACACACATGACCTTTCTTAAGTGCTGTGGGCGTATTTGTGTAGTGTTGGATATGCTGGTGCTAATACCAATATTTAACACTAGCACTACGCACATTCCCAGTGGACACACATGACCTTTCTTAAGTGCTGTGGGCGTATTTGTGTAGTGTTGGATATGCTGGTGCTAATACCAATATTGGGCACTAGCACCAAGCACATTCCCAGTGGACACAAATGAAGTTTCTTAACTACTGTGGGCGTATTTGTGTAGTGTTGGATATGCTGGTGCTAATATCAATATGGGGCACTATAACCACGCACATTCCCAGTGGACACACATGACCTTTCTGAAGTGCTGTGGGCGTATTTGTGTAGTGTTGGATATTCTGGTGCTAATACAAATATTAGGCACTAGCACCACGCACATTCCCAGTGGACACACATGAAGTTTCTGAAGTGCTGTGGGCGTATTTGTGTAATGTTGGATATGCTGGTGCTAATACCTATATTGGGCACTAGCACCACGCACATTCACAGTGGACACACATGAAGTTTCTGAAGTGCTGAGGGCGTATTTGTGTAGTGTTGGATATGCTGGTTCTAATACCAATATTGGGCACTAGCACCACGCACATTCCCAGTGGACACAAATGAAGTTTCTTAACTACTGTGGGCGTATTTGTGTAATGTTGGATATGCTGGTGCTAATACAAATATTGGGAACTAGCACCACGCACATTCCCAGTGAACACACATGACCTTTCCTAAGTGCTGTGGGCGTATTTGTGTAGTGTTGGATATGCTGGTGCTAATACCAATATTGGGCACTAGCACCACGCACATTCCCAGTGGACACACATGAAGTTTCTGAAGTACTGTGGGCGTATTTGTGTGGTGTTGGATATGCTGGTGCTAATACCAATATTGGGCACTAGCACCAAGCACATTCCAAGTGGACACAAATGAAGTTTCTTAACTACTGTGGGCGTATTTGTGTAGTGTTGGATATGCTGGTGCTAATACCAATATTTAACACTAGCACCATGCACATTCCCTGTGGACACACATGACCTTTCTTAAGTGCTGTGGGCGTATTTGTGTAGTGTTGGATATGCTGGTGCTAATACCAATATTTAACACTAGCACCACGCACATTCCCAGTGGACACACATGACCTTTCTTAAGTGCTGTGGACGTATTTGTGTAGTGTTGGATATGCTGGTGCTAATACAAATATTAGGCACTAGCACCACGCACATTCCCAGTGGACCACATGAAGTTTCTGAAGTGCTGTGGGCGTATTTGTGTAGTGTTGGATATGCTGGTGCTAATACCAATATGGGGCACTAGCACAACGCACATTCCCAGTGGACACACATGACCTTTCTGAAGTGCTGTGGGCGTATTTGTGTAGTGTTGGATATGCTGGTGCTAATACCAATATTGGGCACTAGCACCACGCACATTCCCAGTGGACACACATGACCTTTCTGAAGTGCTGTGGGCGTATTTCTGTAGTGTTGGATATGCTGGTGCTAATACAAATATTTGGCACTAGCACAACGCACATTCCCAGTGGACACAAATGAAGTTTCTTAACTACTGTGGGCGTATTTGTGTAGTGTTGGATATGCTGGTGCGAATACCAATATTTGGCACTAGCACCACACACATTCCCAGTGGACAGACATGAAGTTTCTGAAGTGCTGTGGGCGTACTTGTGCAGTGTTGGATATGCTGGTGCTAATACCAATATTGGGCTCTAGCACCACGCACATTCCCAGTGTACACACATGACCTTTCTGAAGTGCTGTGGGCGTATTTGTGTAGTGTTGGATATGCTGGTGCTAATACCAATATTGGGCACTAGCACCACGCACATTCCCAGTGGTCACACATGACCTTTCTTAAGTGCTGTGGGCGTATTTGTGTAGTGTTGGATATGCTGGTGCTAATACGAATATTTGGCACTAGCACCACGCACATTCCCAGTGGACACAAATGAAGTTTCTTGACTACTGTGGGCGTATTTGTGTAATGTTGGATATGCTGGTGCTAATACCAATATTTGGCACTAGCACCACGCACATTCCCAGTGGACACACATGACCTTTCTGAAGTGCTATGGGCGTATTTGTGTAGTGTTGGATATGCTGGTGCTAATACCAATATTGGGCACTAGCACCACGCACGTTCCCAGTGGACACACATGAAGTTTCTGAAGTGCAGTGGGCGTATTTGTGTAGTGTTGGATATCCTGGTGCTAATACGAATATTTGGCACTAGCACCACGCACATTCCCAGTGGACACAAATGAAGTTTCTTGACTACTGTGGGCGTATTTGTGTAATGTTGGATATGCTGGTGCTAATAAAAATATTGGGCACTAGCACCATGCACATTCCCAGTGCACACAGATGACCTTTCCTAAATGCTGTGGGCGTATTTGTGTAGTGTTGTATATGCTGGTGCTAATACCAATATTGGGCACTAGCACCACGCACATTCCCAGTGGACACAAATGAAGTTTCTGAAGTGCTGTGGGCGTATTTGTGTAGTGTTGGATATACCGGTGCTAATACCAATATTGGGCACTAGCACCACGCACATTCCCAGTGGACACACATGAAGTTTCTGAAGTGCTGTGGGCGTATTTGTGTAGTGTTGGATATGCTGGTGCTAATACCAATATTGGGCACTAGCACCACGCACATTCCCAGTGGACACAAATGAAGTTTCTTAACTACTGTGGGTGTATTTGTGTAGTGTTGGATATGCTGGTGCTAATACCAATATTGGGCACTAGCACCACGCACATTCCCATTGGACACACATGAAGTTTCTGAAGTGCTGTGGGCGTATTTGTGTAGTGTTGGATATGCTGGTGCTAATACCAATATTTGGCACTAGCACAAAGCACATTCCCAGTGGACACAAATGAAGTTTCTTAACAACTGTGGGTGTATTTGTGTTATGTTGGATATGCTGGTGCTAATACCAATATTGGGCACTAGCACCACGCACATTCCCAGTGCAAACACATGACCTTTCTGAAGTGCTGTGGGCGTATTTGTGTAGTGTTGGATATGCTGGTGCTAATACCAATATTTGGCACTAGCACCACGCACATTCCCATTGGACACACATGAAGTTTCTGAAGTGCTGTGGGCGTATTTGTGTAGTGTTTGATATGCTGGTGCTAATATAAATATTGGGCACTAGCACCACGCACATTCCCAGTGGACACAAATGAAGTTTCTTAACTACTGTGGGCGTATTTGTGTAGTGTTGGATATGCTGGTGCGAATACCAATATTTGGCACTAGCACCACACACATTCCCAGTGGACAGACATGAAGTTTCTGAAGTGCTGTGGGCGTACTTGTGCAGTGTTGGATATGCTGGTGCTAATACCAATATTGGGCTCTAGCACCACGCACATTCCCAGTGTACACACATGACCTTTCTGAAGTGCTGTGGGCGTATTTGTGTAGTGTTGGATATGCTGGTGCTAATACCAATATTGGGCACTAGCACCACGCACATTCCCAGTGGTCACACATGACCTTTCTTAAGTGCTGTGGGCGTATTTGTGTAGTGTTGGATATGCTGGTGCTAATACGAATATTTGGCACTAGCACCACGCACATTCCCAGTGGACACAAATAAAGTTTCTTGACTACTGTGGGCGTATTTGTGTAATGTTGGATATGCTGGTGCTAATACCAATATTTGGCACTAGCACCACGCACATTCCCAGTGGACACACATGACCTTTCTGAAGTGCTATGGGCGTATTTGTGTAGTGTTGGATATGCTGGTGCTAATACAAATATTTGGCACTAGCACAACGCACATTCCCAGTGGACACAAATGAAGTTTCTTAACTACTGTGGGCGTATTTGTGTAGTGTTGGATATGCTGGTGCGAATACCAATATTTGGCACTAGCACCACACACATTCCCAGTGGACAGACATGAAGTTTCTGAAGTGCTGTGGGCGTACTTGTGCAGTGTTGGATATGCTGGTGCTAATACCAATATTGGGCTCTAGCACCACGCACATTCCCAGTGTACACACATGACCTTTCTGAAGTGCTGTGGGCGTATTTGTGTAGTGTTGGATATGCTGGTGCTAATACCAATATTGGGCACTAGCACCACGCACATTCCCAGTGGTCACACATGACCTTTCTTAAGTGCTGTGGGCGTATTTGTGTAGTGTTGGATATGCTGGTGCTAATACGAATATTTGGCACTAGCACCACGCACATTCCCAGTGGACACAAATGAAGTTTCTTGACTACTGTGGGCGTATTTGTGTAATGTTGGATATGCTGGTGCTAATACCAATATTTGGCACTAGCACCACGCACATTCCCAGTGGACACACATGACCTTTCTGAAGTGCTATGGGCGTATTTGTGTAGTGTTGGATATGCTGGTGCTAATACCAATATTGGGCACTAGCACCACGCACGTTCCCAGTGGACACACATGAAGTTTCTGAAGTGCAGTGGGCGTATTTGTGTAGTGTTGGATATCCTGGTGCTAATACGAATATTTGGCACTAGCACCACGCACATTCCCAGTGGACACAAATGAAGTTTCTTGACTACTGTGGGCGTATTTGTGTAATGTTGGATATGCTGGTGCTAATAAAAATATTGGGCACTAGCACCATGCACATTCCCAGTGCACACAGATGACCTTTCCTAAATGCTGTGGGCGTATTTGTGTAGTGTTGTATATGCTGGTGCTAATACCAATATTGGGCACTAGCACCACGCACATTCCCAGTGGACACAAATGAAGTTTCTGAAGTGCTGTGGGCGTATTTGTGTAGTGTTGGATATACCGGTGCTAATACCAATATTGGGCACTAGCACCACGCACATTCCCAGTGGACACACATGAAGTTTCTGAAGTGCTGTGGGGGTATTTGTGTAGTGTTGGATATGCTGGTGCTAATACCAATATTTAACACTAGCACCACGCACATTCCCAGTGGACACACATGACCTTTCTGAAGTGCTGTGGGTGTATTTGTGTAGTGTTGGATATGCTGGTGCTAATACCAATATTGGGCACTAGCACCAAGCACATTCCCAGTGGACACACATGAATTTTCTGAAGTGCTGTGGGCGTATTTGTGTAGTGTTGGATATGCTGGTGCTAATACCAATATTGGGCACTAGCACCACGCACATTCCCAGTGGACACAAATGAAGTTTCTTAACTACTGTGGGTGTATTTGTGTAGTGTTGGATATGCTGGTGCTAATACCAATATTGGGCACTAGCACCACGCACATTCCCATTGGACACACATGAAGTTTCTGAAGTGCTGTGGGCGTATTTGTGTAGTGTTGGATATGCTGGTGCTAATACCAATATTTGGCACTAGCACCAAGAACATTCCCAGTGGACACAAATGAAGTTTCTTAACAACTGTGGGTGTATTTGTGTTATGTTGGATATGCTGGTGCTAATACCAATATTGGGCACTAGCACCACGCACATTCCCAGTGCAAACACATGACCTTTCTGAAGTGCTGTGGGCGTATTTGTGTAGTGTTGGATATGCTGGTGCTAATACCAATATTTGGCACTAGCACCACGCACATTCCCATTGGACACACATGAAGTTTCTGAAGTGCTGTGGGCGTATTTGTGTAGTGTTGGATATGCTGGTGCTAATATAAATATTGGGCACTAGCACCACGCACATTCCCAGTGGACACAAATGAAGTTTCTTAACTACTGTGGGCGTATTTGTGTAGTGTTGGATATGCTGGTGCGAATACCAATATTTGGCACTAGCACCACACACATTCCCAGTGGACAGACATGAAGTTTCTGAAGTGCTGTGGGCGTACTTGTGCAGTGTTGGATATGCTGGTGCTAATACCAATATTGGGCTCTAGCACCACGCACATTCCCAGTGTACACACATGACCTTTCTGAAGTGCTGTGGGCGTATTTGTGTAGTGTTGGATATGCTGGTGCTAATACCAATATTGGGCACTAGCACCACGCACATTCCCAGTGGTCACACATGACCTTTCTTAAGTGCTGTGGGCGTATTTGTGTAGTGTTGGATATGCTGGTGCTAATACGAATATTTGGCACTAGCACCACGCACATTCCCAGTGGACACAAATGAAGTTTCTTGACTACTGTGGGCGTATTTGTGTAATGTTGGATATGCTGGTGCTAATACCAATATTTGGCACTAGCACCACGCACATTCCCAGTGGACACACATGACTTTTCTGAAGTGCTATGGGCGTATTTGTGTAGTGTTGGATATGCTGGTGCTAATACCAATATTGGGCACTAGCACCACGCACGTTCCCAGTGGACACACATGAAGTTTCTGAAGTGCAGTGGGCGTATTTGTGTAGTGTTGGATATCCTGGTGCTAATACGAATATTTGGCACTAGCACCACGCACATTCCCAGTGGACACAAATGAAGTTTCTTGACTTCTGTGGGCGTATTTGTGTAATGTTGGATATGCTGGTGCTAATAAAAATATTGGGCACTAGCACCATGCACATTCCCAGTGCACACAGATGACCTTTCCTAAATGCTGTGGGCGTATTTGTGTAGTGTTGTATATGCTGGTGCTAATACCAATATTGGGCACTAGCACCACGCACATTCCCAGTGGACACAAATGAAGTTTCTGAAGTGCTGTGGGCGTATTTGTGTAGTGTTGGATATACCGGTGCTAATACCAATATTGGGCACTAGCACCACGCACATTCCCAGTGGACACACATGAAGTTTCTGAAGTGCTGTGGGCGTATTTGTGTAGTGTTGGATATGCTGGTGCTAATACCAATATTTAACACTAGCACCACGCACATTCCCAGTGGACACACATGACCTTTCTGAAGTGCTGTGGGCGTATTTGTGTAGTGTTGGATATGCTGGTGCTAATACCAATATTGGGCACTAGCACCAAGCACATTCCCAGTGGACACACATGAATTTTCTGAAGTGCTGTGGGCGTATTTGTGTAGTGTTGGATATGCTGGTGCTAATACCAATATTGGGCACTAGCACCACGCACATTCCCAGTGGACACAAATGAAGTTTCTTAACTACTGTGGGTGTATTTGTGTAGTGTTGGATATGCTGGTGCTAATACCAATATTGGGCACTAGCACCACGCACATTCCCATTGGACACACATGAAGTTTCTGAAGTGCTGTGGGCGTATTTGTGTAGTGTTGGATATGCTGGTGCTAATACCAATATTTGGCACTAGCACCAAGCACATTCCCAGTGGACACAAATGAAGTTTCTTAACAACTGTGGGTGTATTTGTGTTATGTTGGATATGCTGGTGCTAATACCAATATTGGGCACTAGCACCACGCACATTCCCAGTGCAAACACATGACCTTTCTGAAGTGCTGTGGGCGTATTTGTGTAGTGTTGGATATGCTGGTGCTAATACCAATATTTGGCACTAGCACCACGCACATTCCCATTGGACACACATGAAGTTTCTGAAGTGCTGTGGGCGTATTTGTGTAGTGTTGGATATGCTGGTGCTAAAAGAAATATTGGGCACTAGCACCACGCACATTCCCAGTGGACACAAATGAAGTTTCTTAACTACTGTGGGCGTATTTGTGTAATGTTGGATATGCTGGTGCTAATACCAATATTTAGTACTAGCACCACGCACATTCCCAGTGGACACACATAAAGTTTCTGAAGTGCTGTGGGCGTATTTGTGTAGTGTTGGATATGCTGGTGCTAATACCAATATGGGGCACTAGCACAACGCACATTCCCAGTGGACACACATGACCTTTCTGAAGTGCTGTGGGCGTATTTGTGTAGTGTTGGATATGCTGGTGCTAATACCAATATTGGGCACTAGCACCACGCACATTCCCAGTGGACACAAATGAAGTTTCTGAAGTGCTGTTGGCGTATTTCTGTAGTGTTGGATATGCTGGTGCTAATACCAATATTGGGCACTAGCACCACGCACATTCCCAGGGGACACACATGACCTTTGTTAACTACTGTGGGCGTATTTGTGTAGTGTTGGATATGCTGGTGCTAATACTAATATTTAACACTAGCACCACGCACATTCCCAGTGGTCACACATGACCTTTCTTAAGTGCTGTGGGCGTATTTGTGTAGTGTTGGATATGCTGGTGCTAATACCAATATTGGGCACTAGCACCACACACATTCCCAGTGCACACACATGACCTTTCTGATGTGCTGTGGGCGTATTTGTGTAGTGTTGGATATGCTGGTGCTAATACCAATATTTGGCACTAGCACCACGCACATTCCCATTGGACACACATGAAGTTTCTGAAGTGCTGTTGGCGTATTTGTGTAGTGTTGGATATGCTGGTGCTAATACCAATATTGGGCACTAGCACCACGCACATTCCCAGTGGACACAAATGAAGTTTCTTAACTACTGTGGGCGTATTTGTGTAATGTTGGATATGCTGGTGCTAATACAAATATTGGGAACTAGCACCACGCACAATCCCAGTGCACACACATGACCTTTCCTAAGTGCTGTGGGCGTATTTGTGTAGTGTTGGATATGCTGGTGCTAATACCAATATTGGGCACTAGCACCACGCACATTCCCAGTGGACACACATGAAGTTTCTGAAGTACTGTGGGCGTATTTGTGTGGTGTTGGATATGCTGGTGCTAATACCAATATTGGGCACTAGCACCACGCACATTCCCAGTGGACACAAATGAAGTTTCTTAACTACTGTGGGCGTATTTGTGTACTGTTGGATATGCTGGTGCTAATACCAATATTTAACACTAGCACCACGCACATTCCCAGTGGACACACATGACCTTTCTTAAGTGCTGTGGGCGTATTTGTGTAGTGTTGGATATGCTGGTGCTAATACCAATATTTAACACTAGCACTACGCACATTCCCAGTGGACACACATGACCTTTCTTAAGTGCTGTGGGCGTATTTGTGTAGTGTTGGATATGCTGGTGCTAATACAAATATTAGGCAATAGCACCACGCACATTCCCAGTGGACCACATGAAGTTTCTGAAGTGCTGTGGGCGTATTTGTGTAGTGTTGGATATGCTGGTGCTAATACCAATATGGGGCACTAGCACAACGCACATTCCCAGTGGACACACATGACCTTTCTGAAGTGCTGTGGGCGTATTTGTGTAGTGTTGGATATGCTGGTGCTAATACCAATATTGGGCACTAGCACCACGCACATTCCCAGTGGACACACATGAAGTTTCTGAAGTGCTGTGGGCGTATTTGTGTAGTGTTGGATATGCTGGTGCTAATACCAATATTGGGCACTAGCACCAAGCACATTCCCAGTGACACAAATGAAGTTTCTTAACTACTGTGGGCGTATTTGTGTAGTGTTGGATATGCTGGTGCTAATATCAATATTGGGCACTATAACCACGCACATTCCCAGTGGACACACATGACCTTTCTGAAGTGCTGTGGGCGTATTTGTGTAGTGTTGGATATTCTGGTGCTAATACAAATATTAGGCACTAGCACCACGCACATTCCCAGTGGACACACATGAAGTTTCTGAAGTGCTGTGGGCGTATTTGTGTAATGTTGGATATGCTGGTGCTAATACCTATATTTGGCACTAGCACTACGCACATTCCCAGTGGACACACATGACCTTTCTGAAGTGCTGTGGCCGTATTTGTGTAGTGTTGGATATGCTGGTGCTAATACCAATATTGGGCACTAGCACCACGCACATTCACAGTGGACACACATGAAATTTCTGAAGTGCTGAGGGCGTATTTGTGTAGTGTTGGATATGCTGGTTCTAATACCAATATTGGGCACTAGCACCACGCACATTCCCAGTGGACACAAATGAAGTTTCTTAACTACTGTGGGCGTATTTGTGTAATGTTGGATATGCTGTTGCTAATACAAATATTGGGAACTAGCACCACGCACATTCCCAGTGCACACACATGACCTTTCCTAAGTGCTGTGGGCGTATTTGTGTGATGTATGATATGCTGGTGCTAATACCAATATTGGGCACTAGCACCACGCACATTCCCAGTGGACACACATGAAGTTTCTGAAGTACTGTGGGCGTATTTGTGTGGTGTTGGATATGCTGGTGCTAATCCCAATATTGGGCACTAGCACCACGCACATTCCCAGTGGACACAAATGAAGTTTCTTAACTACTGTGGGCGTATTTGTGTAGTGTTGGATATGCTGGTGCTAATACCAATATTTAACACTAGCACCATGCACATTCCCAGTGGACACACATGACCTTTCTTAAGTGCTGTGGGCGTATTTGTGTAGTGTTGGATATGCTGGTGCTAATACCAATATTTAACACTAGCACCACGCACATTCCCAGTGGACACACATGACCTTTCTTAAGTACTGTGGACGTATTTGTGTAGTGTTGGATATGCTCGTGCTAATACAAATATTAGGCACTAGCACCACGCACATTCCCAGTGGACCACATGAAGTTTCTGAAGTGCTGTGGGCGTATTTGTGTAGTGTTGGATATGCTGGTGCTAATACCAATATGGGGCACTAGCACAACGCACATTCCCAGTGGACACACATGACCTTTCTGAAGTGCTGTGGGCGTATTTGTGTAGTGTTGGATATGCTGGTGCTAATACCAATATTGGGCACTAGCACCACGCACATTCCCAGTGGACACACATGAAGTTTCTGAAGTGCTGTGGGCGTATTTGTGTAGTGTTGGATACGCTGGTGCTAATACCAATATTGGGCACTAGCACCAAGCACATTCCCAGTGGACACAAATGAAGTTTCTTAACTACTGTGGGCGTATTTGTGTAGTGTTGGATATGCTGGTGCTAATACCAATATTGGGCACTAGCACCACGCACATTCCCAGTGGACACACATGACCTTTCTGAAGTGCTGTGGGCGTATTTGTGTAGTGTTGGATATTCTGGTGCTAATACAAATATTAGGCACTAGCACCACGCACATTCCCAGTGGACACACATGAAGTTTCTGAAGTGCTGTGGGCGTATTTGTGTAATGTTGGATATGCTGGTGCTAATACCTATATTTGGCACTAGCACTACGCACATTCCCAGTGGACACACATGACCTTTCTGAAGTGCTGTGGCCGTATTTGTGTAGTGTTGGATATGCTGGTGCTAATACAAATATTAGGCACTAGCACCACGCACATTCCCAGTGGACACACATGAAGTTTCTGAAGTGCTGTGGGCGTATTTGTGTAGTGTTGGATATGCTGGTGCTAATACCAATATTGGGCACTAGCACCACGCACATTCCCAGTGGACACACATGAAGTTTCTGAAGTGCTGAGGGCGTATTTGTGTAATGTTGGATATGCTGGTGCTAATTCAAATATTGGGAACTAGCACCACGCACATTCCCAGTGCACACACATGACCTTTCCTAAGTGCTGTGGGCGTATTTGTGTATTGTTGGATATGCTGGTGGTAATACCAATATTGGGCACTAGCACCACGCACATTCCCAGTGGACACACATGAAGTTTCTGAAGTACTGTGGGCGTATTTGTGTGGTGTTGGATATGCTGGTGCTAATACCAATATGGGGCACTAGCACCACGCACATTCCCAGTGGACACACATGACCTTCCTGAAGTGCTGTGGGCGTATTTGTGTAGTGTTGGATATGCTGGTGCTAATACCAATATTGGGCACTAGCACCACGCACATTCCCAGTGGACACACATGAAGTTTCTGAAGTGCTGTGGGCGTATTTGTGTAGTGTTGGATACGCTGGTGCTAATACCAATATTGGGCACTAGCACCAAGCACATTCCCAGTGGACACAAATGAAGTTTCTTAACTACTGTGGGCGTATTTGTGTAGTGTTGGATATGCTGGTGCTAATACCAATATTGGGCACTAGCACCACGCACATTCCTAGTGGACACACATGACCTTTCTGAAGTGCTGTGGGCGTATTTTTGTAGTGTTGGATATTCTGGTGCTAATACAAATATTAGGCACTAGCACCACGCACATTCCCAGTGGACACACATGAAGTTTCTGAAGTGCTGTGGGCGTATTTGTGTAATGTTGGATATGCTGGTGCTAATACCTATATTTGGCACTAGCACTACGCACATTCCCAGTGGACACACATGACCTTTCTGAAGTGCTGTGGCCGTATTTGTGTAGTGTTGGATATGCTGGTGCTAATACTAATATTAGGCACTAGCACCACGCACATTCCCAGTGGACACACATGAAGTTTCTGAAGTGCTGTGGGCGTATTTGTGTAGTGTTGGATATGCTGGTGCTAATACCAATATTGGGCACTAGCACCACGCACATTCACAGTGGACACACATGAAGTTTCTGAAGTGCTGAGGGCGTATTTGTGTAGTGTTGGATATGCTGGTTCTAATACCAATATTTGGCACTAGCACCACCCACATTCCCAGTGGACACAAATGAAGTTTCTTAACTACTGTGGGCGTATTTGTGTAATGTTGGATATGCCAGTGCTAATACAAATATTGGGAACTAGCACCACGCACATTCCCAGTGGACACACATGACCTTTCCTAAGTGCTGTGGGCGTATTTGTGTATTGTTGGATATGCTGGTGGTAATACCAATATTTGGCACTAGCACCACGCACATTCCCAGTGGACACACATGAAGTTTCTGAAGTACTGTGGGCGTATTTGTGTGGTGTTGGATATGCTGGTGCTAATACCAATATTGGGCACTAGCACCAAGCACATTCCCAGTGGACACAAATGAAGTTTCTTAACTACTGTGGGCGTATTTGTGTAGTGTTGGATATGCTGGTGCTAATACCAATATTTAACACTAGCACCACGCACATTCCCAGTGGACACACATGACCTTTCTTAAGTGCTGTGGGCGTATTTGTGTAGTGTTGGATATGCTGGTGCTAATACAAATATTAGGAACTAGCACCACGCACATTCCCAGTGGACACACATGAAGTTTCTGAAGTGCTGTGGGCGTATTTGTGTAGTGTTGGATATGCTGGTGCTAATACCAATATGGGGCACTAGCACAACGCACATTCCCAGTGGACACACATGACCTTTCTGAAGTGCTGTGGGCGTATTTGTGTAGTGTTGGATATGCTGGTGCTAATACCAATATTGGGCACTAGCACCACGCACATTCCCAGTGGACACACATGAAGTTTCTGAAGTGCTGTGGGCGTTTTTGTGTAGTGTTGGATACGCTGGTGCTAATACCAATATTAGGCACTAGCACCAAGCACATTCCCAGTGGACACAAATGAAGTTTCTTAGCTACTGTGGGCGTATTTGTGTAGTGTTGGATATGCTGGTGCTAATACCAATATTGGGCACTAGCACCACGCACATTCCCAGTGGACACACATGACCTTTCTGAAGTGCTGTGGGCGTATTTGTGTAGTGTTGGATATGCTGGTGATAATACCAATATTGGGCACTAGCACCACGCACATTCACAGTGGACACACATGAAGTTTCTGAAGTGCTGAGGGCGTATTTGTGTAGTGTTGGATATGCTGGTGCTAATACCAATATTTGGCACTAGCACCACGCACATTCCCAGTGGACACAAATGAAGTTTCTTAACTACTGTGGGCGTATTTGTGTAATGTTGGATATGCTGGTGCTAATACAAATATTGGGAACTAGCACCACGCACATTCCCAGTGGACACACATGACCTTTCCTAAGTGCTGTGGGCGTATTTGTGTATTGTTGGATATGCTGGTGGTAATACCAATATTGGGCACTAGCACCACGCACATTCCCAGTGGACACACATGAAGTTTCTGAAGTACTGTGGGCGTATTTGTGTAGTGTTGGATATGCTGGTGCTAATACCAATATTGGGCACTAGCACCAAGCACATTGCCAGTGGACACAAATGAAGTTTCTTAACTACTGTGGGCGTATTTGTGTAGTGTTGGATATGCTGGTGCTAATACCAATATTTAACACTAGCACCACGCACATTCCCAGTGGACACACATGACCTTTCTTAAGTGCTGTGGGCGTATTTGTGTAGTGTTGGATATGCTGGTGCTAATACAAATATTAGGCACTAGCACCACGCACATTCCCAGTGGACACACATGAAGTTTCTGAAGTGCTGTGGGCGTATTTGTGTAGTGTTGAATATGCTGGTGCTAATACCAATATGGGGCACTAGCACAACGCACATTCCCAGTGGACACACATGACCTTTCTGAAGTGCTGTGGGCGTATTTGTGTAGTGTTGGATATGCTGGTGCTAATACTAATATTAGGCACTAGCACCACGCACATTCCCAGTGGACACACATGAAGTTTCTGAAGTGCTGTGGGCGTATTTGTGTAGTGTTGGATATGCTGGTGCTAATACCAATATTGGGCACTAGCACCACGCACATTCACAGTGGACACACATGAAGTTTCTGAAGTGCTGAGGGCGTATTTGTGTAGTGTTGGATATGCTGGTTCTAATACCAATATTTGGCACTAGCACCACCCACATTCCCAGTGGACACAAATGAAGTTTCTTAACTACTGTGGGCGTATTTGTGTAATGTTGGATATGCTGGTGCTAATACAAATATTGGGAACTAGCACCACGCACATTCCCAGTGGACACACATGACCTTTCCTAAGTGCTGTGGGCGTATTTGTGTATTGTTGGATATGCTGGTGGTAATACCAATATTTGGCACTAGCACCACGCACATTCCCAGTGGACACACATGAAGTTTCTGAAGTACTGTGGGCGTATTTGTGTAGTGTTGGATATGCTGGTGCTAATACCAATATTGGGCACTAGCACCAAGCACATTCCCAGTGGACACAAATGAAGTTTCTTAACTACTGTGGGCGTATTTGTGTAGTGTTGGATATGCTGGTGCTAATACCAATATTTAACACTAGCACCACGCACATTCCCAGTGGACACACATGACCTTTCTTAAGTGCTGTGGGCGTATTTGTGTAGTGTTGGATATGCTGGTGCTAATACAAATATTAGGCACTAGCACCACGCACATTCCCAGTGGACACACATGAAGTTTCTGAAGTGCTGTGGGCGTATTTGTGTAGTGTTGGATATGCTGGTGCTAATACCAATATGGGGCACTAGCACAACGCACATTCCCAGTGGACACACATGACCTTTCTGAAGTGCTGTGGGCGTATTTGTGTAGTGTTGGATATGCTGGTGCTAATACCAATATTGGGCACTAGCACCACGCACATTCCCAGTGGACACACATGAAGTTTCTGAAGTGCTGTGGGCGTTTTTGTGTAGTGTTGGATACGCTGGTGCTAATACCAATATTAGGCACTAGCACCAAGTACATTCCCAGTGGACACAAATGAAGTTTCTTAGCTACTGTGGGCGTATTTGTGTAGTGTTGGATATGCTGGTGCTAATACCAATATTGGGCACTAGCACCACGCACATTCCCAGTGGACACACATGACCTTTCTGAAGTGCTGTGGGCGTATTTGTGTAGTGTTGGATATGCTGGTGATAATACCAATATTGGGCACTAGCACCACGCACATTCACAGTGGACACACATGACGTTTCTGAAGTGCTGAGGGCGTATTTGTGTAGTGTTGGATATGCTGGTGCTAATACCAATATTTGGCACTAGCACCACGCACATTCCCAGTGGACACAAATGAAGTTTCTTAACTACTGTGGGCGTATTTGTGTAATGTTGGATATGCTGGTGCTAATACAAATATTGGGAACTAGCACCACGCACATTCCCAGTGCACACACATGACCTTTCCTAAGTGCTGTGGGCGTATTTGTGTATTGTTGGATATGCTGGTGGTAATACCAATATTGGGCACTAGCACCACGCACATTCCCAGTGGACACACATGAAGTTTCTGAAGTACTGTGGGCGTATTTGTGTAGTGTTGGATATGCTGGTGCTAATACCAATATTGGGCACTAGCACCAAGCACATTGCCAGTGGACACAAATGAAGTTTCTTAACTACTGTGGGCGTATTTGTGTAGTGTTGGATATGCTGGTGCTAATACCAATATTTAACACTAGCACCACGCACATTCCCAGTGGACACACATGACCTTTCTTAAGTGCTGTGGGCGTATTTGTGTAGTGTTGGATATGCTGGTGCTAATACAAATATTAGGCACTAGCACCACGCACATTCCCAGTGGACACACATGAAGTTTCTGAAGTGCTGTGGGCGTATTTGTGTAGTGTTGGATATGCTGGTGCTAATACCAATATGGGGCACTAGCACAACGCACATTCCCAGTGGACACACATGACCTTTCTGAAGTTCTGTGGGCGTATTTGTGTAGTGTTGGATATGCTGGTGCTAATACCAATATTGGGCACTAGCACCACGCACATTCCCAGTGGACACACATGAAGTTTCTGAAGTGCTGTGGGCGTATTTGTGTAGTGTTGGATACGCTGGTGCTAATACCAATATTAGGCACTAGCACCAAGCACATTCCCAGTGGACACAAATGAAGTTTCTTAGCTACTGTGGGCGTATTTGTGTAGTGTTGGATATGCTGGTGCTAATACCAATATTGGGCACTAGCACCACGCACATTCCCAGTGGACACACATGACCTTTCTGAAGTGCTGTGGGCGTATTTGTGTAGTGTTGGATATGCTGGTGCTAATACAAATATTAGGCACTAGCACCACGCACATTCCCAGTGGACACACATGACCTTTCCTAAGTGCTGTGGGCGTATTTGTGTATTGTTGGATATGCTGGTGCTAATACCAATATTGGGCACTAGCACCACGCACATTCCCAGTGGACACACATGAAGTTTCTGAAGTACTGTGGGCGTATTTGTGTGGTGTTGGATATGCTGGTGCTAATACCAATATTGGGCACTAGCACCAAGCACATTCCCAGTGGACACAAATGAAGTTTCTTAACTACTGTGGGCGTATTTGTGTAGTGTTGGATATGCTGGTGCTAATACCAATATTTAACACTAGCACCACGCACATTCCCAGTGGACACACATGACCTTTCTTAAGTGCTGTGGGCGTATTTGTGAAGTGTTGGATATGCTGGTGCTAATACAAATATTAGGCACTAGCACCACGCACATTCCCAGTGGACACACATGAAGTTTCTGAAGTGCTGTGGGCGTATTTGTGTAGTGTTGGATATGCTGGTGCTAATACCAATATTGGGAACTAGCACAACGCACATTCCCAGTGGACACACATGACCTTTCTGAAGTGCTGTGGGCGTATTTGTGTAGTGTTGGATATGCTGGTGCTAATACCAATATTGGGCACTAGCACCACGCACATTCCCAGTGGACACACATGAAGTTTCTGAAGTGCTGTGGGCGTATTTGTGTAGTGTTGGATACGCTGGTGCTAATACCAATATTAGGCACTAGCACCAAGCACATTCCCAGTGGACACAAATGAAGTTTCTTAGCTACTGTGGGCGTATTTGTGTAGTGTTGGATATGCTGGTGCTAATACCAATATTGGGCACTAGCACCACGCACATTCCCAGTGGACACACATGACCTTTCTGAAGTGCTGTGGGCGTATTTGTGTAGTGTTGGATATGCTGGTGCTAATACAAATATTAGGCACTAGCACCACGCACATTCCCAGTGGACACACATGAAGTTTCTGAAGTGCTGTGGGCGTATTTGTGTAGTGTTGGATATTCTGGTGCTAATACAAATATTAGGCACTAGCACCACGCACATTCCCAGTGGACACACATGAAGTTTCTGAAGTACTGTGGGCGTATTTGTGTAATGTTGGATATGCTGGTGCTAATACCTATATTTGGCACTAGCACTACGCACATTCCCAGTGGACACACATGACCTTTCTGAAGTGCTGTGGGCGTATTTGTGTAGTGTTGGATATGCTGGTGCTAATACCAATATTGGGCACTAGCACCACGCACATTCCCAGTGGACACACTTGAAGTTTCTGAAGTACTGTGGGCGTATTTGTGTAGTGTTGGATACGCTGGTGCTAATACCAATATTGGGCACTAGCACCAAGCACATTCCCAGTGGACACAAATGAAGTTTCTTAACTACTGTGGGCGTGTTTGTGTAGTGTTGGATATGCTGGTGCTAATACCAATATTGGGCACTAGCACCACGCACATTCCCAGTGGACACACATGACCTTTCTGAAGTGCTGTGGGCGTATTTGTGTAGTGTTGGACATGCTGGTGCTAATACAAATATTAGGCACTAGCACCACGCACATTCCCAGTGGACACACATGAATTTTCTGAAGTGCTGTGGGCGTATTTGTGTAATGTTGGATATGCTGGTGCTAATACCTATATTTGGCACTAGCACTACGCACATTCCCAGTGGACACACATGACCTTTCTGAAGTGCTGTGGCCGTATTTGTGTAGTGTTGGATATGCTGGTGCTAATACTAATATTAGGCACTAGCACCACGCACATTCCCAGTGGACACACATGAAGTTTCTGAAGTGCTGTGGGCGTATTTGTGTAGTGTTGGATATGCTGGTGCTAATACCAATATTGGGCACTAGCACCACGCACATTCACAGTGGACACACATGAAGTTTCTGAAGTGCTGTGGGCGTATTTGTAAAGTGTTGGATATGCTGGTTCTAATACCAATATTGGGCACTAGCACCACGCACATTCCCAGTGGACACAAATGAAGTTTTTTAACAACTGTGGGTGTATTTGTGTAGTGTTGGATATGCTGGTGCTAATACCAATATTGGGCACTAGCACCACGCACATTCCCAGTGGACACACATGAAATTTCTGAAGTGCTGTGGGCGTATTTGTGTAGTGTTGGATATGCTGGTGCTAATACCAATATTGGGCACTAGCACCAAGCACATTCCCAGTGGACACAAATGAAGTTTCTTAACTACTGTGGGCGTATTTGTGTAGTGTTGGATATGCTGGTGCTAATACCAATATTGGGAACTAGCACCACGCACATTCCCAGTGGACACACATGACCTTTCTGAAGTGCTGTGGGCGTATTTGTGTAGTGTTGGATATTCTGGTGCTAATACCAATATTTGGCACTAGCACCACGCACATTCCCAGTGGACACACATGAAGTTTCTGAAGTGCTGTGGGCGTATTTGTGTATTGTTGGATATGTTGGTGCTAATACCTATATTTGGCACTAGCACTACGCACATTCGCAGTGGACACACATGACCTTTCTGAAGTGCTGTGCCCGTATTTGTGTGATGTTGGATATGCTGGTGCTAATACTAATATTAGGCACTAGCACCACGCACATTCCTAGTGGACACACATGAAGTTTCTGAAGTGCTGTGGGCGTATTTGTGTAGTGTTGGATATGCTGGTGCTAATACCAATATTGGGCACTAGCACCACGCACATTCACAGTGGACACACATGAAGTTTCTGAAGTTCTGAGGGCGTATTTGTGTAGTGTTGGATATGCTGGTTCTAATACCAATATTGGGCACTAGCACCACGCACATTCCCAGTGGACACAAATGAAGTTTCTTAACTACAGTGGGCGTATTTGTGTAATGTTGGATATGCTGGTGCTAATACAAATATTGGGAACTAGCACCACGCACATTCCCAGTGCACACACATGACCTTTCCTAAGTGCTGTGGGCGTATTTGTGTAGTGTTGGATATGCTGGTGCTAATACCAATATTGGGCACTAGCACCACGCACATTCCCAGTGGACACACATGAAGTTTCTGAAGTACTGTGGGCGTATTTGTGTGGTGTTGGATATGCTGGTGCTAATACCAATATTGGGCACCAGCACCAAGCACATTCCCAGTGGACACAAATGAAGTTTCTTAACTACTGTGGGCGTATTTGTGTAGTGCTGGATATGCTGGTGCTAATACCAATATTTAACACTAGCACCACGCACATTCCCAGTGGACACACATGACCTTTCTTAAGTGCTGTGGGCGTATTTGTGTAGTGTTTGATATGCTGGTGCTAATACCAATATTGGGCACTAGCACCACGCACATTCCCAGTGGACACACATGAAGTTTCTGAAGTGCTGTGGGCGTATTTGTGTAGTGTTGGATATGCTGGTGCTAATACAAATATTAGGCACTAGCACCACGCACATTCCCAGTGGACACACATGAAGTTTCTGAAGTGCTGTGGGCGTATTTGTGTAGTGTTGGATATGCTGGTGCTAATACCAATATGGGGCACTAGCACAACGCACATTCCCAGTGGACACACATGACCTTTCTGAAGTGCTGTGGGCGTATTTGTGTAGTGTTGGATATGCTGGTGCTAATACCAATATTGGGCACTAGCACCACGCACATTCCCAGTGGACACACATGAAGTTTGTGAAGTGCTGTGGGCGTATTTGTGTAGTGTTGGATACGCTGGTGCTAATACAAATATTAGGCACTAGCACCAAGCACATTCCCAGTGGACACAAATGAAGTTTCTTAGCTACTGTGGGCGTATTTGTGTAGTGTTGGATATGCTGGTGCTAATACCAATATTGGGCACTAGCACCAAGCACATTCCCAGTGGACACACATGACCTTTCTGAAGTGCTGTGGGCCTATTTGTGTAGTGTTGGATATGCTGGTGCTAATACCAATATTGGGCACTAGCACCACGCACATTCCCAGTGGACACACATGAAGTTTCTGAAGTGCTGTGGGCGTATTTGTGTAGTGTTGGATATGCTGGTGCTAATACCAATATTGGGCACTAGCACCACGCACATTCCCAGTGGACACACATGAAGTTTCTGAAGTGCTGTGGGCGTATTTGTGTAGTGTTGGATACGCTGGTGCTAATACCAATATTGGGCACTAGCACCAAGCACATTCCCAGTGGACACAAATGAAGTTTCTTAACTACTGTGGGCGTATTTGTGTAGTGTTGGATATGCTGGTGCTAATACCAATATTTAACACTAGCACCACGCACATTCCCAGTCGACACACATGAAGTTTCTGAAGTGCTGTGGGCGTATTTGTGTAGTGTTGGATATGCTGGTGCTAATACCAATATTAGGCACTAGCACCACGCACATTCCCAGTGGACACACATGAAGTTTCTGAAGTGCTGTGGGCGTATTTGTGTAGTGTTGGATATGCTGGTGCTAATACCAATATGGGGCACTAGCACCACGCACATTCCCAGTGGACACACATGACCTTTCTGAAGTGGTGTGGGCGTATTTGTGTAGTGTTGGATATGCTGGTGCTAATACCAATATTGGGCACTAGCACCACGCACATTCCCAGTGGACACACATGAAGTTTCTGAAGTGCTGTGGGCGTATTTGTGTAGTGTTGGATACGCTGGTGCTAATACCAATATTAGGCACTAGCACCAAGCACATTCCCAGTGGACACAAATGAAGTTTCTTAGCTACTGTGGGCGTATTTGTGTAGTGTTGGATATGCTGGTGCTAATACCAATATTGGGCACTAGCACCACGCACATTCCCAGTGGACACACATGACCTTTCTGAAGTGCTGTGGGCGTATTTGTGTAGTGTTGGATATGCTGGTGCTAATACCAATATTAGGCACTAGCACCACGCACATTCCCAGTGGACACACATGAAGTTTCTGAAGTGCTGTGGGCGTATTTGTGTAGTGTTGGATACGCTGGTGCTAATACCAATATTGGGCACTAGCACCACGCACATTCCCACTGGACACACATGAAGTTTCTGAAGTGCTGAGGGCGTATTTGTGTAGTGTTGGATATGCTGGTTCTAATACCAATATTGGGCTCTAGCACCACGCACATTCCCAGTGGACACAAATAAAGTTTTTTAACTACTGTGGGTGTATTTGTGTAGTGTTGGATATGCTGGTGCTAATACCAATATTGGGCACTAGCACCACGCACATTCCCAGTGGACACACATGACCTTTCTGAAGTGTTGCGGGCGTATTTGTGTAGTGTTGGATATGCTGGTGCTAATACCAATATTGGGCACTAGCACCACGCACATTCCCAGTGGACACACATGAAGTTTCTGAAGTGCTGTGGGTGTATTTGTGTAGTGTTGGATATGCTGGTGCTAATACCAATATTGGGCACTAGCACCACGCACATTCCCAGTGGGCACACATGAAGTTTCTGAAGTGCTGTGGGCGTATTTGTGTAGTGTTGGATATGCTGGTGCTAATACCAATATTGGGCACTAGCACCACGCACATTCCCAGTGGACACACATGAAGTTTCTGAAGTGCTGTGGGCGTATTTGTGTAGTGTTGGATACGCTGGTGCTAATACCAATATTGGGCACTAGCACCAAGCACATTCCCAGTGGACACAAATGAAGTTTCTTAACTACTGTGGGCGTATTTGTGTAGTGTTGGATATGCTGGTGCTAATACCAATATTTAACACTAGCACCACGCACATTCCCAGTCGACACACATGAAGTTTCTGAAGTGCTGTGGGCGTATTTGTGTAGTGTTGGATATGCTGGTGCTAATACCAATATTAGGCACTAGCACCACGCACATTCCCAGTGGACACACATGAAGTTTCTGAAGTGCTGTGGGCGTATTTGTGTAGTGTTGGATATGCTGGTGCTAATACCAATATTTGGCACTAGCACCACGCACATTCCCAGTGGACACACATGAAGTTTGTGAAGTGCTGTGGGCGTATTTGTGTAGTGTTGAATATGCTGGTGCTAATACCAATATTTGGCACTAGCACCACGCACATTCCCAGTTGACACACATGAAGTTTCTTATATGCTGTGGGCGTATTTGTGTAGTGTTGGATATGCTGGTGCCAATACCAATATTTGGCACTAGCACCACGCACATTCCCAGTGGACAAACATGAAGTTTCTGAAGTGCTGTGGGCGTATTTGTGTAGTGTTGGATATGCTGGTGCTAATACCAATATTGGCACTAGCACCACGCACATTCCCAGTGGAAACACATGAAGTTTGTGAAGTGCTGTGGGCGTATTTGTGTAGTGTTGGATATGCTGGTGCCAAAACCAATATTTGGCACTAGCACCACGCACATTCCCAGTGGACACACATGAAGTTTCTGAAGTGCTGTGGGCGTATTTGTGTAGTGTTGGATATGCTGGTGCTAATACCAATATTTGGTACTAGCACCACGCACATTCCCAGTGGGCACACATGAAGATTCTGAAGTGCTGTGGGCGTATTTGTGTAGTGTTGGATATGCTGGTGCTAATACCAATATTTGGCACTAGCACCACGCACATTCCCAGTGGACACACATGAAGATTCTGAAGTGCTGTGGGCGTATTTGTGTAGTGTTGGATATGCTGGTGCAAATACCAATATTTGGCACTAGCGCCACGCACATTTCCATTGGGCACACATGAAGTTTCTTAACTGCTGAGGGCGTTTTTGTGTAGTGTTGGATATGCTGGTGCCAATACCAATATTTGGCACTAGCACCACGCACATTCCCAGTGGACAAACATGAAGTTTCTGAAGTGCTGTGGGCGTATTTGTGTAGAGTTGAATATGCTGGTGCTAATACCAATATTTGGCACTAGCACCACGCACATTCCCAGTGGACACACATGAAGTTTGTGAAGTGCTGTGGGCGTATTTGTGTAGTGTTGGATATGCTGGTGCTAATACCAATATTTGGCACTAGCACCACGCACATTCCCAGTTGACACACATGAAGTTTCTTATATGCTGTGGGCGTATTTGTGTAGTGTTGGATATGCTGGTGCTAATACCAATATTTGGCACTAGCACAACGCACATTCCCAGTGGACAAACATGAAGATTCTGAAGTGCTGTGGGCGTATTTGTGTAGTGTTGTATATGCTGGTGCCAATACCAATATTTGGCACTAGCACCACGCACATTCCCAGTGGACACACATGAAGTTTGTGAAGTGCTGTGGGCGTATTTGTGTAGTGTTGGATATGCTGGTGCTAATACCAATATTTGGTACTAGCACCACGCACATTCCCAGTGGACACACATGAAGATTCTGAAGTGCTGTGGGCGTATTTGTGTAGTGTTGGATATGCTGGTGCTAATACCAATATTTGGCACTAGCACCACGCACATTCCCAGTTGACACACATGAAGTTTCTCATATGCTGTGGGCGTATTTGTGTAGTGTTGTATATGCTGGTGCTAATACCAATATTTGGCACTAGCACCACGCACATTCCCAGTGGACAAACATGAAGATTCTGAAGTGCTGTGGGCGTATTTGAGTAGTGTTGTATATGCTGGTGCCAATACCAATATTTGGCACTAGCACAACGCACATTCCCAGTGGACACACATGAAGTTTCTGAAGTGCTGTGGGCGTATTTGTGTAGTGTTGGATATGCTGGTGCTAATACCAATATTTGGTACTAGCACCACGCACATTCCCAGTGGACACACATGAAGATTCTGAAGTGCTGTGGGCGTATTTGTGTAGTGTTGGATATGCTGGTGCTAATATCAATATTTGGCACTAGCACAACGCACATTCCCAGTGGACACACATGAAGATTCTGAAGTGCTGTGGGCGTATTTGTGTAGTGTTGGATATGCTGGTGCTAATACCAATATTTGGTACTAGCGCCACGTACATTCCCAGTGGACACACATGAAGTTTGTGAAGTGCTGTGGGCGTATTTGTGTAGTGTTGGATATGCTGGTGCTAATACCAATATTTGGCACTAGCACCACGCACATTCCCAGTTGACACACATGAAGTTTCTCATATGCTGTGGGCGTATTTGTGTAGTGTTGGATATGCTGGTGCTAATACCAATATTTGGCACTAGCACCACGCACATTCCCAGTGGACAAACATGAAGATTCTGAAGTGCTGTGGGCGTATTTGTGTAGTGTTGTATATGCTGGTGCCAATACCAATATTTGGCACTAGCACAACGCACATTCCCAGTGGACACACATGAAGTTTCTGAAGTGCTGTGGGCGTATTTGTGTAGTGTTGGATATGCTGGTGCTAATACCAATATTTGGCACTAGCACCACGCACATTCCCAGTGGACACACATGAAGATTCTGAAGTGCTGTGGGCGTATTTGTGTAGTGTTGGATATGCTGGTGCTAATACCAATATTTGGCACTAGCACCACGCACATTCCCAGTGGACACACATGAAGTTTGTGAAGTGCTGTGGGCGTATTTGTGTAGTGTTGGATATGCTGGTGCTAATACCAATATTTGGCACTAGCACCACGCACATTCCCAGTTGACACACATGAAGTTTCTTATATGCTGTGGGCGTATTTGTGTAGTGTTGGATATGCTGGTGCTAATACCAATATTTGGCACTAGCACAACGCACATTCCCAGTGGACAAACATGAAGATTCTGAAGTGCTGTGGGCGTATTTGTGTAGTGTTGTATATGCTGGTGCCAATACCAATATTTGGCACTAGCACCACGCACATTCCCAGTGGACACACATGAAGTTTGTGAAGTGCTGTAGGCGTATTTGTGTAGTGTTGGATATGCTGGTGCTAATACCAATATTTGGTACTAGCACCACGCACATTCCCAGTGGACACACATGAAGATTCTGAAGTGCTGTGGGCGTATTTGTGTAGTGTTGGATATGCTGGTGCTAATACCAATATTTGGCACTAGCGCCACGCACATTCCCAGTGGACACACATGAAGATTCTGAAGTGCTGTGGGCGTATTTGTGTAGTGTTGGATATGCTGGTGCTAATACCAATATTTGGTACTAGCACCACGTACATTCCCAGTGGACACACATGAAGTTTGTGAAGTGCTGTGGGCGTATTTGTGTAGTGTTGGATATGCTGGTGCTAATACCAATATTTGGCACTAGCACCACGCACATTCCCAGTTGACACACATGAAGTTTCTCATATGCTGTGGGCGTATTTGTGTAGTGTTGTATATGCTGGTGCTAATACCAATATTTGGCACTAGCACCACGCACATTCCCAGTGGACAAACATGAAGATTCTTAAGTGCTGTGGGCGTATTTGTGTAGTGTTGTATATGCTGGTGCCAATACCAATATTTGGCACTAGCACAACGCACATTCCCAGTGGACACACATGAAGTTTCTGAAGTGCTGTGGGCGTATTTGTGTAGTGTTGGATATGCTGGTGCTAATACCAATATTTGGTACTAGCACCACGCACATTCCCAGTGGACACACATGAAGATTCTGAAGTGCTGTGGGCGTATTTGTGTAGTGTTGGATATGCTGGTGCTAATACCAATATTTGGTACTAGCACCACGTACATTCCCAGTGGACACACATGAAGTTTGTGAAGTGCTGTGGGCGTATTTGTGTAGTGTTGGATATGCTGGTGCTAATACCAATATTTGGCACTAGCACCACGCACATTCCCAGTTGACACACATGAAGTTTCTCATATGCTGTGGGCGTATTTGTGTAGTGTTGGATATGCTGGTGCTAATACCAATATTTGGCACTAGCACCACGCACATTCCCAGTGGACAAACATGAAGATTCTGAAGTGCTGTGGGCGTATTTGTGTAGTGTTGTATATGCTGGTGCCAATACCAATATTTGGCACTAGCACAACGCACATTCCCAGTGGACACACATGAAGTTTCTGAAGTGCTGTGGGCGTATTTGTGTAGTGTTGGATATGCTGGTGCTAATACCAATATTTGGCACTAGCACCACGCACATTCCCAGTGGACACACATGAAGATTCTGAAGTGCTGTGGGCGTATTTGTGTAGTGTTGGATATGCTGGTGCTAATACCAATATTTGGTACTAGCACCACGCACATTTCCAGTGGGCACACATGAAGTTTCTTAACTGCTGAGGGCGTTTTTGTGTAGTGTTGGATATGCTGGTGCCAATACCAATATTTGGCACTAGCACCACGCACATTCCCAGTGGACAAACATGAAGTTTCTGAAGTGCTGTGGGCGTATTTGTGTAGTGTTGGATATGCTGGTGCTAATACCAATATTGGCACTAGCACCACGCACATTTCCAGTGGACAAACATGAAGATTCTGAAGTGCTGTGGGCGTATTTATGTAGTGTTGGATATGCTGGTGCTAATACCAATATTTGGCACTAGCACCACGCAAATTCCCAGTGGACAAACATGAAGATTCTGAAGTGCTGTGGGCGTATTTGTGTAGTGTTGGATATGCTGGTGCAAATACCAATATTTGGCACTAGCTCCACGCACATTTCCAGTGGGCACACATGAAGTTTCTTAACTGCTGAGGGCGTTTTTGTGTAGTGTTGGATATGCTGGTGCCAATACCAATATTTGGCACTAGCACCACGCACATTCCCAGTGGACAAACATGAAGTTTCTGAAGTGCTGTGGGCGTATTTGTGTAATGTTGGATATGCTGGTGCTAATACCAATATTGGCACTAGCACCACGCACATTCCCAGTGGACACACATGAAGTTTGTGAAGTGCTGTGGGCGTATTTGTGTAGTGTTGTATATGCTGGTGCTAATACAAATATTTGGCACTAGCACCACGCACATTCCCAGTTGACACACATGAAGTTTCTTATATGCTGTGGGCGTATTTGTGTAGTGTTGGATATGCTGGTGCAAATACCAATATTTGGCACTAGCACCACGCACTTTCCCAGTGGACACACATGAAGATTCAGAAGTGCTGTGGGCGTATTTGTGTAGTGTTGTATATGCTGGTGCCAATACCAATATTTGGCACTAGCACCACGCACATTCCCAGTGGACACACATGAAGTTTGTGAAGTGCTGTGGGCGTATTTGTGTAGTGTTGGATATGCTGGTGCTAATACCAATATTTGGCACTAGCACCACGCACATTCCCAGTGGACACACATGAAGATTCTGAAGTGCTGTGGGCGTATTTGTGTAGTGTTGGATATGCTGGTGCTAATACCAATATTTGGTACTAGCACCACGTACATTCCCAGTGGACACACATGAAGTTTCTGAAGTGCTGTGGGCGTATTTGTGTAGTGTTGTATATGCTGGTGCAAATACCAATATTTGGCACTAGCACCACGCACATTTCCAGTGGGCACACATGAAGTTTCTTAACTGCTGAGGGCGTTTTTGTGTAGTGTTGGATATGCTGGTGCCAATACCAATATTTGGCACTAGCACCACGCACATTCCCAGTTGACACACATGACCTTTCTGAAGTGCTGTGGGCGTATTTGTGTAGTGTTGGATATGCTGGTGCTAATACCAATATTGGCAATAGCACCACGCACATTCCCAGTGGACACACATGAAGTTTGTGAAGTGCTGTGGGCGTATTTGTGTAGTGTTGAATATGCTGGTGCTAATACCAATATTTGGAACTAGCACCACGCACATTCCCAGTTCACACATGAAGATTCTTATATGCTGTGGGCGTATTTGTGTAGTGTTGGATATGCTGGTGCTAATACCAATATTTGGCACTAGCAACACGCACATTCCCAGAGGACACACATGAAGTTTCTTAACTACTGTAGGCGTATTTGTGTAATGTTGGATATGCTGGTGCTAATACCATTATTTGGCACTAGCACCGCGCACAATCCCATTGGACACACATGACCTTTCTGAAGTGCTGTGAGCGCATTTGTGTAGTGTTGGATATGCTGGTGCTAATACCAATATTTGGCACAAGCAACACGCACATTCCCAGTGGACACACATGAAGTTTGTAAAGTGCTGTGGGCGTATTTGTGTAGTGTTGGATATGCTGGTGCTAATACCAATATTTGGCACTAGCACCACGCACATTCCCAGTTGACACACATGAAGTTTCTCATATGCTGTGGGCGTATTTGTGTAGTGTTGGATATGCTGGTGCTAATACCAATATTTGGCACTAGCACCACGCACATTCCCAGTGGACAAACATGAAGATTCTGAAGTGCTGTGGGCGTATTTGTGTAGTGTTGTATATGCTGGTGCCAATACCAATATTTGGCACTAGCACAACGCACATTCCCAGTGGACACACATGAAGTTTCTGAAGTGCTGTGGGCGTATTTGTGTAGTGTTGGATATGCTGGTGCTAATACCAATATTTGGCACTAGCACCACGCACATTCCCAGTGGACACACATGAAGATTCTGAAGTGCTGTGGGCGTATTTGTGTAGTGTTGGATATGCTGGTGCTAATACCAATATTTGGTACTAGCACCACGCACATTTCCAGTGGGCACACATGAAGTTTCTTAACTGCTGAGGGCGTTTTTGTGTAGTGTTGGATATGCTGGTGCCAATACCAATATTTGGCACTAGCACCACGCACATTCCCAGTGGACAAACATGAAGTTTCTGAAGTGCTGTGGGCGTATTTGTGTAGTGTTGGATATGCTGGTGCTAATACCAATATTGGCACTAGCACCACGCACATTTCCAGTGGACAAACATGAAGATTCTGAAGTGCTGTGGGCGTATTTATGTAGTGTTGGATATGCTGGTGCTAATACCAATATTTGGCACTAGCACCACGCAAATTCCCAGTGGACAAACATGAAGATTCTGAAGTGCTGTGGGCGTATTTGTGTAGTGTTGGATATGCTGGTGCAAATACCAATATTTGGCACTAGCTCCACGCACATTTCCAGTGGGCACACATGAAGTTTCTTAACTGCTGAGGGCGTTTTTGTGTAGTGTTGGATATGCTGGTGCCAATACCAATATTTGGCACTAGCACCACGCACATTCCCAGTGGACAAACATGAAGTTTCTGAAGTGCTGTGGGCGTATTTGTGTAATGTTGGATATGCTGGTGCTAATACCAATATTGGCACTAGCACCACGCACATTCCCAGTGGACACACATGAAGTTTGTGAAGTGCTGTGGGCGTATTTGTGTAGTGTTGTATATGCTGGTGCTAATACAAATATTTGGCACTAGCACCACGCACATTCCCAGTTGACACACATGAAGTTTCTTATATGCTGTGGGCGTATTTGTGTAGTGTTGGATATGCTGGTGCAAATACCAATATTTGGCACTAGCACCACGCACTTTCCCAGTGGACACACATGAAGATTCAGAAGTGCTGTGGGCGTATTTGTGTAGTGTTGTATATGCTGGTGCCAATACCAATATTTGGCACTAGCACCACGCACATTCCCAGTGGACACACATGAAGTTTGTGAAGTGCTGTGGGCGTATTTGTGTAGTGTTGGATATGCTGGTGCTAATACCAATATTTGGCACTAGCACCACGCACATTCCCAGTGGACACACATGAAGATTCTGAAGTGCTGTGGGCGTATTTGTGTAGTGTTGGATATGCTGGTGCTAATACCAATATTTGGTACTAGCACCACGTACATTCCCAGTGGACACACATGAAGTTTCTGAAGTGCTGTGGGCGTATTTGTGTAGTGTTGTATATGCTGGTGCAAATACCAATATTTGGCACTAGCACCACGCACATTTCCAGTGGGCACACATGAAGTTTCTTAACTGCTGAGGGCGTTTTTGTGTAGTGTTGGATATGCTGGTGCCAATACCAATATTTGGCACTAGCACCACGCACATTCCCAGTTGACACACATGACCTTTCTGAAGTGCTGTGGGCGTATTTGTGTAGTGTTGGATATGCTGGTGCTAATACCAATATTGGCAATAGCACCACGCACATTCCCAGTGGACACACATGAAGTTTGTGAAGTGCTGTGGGCGTATTTGTGTAGTGTTGAATATGCTGGTGCTAATACCAATATTTGGAACTAGCACCACGCACATTCCCAGTTCACACATGAAGATTCTTATATGCTGTGGGCGTATTTGTGTAGTGTTGGATATGCTGGTGCTAATACCAATATTTGGCACTAGCAACACGCACATTCCCAGAGGACACACATGAAGTTTCTTAACTACTGTAGGCGTATTTGTGTAATGTTGGATATGCTGGTGCTAATACCATTATTTGGCACTAGCACCGCGCACAATCCCATTGGACACACATGACCTTTCTGAAGTGCTGTGAGCGCATTTGTGTAGTGTTGGATATGCTGGTGCTAATACCAATATTTGGCACAAGCAACACGCACATTCCCAGTGGACACACATGAAGTTTGTAAAGTGCTGTGGGCGTATTTGTGTAGTGTTGGATATGCTGGTGCTAATACCAATATTTGGCACTAGCACCACGCACATTTCCAGTGGGCACACATGAAGTTTCTTAACTGCTGAGGGCGTTTTTGTGTAGTGTTGGATATGCTGGTGCCAATACCAATATTTGGCACTAGCACCACGCACATTCCCAGTGGACACACATGACCTTTCTGAAGTGCTGTGGGCGTATTTGTGTAGTGTTGGATATGCTGGTGCTAATACAAATATTGGCACTAGCACCACGCACATTCCCAGTGGACACACATGAAGTTTGTGAAGTGCTGTGGGCGTATTTGTGTAGTGTTGAATATGCTGGTGCTAATACCAATATTTGGCACTAGCACCACGCACATTCCCAGTTGACACACATGAAGTTTCTTATATGCTGTGGGCGTATTTGTGTAGTGTTGGATATGCTGGTGCTAATACCAATATTTGGCACTAGCACCACGCACATTCCCAGAGGACACACATGAAGTTTCTCAACTACTGTAGGCGTATTTGTGTAATGTTGGATATGCTGGTGCTAATACCATTATTTGGCACTAGCACCGCGCACAATCCCATTGGACACACATGACCTTTCTGAAGTGCTTTGAGCGCATTTGTGTAGTGTTGGATATGCTGGTGCTAATACCAATATTTGGCACAAGCAACACGCACATTCCCAGTGGACACACATGAAGTTTGTGAAGTGCTGTGGGCGTATTTGTGTAGTGTTGGATATGCTGGTGCTAATACCAATATTTGGCACTAGCACCACGCACATTCCCAGTGGACACACATGAAGATTCTGAAGTGCTGTGGGCGTATTTGTGTAGTGTTGGATATACTGGTGCTAATACCAATATTTGGCACTAGCACCACGTACATTCCCAGTGGACACACATGAAGTTTCTGAAGTGCTGTGGGCGTATTTGTGTAGTGTTGGATATGCTGGTGCAAATACCAATAATTGAAACTAGCACCACCAACTTTCCCAGTGGACACACATGAAGATTCAGAAGTGCTGTGGGCGTATTTGTGTAGTGTTGTATATGCTGGTGCCAATACCAATATTTGGCACTAGCACCACGCACATTCCCAGTGGACACACATGAAGTTTCTGAAGTGCTGTGGGCGTATTTGTGTAGTGTTGGATATGCTGGTGCTAATACCAATATTTGGTACAAGCACCACGCACATTCCCAGTGGACACACATGAAGATTCTGAAGTGCTGTGGGCGTATTTGTGTAGTGTTGGATATGCTGGTGCTAATACCAATATTTGGCACTAGCACCACGCACATTCCCAGTGGACACACATGAAGATTCTGAAGTGCTGTGGGCGTATTTGTGTAGTGTTGTATATGCTGGTGCAAATACCAATATTTGGCACTAGCACCACGCACATTTCCAGTGGGCACACATGAAGTTTCTTAACTGCTGAGGGCGTTTTTGTGTAGTGTTGGATATGCTGGTGCCAATACCAATATTTGGCACTAGCACCACGCACATTCCCAGTGGACACACATGACCTTTCTGAAGTGCTGTGGGCGTATTTGTGTAGTGTTAAATATGCTGGTGCTAATACCAATATTTGGCACTAGCACCACGCACATTCCCAGTTGACACACATGAAGTTTCTTATATGCTGTGGGCGTATTTGTGTAGTGTTGGATATGCTGGTGCTAATACCAATATTTGGCACTAGCACCACGCACATTCCCAGAGGACACACATGAAGTTTCTTAACTACTGTAGGCGTATTTGTGTAATGTTGGATATGCTGGTGCTAATACCATTATTTGGCACTAGCACCGCGCACAATCCCATTGGACACACGACATTTCTGAAGTGCTGTGAGCGCATTTGTGTAGTGTTGGATATGCTGGTGCTAATACCAATATTTGGCACAAGCAACACGCACATTCCCAGTGGACACACATGAAGTTTGTAAAGTGCTGTGGGCGTATTTGTGTAGAGTTGGATATGCTGGTGCTAATACCAATATTTGGCACTAGCACCACGCACATTCCCAGTGGACACACATGAAGATTCTGAAGTGCTGTGGGCGTATTTGTGTAGTTTTGGATATGCTGGTGCTAATACCAATATTTGGCACTAGCACCACGTACATTCCCAGTGGACACACATGAAGTTTCTGAAGTGCTGTGGGCGTATTTGTGTAGTGTTGGATATGCTGGTGCTAATACCAATATTTGGTACAAGCACCACGCACATTCCCAGTGGACACACATGAAGTTTCTTAACTGCTGAGGGCGTATTTGTGTAGTGTTGGATATGCTGGTGCTAATACCAATATTTGGCACTAGCACCACGCACATTCCCAGTGGACACACATGAAGATTCTGAAGTGCTGTGGGCGCATTTGTGTACTGTTGTATATGCTGGTGCTAATACCAATATTTGGCACTAGCACCACGTACATTCCCAGTGGACACACATTAAGTTTCTGAAGTGCTGTGGGCGCATTTGTGTACTGTTGTATATGCTGGTGCTAATACCAATATTTGGCACTAGCACCACGCACATTCCCAGTGGACACACATGAAATTTCTGAAGTGCTGTGAAAGCATTTGTGTAGTGTTGTATATGCTGGTGCTAATACCAATATTTGGCACTAGCACCACGCACATTTCCAGTGTACACACATGAAGTTTCTTAACTGCTGAGGGCGTATTTGTGTAGTGTTGGATATGCTGGTGCTAATACCAATATTTGGCACTAGCACCACGCACATTCCCAGTGGACACACATGAAGTTTCTGAAGTGCTGTGGGCGTATTTGTGTAGTGTTGGATATGCTGGTGCTAATACCAATATTTGGCACTATCACCACGCACATTCCCAGTGGACACACATGAAGTTTCTTAACTACTGTTGGCGTATTTGTGTAATGTTGGATATGCTGGTGCTAATACCATTATTTGGCACTAGCACCGCGCACAATCCCAGTGGACACACATGACCTTTCTGAAGTGCTGTGAGCGCATTTGTGTAGTGTTGGATATGCTGGTGCTAATACCAATATTTGGCACTAGCACCACGCACATTCCAAGTTGACACACATGACCTTTCTGAAGTGCTGTGGGCGTATTTGTGTAGTGTTGGATATGCTGGTGCTAATACCAATATTTGGCACTAGCACCACACACATTCCCAGTGGACACACATGAAGTTTACGAAGTGCTTTGAGCGTATTAAAGTAGTGTTGGATATGCTGGTGCTAATACCAATATTTGGCACTAGCACGACGCACATTCCCAGTGGACACACATGAAGTTTCTTAACTGCTGAGGGCGTATTTGTGTAGTGTTGGATATGCTGGTGCTAATACCAATATTTGGCACTAGCACCACGCACATTCCAAGGGGACACACATGAAGATTCTGAAGTGCTGTGGGCGTATTTGTGTAGTGTTGGATATGCTGGTGCTATTACCAATATTTGGCACTAGCACAACGCACATTCCCAGTGGACAAATATGAAGTTTCTGAAGTGCTGTGGGCGTATTTGTGTAGTGTTTTATATGCTGGTGCAAATACCAATATTTGGCACTAGCACCACGCACATTTACAGAGGGCACACATGAAGTTTCTTAACTGCTGAGGGCGTATTTGTGTAGTGTTGGATATGCTGGTGCCAATACCAATATTTGGCACTAGCACCACGCACATTCCCAGTGGACACACATGACCTTTCTGAAGTGTTGTGGGCGTATTTGTGTAGTGTTAAATATGCTGGTGCTAATACCAATATTTGGCACTAGCACCACGCACATTCCCAGTTCACACATGAAGATTCAGAAGTGCTGTGGGCGTATTTGTGTAGTGTTGGATATGCTGGTGCTAATACCAATATTTGGCACTAGCACCACGCACATTCCCAGAGGACACACATGAAGTTTCTTAACTACTGTAGGCGTATTTGTGTAATGTTGGATATGCTGGTGCTAATACCATTATTTGGCACTAGCACCGCGCACAATCCCATTGGACACACGACATTTCTGAAGTGCTGTGAGCGCATTTGTGTAGTGTTGTATATGCTGGTGCTAATACCAATATTTGGCACAAGCAACACGCACATTCCCAGTGGACACACATGAAGTTTGTAAAGTGCTGTGGGCGTATTTGTGTAGAGTTGGATATGCTGGTGCTAATACCAATATTTGGCACTAGCACCACGCACATTCCCAGTGGACACACATGAAGATTCTGAAGTGCTGTGGGCGTATTTGTGTAGTTTTGGATATGCTGGTGCTAATACCAATATATGGCACTAGCACCACGTACATTCCCAGTGGACACACATGAAGTTTCTGAAGTGCTGTGGGCGTATTTGTGTAGTGTTGGATATGCTGGTGCTAATACCAATATTTGGTACAAGCACCACGCACATTCCCAGTGGACACACATGAAGTTTCTTAACTGCTGAGGGCGTATTTGTGTAGTGTTGGATATGCTGGTGCTAATACCAATATTTGGCACTAGCACCACGCACATTCCCAGTGGACACACATGAAGATTCTGAAGTGCTGTGGGCGCATTTGTGTACTGTTGTATATGCTGGTGCTAATACCAATATTTGGCACTAGCACCACGTACATTCCCAGTGGACACACATTAAGTTTCTGAAGTGCTGTGGGCGCATTTGTGTACTGTTGTATATGCTGGTGCTAATACCAATATTTGGCACTAGCACCACGCACATTCCCAGTGGACACACATGAAATTTCTGAAGTGCTGTGAAAGCATTTGTGTAGTGTTGTATATGCTGGTGCTAATACCAATATTTGGCACTAGCACCACGCACATTTCCAGTGTACACACATGAAGTTTCTTAACTGCTGAGGGCGTATTTGTGTAGTGTTGGATATGCTGGTGCTAATACCAATATTTGGCACTAGCACCACGCACATTCCCAGTGGACACACATGAAGTTTCTGAAGTGCTGTGGGCGTATTTGTGTAGTGTTGGATATGCTGGTGCTAATACCAATATTTGGCACTATCACCACGCACATTCCCAGTGGACACACATGAAGTTTCTTAACTACTGTTGGCGTATTTGTGTAATGTTGGATATGCTGGTGATAATACCATTATTTGGCACTAGCACCGCGCACAATCCCAGTGGACACACATGACCTTTCTGAAGTGCTGTGAGCGCATTTGTGTAGTGTTGGATATGCTGGTGCTAATACCAATATTTGGCACTAGCACCACGCACATTCCAAGTTGACACACATGACCTTTCTGAAGTGCTGTGGGCGTATTTGTGTAGTGTTGGATATGCTGGTGCTAATACCAATATTTGGCACTAGCACCACACACATTCCCAGTGGACACACATGAAGTTTACGAAGTGCTTTGAGCGTATTAAAGTAGTGTTGGATATGCTGGTGCTAATACCAATATTTGGCACTAGCACGACGCACATTCCCAGTGGACACACATGAAGTTTCTTAACTGCTGAGGGCGTATTTGTGTAGTGTTGGATATGCTGGTGCTAATACCAATATTTGGCACTAGCACCACGCACATTCCAAGGGGACACACATGAAGATTCTGAAGTGCTGTGGGCGTATTTGTGTAGTGTTGGATATGCTGGTGCTATTACCAATATTTGGCACTAGCACAACGCACATTCCCAGTGGACAAATATGAAGTTTCTGAAGTGCTGTGGGCGTATTTGTGTAGTGTTTTATATGCTGGTGCAAATACCAATATTTGGCACTAGCACCACGCACATTTACAGAGGGCACACATGAAGTTTCTTAACTGCTGAGGGCGTATTTGTGTAGTGTTGGATATGCTGGTGCAAATACCAATATTTGGCACTAGCACCGCGCACAATCCCAGTGGACACACATGACCTTTCTGAAGTGCTGTGAGCGCATTTGTGTAGTGTTGGATATGCTGGTGCTAATACCAATATTTGGCACTAGCACCACGCACATTCCCAGTGGACACACATGACCTTTCTGAAGTGCTGTGGGCGTATTTGTGTAGTGTTGGATAAGCTGGTGCTAATACCAATATTTGGCACTAGCACCACGCACATTCCCAGTTCACACATGAAGATTCAGAAGTGCTGTGGGCGTATTTGTGTAGTGTTGGATATGCTGGTGCTAATACCAATATTTGGCACTAGCACCACGCACATTCCCAGTGGACACACATGAAGTTTCTTAACTACTGTAGGCGTATTTGTGTAATGTTGGATATGCTGGTGCTAATACCATTATTTGGCACTAACACCGCGCACAATCCCAGTGGACACACATGACCTTTCTGAAGTGCTGTGAGCGCATTTGTGTAGTGTTGGATATGCTGGTGCTAATACCAACATTTGGCACTAGCACCACACACATTCCCAGTGGACACACATGAAGTTTACGAAGTGCTGTGAGCGTATTAAAGTAGTGTTGGATATGCTGGTGCTAATACCAATATTTGGTAATAGGACCACGCACATTCCCAATTGACACACATGAAGTTTCTGAAGTGCTGTGGGCGTATTTGTGTAGTGTTGGATATGCTGGTGCTATTACCAATATTTGGTATAAGCACCATGCACATTAATAGTTGACACAAATGAAATTTCATAAGTACTGTGGGCGTATTTGTGTAGTGTTGGATATGCTGGTGCTAATACCAATATTTAGCACTAGCACCACTTACGACCCCAGTCGACACCCCTGATGTTTTTGAATTGCTGCGGGAACATTTGTGTAGTGTTGGATATGCTGGTGCTTATACCAATGTTTTGCACTAGCACCACCCGCATTCCCATTGGACATACATGGAGTTTCTTAAGATATATAGGCGTATTTGTGTAGTGTTGGATATGCTGGTGCTAATACCAATATTTGGCACTAGCACCATACACATTAACAGTGGACACACATTAAGTTTCCGAAGTGAAGTGGGCGCATTTGTGTAGTGTTGGATATGGTTGTGCTAATATCAATATTTGGCACTAGCACCACGCACATTCCCAATTGACACAAATGAAGTTTCTGAAGTTCTGAAGGCGTTTTTGTGCAGTGTTGGATATGCTGGTGCTATTACCAATATTTGGCAATAGCACCACGCATATTCCCAGTGGACATACATGGAGTTTGTAAAGATCTGTGGGCGTATTTTTTTAGTGTTGGATATGCTGGTGCTAATACCAATATTTGGCTGTAGCACCACACACATTCTTATTAGACACACATGAAATTTCATAAGTAGTGTGGGTGTATTTGTGTAGTTTTGGGTATGCTGGTGCTAATGCCTATATTTGGCACTAGCAGCACGCACATTCCCATAGACACATATGAAGAATATTAAGTGCAGTGGGCTTATTTGTGTAGTGTTGGATATGCTGGTGCTAATACAAATATTTGGCAGTAGCACCACGCAAATTCCAAGTAGATACACTTGAAAATTTCATAAGTACTGAGGGTGTATTTTTGTAGTGTTGGATATGCTGGTGCTAATACCAATGTTTGGCACTAGCACCACGCACATTCCCAGTGGAAACACATGAAGTTTCTGAAGTGCTGTGAGCGTATTTGTGTAGTGTTGGATGTGCTGGTGCTAATAACAATATTTGGCAATATTACCATGCATATTCCTAATGGACACACATGAAGTTTGTGAAGTGCTGTAAGCGTTATTGTGCAGTGTTGGATATGCTGGTGCTATTACCAATATTTGGTAAAAGCACCATGCACATTAATAGTTGACACACATGAAATTTCATAAGTACTGTGGGTGTATTCGTGTAGTGTTGGATATGCTGGTTCTAATACCAATATTTGGCACTAGCTCCACCCACGATCCCAGTGGACACCCATGAAGTTTTTAATTGCTGTGAGTGCATTTGTGTAGTGTTGTATATGCTGGTGCTAATACCAATATTTAGCACTAGCACCATGCACATTCCCAGTGGACACACATGAAGTTTCTGAAGACCTGTGGGCGTATTTGTGTAGTGTTGGATATGCTGGTGCTCATACCAATATTTGGCACTAGCACCATACACATTCCCAGTGGACACACATTAAGTTTCCGAAGTGCAGTGGGCGTATTTGTGTAGTGTTGGATTTTGTTGTGCTAATATCAATATTTGGCACTAGCACCACGCACATTCCCAATTGACACACATGAAGTTTCTGAAGTGCTGTGGGTGTATTTGTGTAGTTTTGGGTATGCTGGTGCTAATACCAATATTTGGCACTAGCAGCACGCACATTCCCATAGACACACATGAAGAATATTAAGTGCTGTGGGCGTATTTTTGTAGTGTTGGATATGCTGGTGCAATTACCAATATTTGGCACTAGCACCACGCATATTCCAAGTGGACATACATGGAGTTTCTTAAGATCTGTGGGCGTATTTGTTTAGTGTTGGATATGCTGGTGCTAATACCAATATTTGGCAGTAGCACCACACACATTCCTAGTAGACACACATGAAATTTCATAAGTACTGTGGGTGTCTTTGTGTAGTTTTGGGTATGCTGGTGCTAATACCAATATTTGGCACTATCAGCACGCACATTCCCATAGACACACATGAAGAATATTAAGTGCTGTGGGCGTATTTGTGTAGTGTTGGATATGCTGGTGCTAATACCAATATTTAGCACTAACACCATGCACATTCCCAGTGGACACCCATAAAGTTTCTGAAGACCTTTGGGCGTATTTGTGTAGTGTTGGATATGCTGTTGCTAATACCAATATTTGACACTAGCACCATACACATTCCCAGTGGACACACATTGAGTTTCCGAAGTTCAGTGGGCGTATTTGTGTAGGTTGGATATGGTTGTGCTAATATCAATATTTGGCACTAGCGCCACGCACATTCCCAATTGACACACATGAAGTTTCTGAAGTGCTGTGAGCGAATTTGTGTAGTGTTAGATATGCTGGTGCTAATACCAATATTTGGCACTAGCACCACGCACATTTCTTGTAGACACACATGAAATTTCATAAGTACTGTGGGCGTATTCGTGTAGTGTTGGATATGCTGGTGCTAATACCAATATTTGGCACTAGCACCACCCAAATTCCCAGTGGACACACATGAAGTTTCTTAAGATCTTAGGGCGTATTTTTATTGTGTTTTATATGCTGGTGCTAATACCAATATTCGGCACTAGCACCAAGCTCATTCCCACTGGACAATTTCCGACGACTGGAGAATTTTTCCCGCAACCAAAAGAAATCTTCCTGTTGTCAATTTTCAATTTCCCACTCCACCACATAGTTTCCTGCATGAAAGGGAACACTGTCTGAGGTGAAAATTTTAATTTCCCACGCCACCAGATTGCTCCCCACATCAAATGGAACACTTCCTTGGTGAAAATTTGATTTTCCCATTACTCCACATGGCTTACCACATCAAAGAGAACACTTCCTTGTTTAAAATTTCAAATTTCCACGACTCTAGATGGCTTCCCGCTTCAAAGGGAACACTTCCTTAAATGAAAATTTCAATTTACCACGCCTCCAGATGGCTTCCCGCATCAAAAGGAACAGTTCCTGTAGTGAAAATTTCTATTTCAAAGTACAGCTCGTTACCATACAAGTACAGCTCATTACTATACTGGTACAGCTGATTGCTATACCGGTACAGCGCATTGCAATACCGGTACAGCGCATTGCCATACCAGTACAGCTCATTGCCATACCAGTACAGATCGTTGCCATACCAGTACAGCTCATTGCTAAACCGGTACAACTATATGACTTTAAAAATGAATCCTTCCTGTGGTTAAGTTTCTATTTCAAACGCCAAACATGGCTTTCAGCGTCAAAGGGAAAACTTCCCGTGGAATAAATAACATTTTCCCACGACTCCACATGGTTGAATGCATCAAAGGGAACACTTCCTGTGTTGAAAATTTTAAATAACTCAAAACTCCACATGGCTTCTCACATCAAAGGGAACACTTCCTGTTGTGAAAATTGAAAATTTTACCGAAAATTAGAAAATAACATTAAAGGGAAAACTTCTTGGGGTGAAAATTCAATTTCCCTCGCCTCCACATAACTCTCAGGATCAAAAGGAAAACTACCCTAACCATGAAAATTTCCATTTCCCACAACAACACATAGGGACCCGCATAAAAAAAACGATCTCTAATGAAAATTTAAATTTCAAACTAAACAGTTTCCAGATTTCAGGCTTCCCCCATTAACCCTTAAACATTCCAATTCCCATTTTGAAATTTTGCGCGAACGTTCCAAAGACACTTGAGTGGCTTTTGCGGTGTGAAAATAGGTTATTTTTGCCAACGGTTTTCTGCTGTTCTGTTGACTTGTAGGAAACTTCTAGCTTGTCCCGAATGTAGTTTGTAGCTAGTGAGATCTTCCTACAAGTCTTGGTGTTCCATTTTCTACGCAAAACTTCGTATTGGCCTCCAAACCTGTAAGTACTACGTACCTAAATTTGTAAACTCGTTTATACATACGTTATCAATCGGCTGGTAAACATTTCGTTACAAAATTCAACGCAGCTAAACATTTAACACTGAAAATACATTGACAGAAACAAAAACGAAAAGTTGCAGCTAAAAGTCAAGGCATTGGTGAATGCGTCTCTTCTACTTCCTAGTCGACTGTCTAATCAACTTGCATACTTTGACGCGTAAATCTCTTCAGTGCTTCAAGACGACATTGAAAGAGCACACTGAAGCTGGCAAAGGAGATTATGTCCCAGTACAAATGCAAGAAACGCAAAGGACAAATTTCCTCGGATGGCCCCACCATCAGGACGATTCTACGAACGTCAAATCCCCCTGTAAAGCTTCCAAAACGATGGTATGTCTTGTCTGAAGCTCAAAGAACAAGCGTGTGAGAATATCCTTTACCTGCAAGGAGGTAATCTCCACAATACGGCGCATCACTGCCCTTCTCCATACTTTGCCGTAAAGAACAATCCGTATACTAGACTATAACTTCGCATAACTGCATATTCTAAGTAAAATAACACGTATATGCATAGGAATAACTTGTATAACAGTAATCTGTACATAGAATGTTTCAGCTATAGTACAGAACGCATTACTACCAAACTATAAGAAAATGTGCCAATCAATAGTAGAAACTAGGCCTAAACTTTACATATAAAAAATCAACGAAGAAAATTGGAACTTTTGCAGTTTATGTGCGCGAAACACTTAAGTGGCTTTGGAATGTTTAACGGTTAAAGGGAACACATCATGAGATGAAAATTGCCATTTCCCATGAAATTACATGGCTTCCTGCACGAAAAGGAACACTTCCTGTTGTAAAAATAATTTATCACGCTTCAAGATGGCTTCTCACATCAAAGGGATTACTTCTTGGCATGAAAATTTCAATTTCACACGCCTGCACATGGACTCCTGCATCAACGGATAAACTTCTCGTGAAAATTTTAACTTCCAACATCTCCACACGCTGTCTTACATCAAAGGGAACACTTCCTGTGGTGAATATTTCAATTTTCCACGCCACCACACGTTCCCTAACGGTAACCCTAACGATAACCCTAACGGTAACCCTAACGGTAACCCTAACGGTAACCCTAACGGTAACCCTAACGGTAACCCTAACGGTAACCCTAACGGTAACCCTAACGGTAACCCTAACGGTAACCCTAACGGTAACCCTAGGGTTAGGGTTAGGGTTAGGGTTAGGGTTAGGGTTAGGGTTAGGGTTAGGGTTAGGGTTAGGGTTAGGGTTAGGGTTAGGGTTAGGGTTAGGGTTAGGGTTAGGGTTACATAGTGCTTCCCGACGGCTTTTAGGGTCAATATGGGTATCAAACGGAAGCTCTAAACATATCCGGTACATAGAACCTAAGACAACCTAACCAATTTAGCTATTTCCGGTAGAAAATGGCGATCGAAGTTGAAAAACGAAAAAAAATGTATTAATTTCCGATTTTTGATAATTGTATGTTAATTATTTCCGTATAAGGAATCTTTTCGTATATATATTATGGTGATAATATTTAATTAGCCGGAGATCCGGAAATCCCCACTATAACTGGACCACTGCTAATTAATACAGCAATTATGCAATTCCGACATATGGATATGATAGACCATGCGAAGATAATGCGACATGCTTGTTTTGAGCCTAACATGTTAGTTATGGGCGGAGTAACGGAAGTTTAATTTTAATACGTAATGGTATATAAAACGGTTATCTTCGGATAATGCAAGATTACAAGGTGCGACTTAAAAATGCATGTTACGACCACGTTTGGCATGCACTGAACATGCGAAATGTATGTTTTTATTTTCAAAAAAAAATTAGATAATACTTAAGTATTTTAGAGTTAAGGTCTAATAATGGAAAGGTCATTTAAATCAATGTACTATGCTTTACTAAGGTCAATAGGCATGTCAAAGGTCTGTCATATAATATAGGGTTTATTTTTATTATTGAAGGTCAAAGGTCATTTTAAAGGTCACTTTTTTAAGGTTATTTTTGGACTTTTTGTAAGAATCTAAGATCTTTTTTTCCTATAATTAGGGTTAGGGTTAGGGTTAGTGTTAGGGTTAGGGTTAGGGTTAGGGTTAGGGTTAGGGTTAGGGGTTAGGGGTTAGGGTTAGGGTTAGGGTTAGGGTTAGGGTTAGGGTTAGGGTTAGGGTTAGGGGTTAGGGTTAGGGTTAGGGTTAGGGTTAGGGTTAGGGTTAGGGTTAGGGTTAGGGTTAGGGTTAGGGTTAGGGTTACATAGTGCTTCCCGACGGCTTTTAGGGTCAATATGGGTATCAAACGGAAGCTCTAAACATATCCGGTACATAGAACCTAAGACAACCTAACCAATTTAGCTATTTCCGGTAGAAAATGGCGATCGAAGTTGAAAAACGAAAAAAAATGTATTAATTTCCGATTTTTGATAATTGTATGTTAATTATTTCCGTATAAGGAATCTTTTCGTATATATATTATGGTGATAATATTTAATTAGCCGGAGATCCGGAAATCCCCACTATAACTGGACCACTGCTAATTAATATAGCAATTATGCAATTCCGACATATGGATATGATAGACCATGCGAAGATAATGCGACATGCTTGTTTTGAGCCTAACATGTTAGTTATGGGCGGAGTAACGGAAGTTTAATTTTAATACGTAATGGTATATAAAACGGTTATCTTCGGATAATGCAAGATTACAAGGTGCGACTTAAAAATGCATGTTACGACCACGTTTGGCATGCACTGAACATGCGAAATGTATGTTTTTATTTTCAAAAAAAAATTAGATAATACTTAAGTATTTTAGAGTTAAGGTCTAATAATGGAAAGGTCATTTAAATCAATGTACTATGCTTTACTAAGGTCAATAGGCATGTCAAAGGTCTGTCATATAATATAGGGTTTATTTTTATTATTGAAGGTCAAAGGTCATTTTAAAGGTCACTTTTTTAAGGTTATTTTTGGACTTTTTGTAAGAATCTAAGATCTTTTTTTCCTATAATTAGGGTTAGGGTTAGGGTTAGGGTTAGGGTTAGGGTTAGGGTTAGGGTTAGGGTTAGGGTTAGGGGTTAGGGGTTAGGGTTAGGGTTAGGGTTAGGGTTAGGGTTAGGGTTAGGGTTAGGGTTAGGGTTAGGGTTAGGGTTAGGGTTAGGGTTAGGGTTAGGGTTAGGGTTAGGGTTAGGGTTAGGGTTAGGGTTAGGGGTTAGGGTTAGGGTTAGGGTTAGGGTTAGGGTTAGGGTTAGGGTTAGGGTTAGGGTTAGGGTTAGGGTTAGGGTTAGGGTTAGGGTTAGGGTTAGGGTTAGGGTTAGGGGTTAGGGTTAGGGTTAGGGTTAGGGTTAGGGTTAGGGTTTAGGGTTAGGGTTAGGGTTAGGGTTAGGGTTAGGGTTAGGGTTAGGGTTAGGGTTAGGGTTAGGGTTAGGGTTAGGGTTAGGGTTAGGGTTAGGGTTAGGGTTAGGGTTAGGGTTAGGGTTAGGGTTAGGGTTAGGGTTAGGGTTAGGGTTAGGGTTAGGGTTAGGGTTAGGGTTAGGGTTAGGGTTAGGGTTAGGGTTAGGGTTAGGGTTAGGGTTAGGGTTAGGGTTAGGGTTAGGGTTAGGGTTAGGGTTAGGGTTAGGGTTAGGGTTAGGGTTAGGGTTAGGGTTAGGGTTAGGGTTAGGGTTAGGGTTAGGGTTAGGGTTAGGGTTAGGGTTAGGGTTAGGGTTAGGGTTAGGGTTAGGGTTAGGGTTAGGGTTAGGGTTAGGGTTAGGGTTAGGGTTAGGGTTAGGGTTAGGGTTAGGGTTAGGGTTAGGGTTAGGGTTAGGGTTAGGGTTAGGGTTAGGGTTAGGGTTAGGGTTAGGGTTAGGGTTAGGGTTTAGGGTTAGGGTTAGGGTTAGGGTTTAGGGTTAGGGTTAGGGTTAGGGTTAGGGTTAGGGTTAGGGTTAGGGTTTAGGGTTAGGGTTAGGGGTTAGGGTTAGGGTTAGGGTTAGGGTTAGGGTTAGGGTTAGGGTTAGGGTTAGGGTTAGGGTTAGGGTTAGGGTTAGGGTTAGGGTTAGGGTTAGGGTTAGGGTTAGGGTTAGGGTTAGGGTTAGGGTTAGGGTTAGGGTTAGGTTAGGGTTAGGGTTAGGGTTAGGGTTAGGGTTAGGGTTAGGGTTAGGGTTAGGGTTAGGGTTAGGGTTAGGGTTAGGGTTAGGGTTAGGGTTAGGGTTAGGGTTAGGGTTAGGGTTAGGGTTAGGGTTAGGGTTAGGGTTAGGGTTAGGGTTAGGGTTAGGGTTAGGGTTAGGGTTAGGTTAGGGTTAGGGTTAGGGTTAGGGTTAGGGTTAGGGTTAGGGTTAGGGTTAGGGTTAGGGTTAGGGTTAGGGTTAGGGTTAGGGTTAGGGTTAGGGTTAGGGTTAGGGTTAGGGTTAGGGTTAGGGTTAGGGTTAGGGTTAGGGTTAGGGTTAGGGTTAGGGTTAGGGTTAGGGTTAGGGTTAGGGTTTAGGGTTAGGGTTAGGGTTAGGGTTAGGGTTAGGGTTAGGGTTAGGGTTAGGGTTAGGGTTAGGGTTAGGTTAGGGTTAGGGTTAGGGTTAGGGTTAGGGTTAGGGTTAGGGTTAGGGTTAGGGTTAGGGTTAGGTTAGGGTTAGGGTTAGGGTTAGGGTTAGGGTTAGGGTTAGGGTTAGGGTTAGGGTTAGGGTTAGGGTTAGGGTTAGGGTTAGGGTTAGGGTTAGGGTTAGGGTTAGGGTTAGGGTTAGGGTTAGGGTTAGGGTTAGGGTTAGGGTTAGGGTTAGGGTTAGGGTTAGGGTTAGGGTTAGGGTTAGGGTTAGGGTTAGGGTTAGGGTTAGGGTTAGGGTTAGGGTTAGGGTTAGGGTTAGGGTTAGGGTTAGGGTTAGGGTTAGGGTTAGGGTTAGGGTTAGGGTTAGGGTTAGGGTTAGGGTTAGGGTTAGGGTTAGGGTTAGGGTTAGGGTTAGGGTTAGGGTTAGGGTTAGGGTTAGGGTTAGGGTTAGGGTTAGGGTTAGGGTTAGGGTTAGGGTTAGGGTTAGGGTTAGGGTTAGGGTTAGGGTTAGGGTTAGGGTTAGGGTTAGGGTTAGGGTTAGGGTTAGGGTTAGGTTAGGGTTAGGGTTAGGGTTAGGGTTAGGGTTAGGGTTAGGGTTAGGGTTAGGGTTAGGGTTAGGGTTAGGGTTAGGTTAGGGTTAGGGTTAGGGTTAGGGTTAGGGTTAGGGTTAGGGTTAGGGTTAGGGTTAGGGTTAGGGTTAGGGTTAGGGTTAGGGTTAGGGTTAGGGTTAGGGTTAGGGTTAGGGTTAGGGTTAGGGTTAGGGTTAGGGTTAGGGTTAGGGTTAGGGTTAGGGTTAGGGTTAGGGTTAGGGTTAGGGTTAGGTTAGGGTTAGGGTTAGGGTTAGGGTTAGGGTTAGGGTTAGGGTTAGGGTTAGGGTTAGGGTTAGGGTTAGGGTAGGGTTAGGGTTAGGGTTAGGGTTAGGGTTAGGGTTAGGGTTAGGGTTAGGGTTAGGGTTAGGGTTAGGGTTAGGGTTAGGGTTAGGGTTAGGGTTAGGGTTAGGGTTAGGGTTAGGGTTAGGGTTAGGGTTAGGGTTAGGGTTAGGGGTTAGGGTTAGGGTTAGGGTTAGGGTTAGGGTTAGGGTTAGGGTTAGGGTTAGGGTTAGGGTTAGGGTTAGGGTTAGGGTTAGGGTTAGGGTTAGGGTTAGGGTTAGGGTTAGGGTTAGGGTTAGGGTTAGGGTTAGGGTTAGGGTTAGGGTTAGGGTTAGGGTTAGGGTTAGGGTTAGGGTTAGGGTTAGGGTTAGGGTTAGGGTTAGGGTTAGGGTTAGGGTTAGGGTTAGGGTTAGGGTTAGGGTTAGGGTTAGGGTTAGGGTTAGGGTTAGGGTTAGGGTTAGGGTTAGGGTTAGGGTTAGGGTTAGGGTTAGGGTTAGGGTTAGGGTTAGGGTAGGGTTAGGGTTAGGGTTAGGGTTAGGGTTAGGGTTAGGGTTAGGGTTAGGGTTAGGGTTAGGGTTAGGGTTAGGGTTAGGGTTAGGGTTAGGGTTAGGGTTAGGGTTAGGGTTAGGGTTAGGGTTAGGGTTAGGGTTAGGGTTAGGGTTAGGGTTAGGGTTAGGGTTAGGGTTAGGGTTAGGGTTAGGGTTAGGGTTAGGGTTAGGGTTAGGGTTAGGGTTAGGGTTAGGGTTAGGGTTAGGGTTAGGGTTAGGGTTAGGGTTAGGGTTAGGGTTAGGGTTAGGGTTAGGGTTAGGGTTAGGGTTAGGGTTAGGGTTAGGGTTAGGGTTAGGGTTAGGGTTAGGGTTAGGGTTAGGGTTAGGGTTAGGGTTAGGGTTAGGGTTAGGGTTAGGGTTAGGGTTAGGGTTAGGGTTAGGGTTAGGGTTAGGGTTAGGGTTAGGGTTAGGGTAGGGTTAGGGTTAGGGTTAGGGTTAGGGTTAGGGTTAGGGTTAGGGTTAGGGTTAGGGTTAGGGTTAGGGTTAGGGTTAGGGTT
>CAUJGJ010000064.1:0-17500 GCA_963170055.1 Halisarca cf. caerulea | reverse complement strand
CTAACCCTAACCCTAACCCTAACCCTAACCCTAACCCTAACCCTAACCCTAACCCTAACCCTAACCCTAACCCTAACCCTAACCCTAACCCTAACCCTAACCCTAACCCTAACCCTAACCCTAACCCTAACCCTAACCCTAACCCTAACCCTAACCCTAACCCTAACCCTAACCCTAACCCTAACCCTAACCCTAACCCTAACCCTAACCCTAACCCTAACCCTAACCCTAACCCCTAACCCTAACCCTAACCCTAACCCCTAACCCTAACCCTAACCCTAACCCTAACCCTAACCCTAACCCTAACCCTAACCCTAACCCTAACCCTAACCCTAACCCTAACCCTAACCCCTAACCCTAACCCTAACCCTAACCCTAACCCTAACCCTAACCCTAACCCTAACCCCTAACCCTAACCCTAACCCTAACCCTAACCGTTAGGGTTACCGTTAGGGTTACCGTTAGGGTTACCGTTAGGGTTACCGTTAGGGTTACCGTTAGGGTTACCGTTAGGGTTACCGTTAGGGTTACCGTTAGGGTTACCGTTAGGGTTACCGTTAGGGTTACCGTTAGGGTTACCGTTAGGGTTACCGTTAGGGTTACCGTTAGGGTTACCGTTAGGGTTACCGTTAGGGTTACCGTTAGGGTTACCGTTAGGGTTACCGTTAGGGTTACCGTTAGGGTTACCGTTAGGGTTACCGTTAGGGTTACCGTTAGGGTTACCGTTAGGGTTACCGTTAGGGAACGTGTGGTGGCGTGGAAAATTGAAATATTCACCACAGGAAGTGTTCCCTTTGATGTAAGACAGCGTGTGGAGATGTTGGAAGTTAAAATTTTCACGAGAAGTTTATCCGTTGATGCAGGAGTCCATGTGCAGGCGTGTGAAATTGAAATTTTCATGCCAAGAAGTAATCCCTTTGATGTGAGAAGCCATCTTGAAGCGTGATAAATTATTTTTACAACAGGAAGTGTTCCTTTTCGTGCAGGAAGCCATGTAATTTCATGGGAAATGGCAATTTTCATCTCATGATGTGTTCCCTTTAACCGTTAAACATTCCAAAGCCACTTAAGTGTTTCGCGCACATAAACTGCAAAAGTTCCAATTTTCTTCGTTGATTTTTTATATGTAAAGTTTAGGCCTAGTTTCTACTATTGATTGGCACATTTTCTTATAGTTTGGTAGTAATGCGTTCTGTACTATAGCTGAAACATTCTATGTACAGATTACTGTTATACAAGTTATTCCTATGCATATACGTGTTATTTTACTTAGAATATGCAGTTATGCGAAGTTATAGTCTAGTATACGGATTGTTCTTTACGGCAAAGTATGGAGAAGGGCAGTGATGCGCCGTATTGTGGAGATTACCTCCTTGCAGGTAAAGGATATTCTCACACGCTTGTTCTTTGAGCTTCAGACAAGACATACCATCGTTTTGGAAGTTTTACAGGGGGATTTGACGTTCGTAGAATCGTCCTGATGGTGGGGCCATCCGAGGAAATTTGTCCTTTGCGTTTCTTGCATTTGTACTGGGACATAATCTCCTTTGCCAGCTTCAGTGTGCTCTTTCAATGTCGTCTTGAAGCACTGAAGAGATTTACGCGTCAAAGTATGCAAGTTGATTAGACAGTCGACTAGGAAGTAGAAGAGACGCATTCACCAATGCCTTGACTTTTAGCTGCAACTTTTCGTTTTTGTTTCTGTCAATGTATTTTCAGTGTTAAATGTGTAGCTGCGTTGAATTTTGTAACGAAATGTTTACCAGCCGATTGATAACGTATGTATAAACGAGTTTACAAATTTAGGTACGTAGTACTTACAGGTTTGGAGGCCAATACGAAGTTTTGCGTAGAAAATGGAACACCAAGACTTGTATGAAGATCTCACTAGCTACAAACTACATTCGGGACAAGCTAGAAGTTTCCTACAAGTCAACAGAACAGCAGAAAACCGTTGGCAAAAATAACCTATTTTCACACCGCAAAAGCCACTCAAGTGTCTTTGGAACGTTCGCGCAAAATTTCAAAATGGGAATTGGAATGTTTAAGGGTTAATGGGGGAAGCCTGAAATCTGGAAACTGTTTAGTTTAAAATTTAAATTTTCATTAGAGATCGTTTTTTTTATGCGGGTCCCTATGTGTTGTTGTGGGAAATGGAAATTTTCATGGTTAGGGTAGTTTTCCTTTTGATCCTGAGAGTTATGTGGAGGCGAGGGAAATTGAATTTTCACCTTAAGAAGTTTTCCCTTTAATGTTATTTTCTAATTTTCGGTAAAAATTTCAATTTTCACAACAGGAAGTGTTCCCTTTGATGTGAGAAGCCATGTGGAGTTTTGAGTTATTTAAAATTTTCAACACAGGAAGTGTTCCCTTTGATGCATTCAACCATGTGGAGTCGTGGGAAAATGTTATTTATTCCACGGGAAGTTTTCCCTTTGACGCTGAAAGCCATGTTTGGCGTTTGAAATAGAAACTTAACCACAGGAAGGATTCATTTTTAAAGTCATATAGTTGTACCGGTTTAGCAATGAGCTGTACTGGTATGGCAACGATCTGTACTGGTATGGCAATGAGCTGTACTGGTATGGCAATGCGCTGTACCGGTATTGCAATGCGCTGTACCGGTATAGCAATCAGCTGTACCAGTATAGTAATGAGCTGTACTTGTATGGTAACGAGCTGTACTTTGAAATAGAAATTTTCACTACAGGAACTGTTCCTTTTGATGCGGGAAGCCATCTGGAGGCGTGGTAAATTGAAATTTTCATTTAAGGAAGTGTTCCCTTTGAAGCGGGAAGCCATCTAGAGTCGTGGAAATTTGAAATTTTAAACAAGGAAGTGTTCTCTTTGATGTGGTAAGCCATGTGGAGTAATGGGAAAATCAAATTTTCACCAAGGAAGTGTTCCATTTGATGTGGGGAGCAATCTGGTGGCGTGGGAAATTAAAATTTTCACCTCAGGCAGTGTTCCCTTTCATGCAGGAAACTATGTGGTGGAGTGGGAAATTGAAAATTGACAACAGGAAGATTTCTTTTGGTTGCGGGAAAAATTCTCCAGTCGTCGGAAATTGTCCAGTGGGAATGAGCTTGGTGCTAGTGCCGAATATTGGTATTAGCACCAGCATATAAAACACAATAAAAATACGCCCTAAGATCTTAAGAAACTTCATGTGTGTCCACTGGGAATTTGGGTGGTACTAGTGCCAAATATTGGTATTAGCACCAGCATATCCAACACTAAACGAATACGCCCACAGTACTTATGAAATTTCATGTGTGTCTACAAGAAATGTGCGTGGTGCTAGTGCCAAATATTGGTATTAGCACCAGCATATCTAACACTACACAAATTCGCTCACAGCACTTCAGAAACTTCATGTGTGTCAATTGGGAATGTGCGTGGCGCTAGTGCCAAATATTGATATTAGCACAACCATATCCAACCTACACAAATACGCCCACTGAACTTCGGAAACTCAATGTGTGTCCACTGGGAATGTGTATGGTGCTAGTGTCAAATATTGGTATTAGCAACAGCATATCCAACACTACACAAATACGCCCAAAGGTCTTCAGAAACTTTATGGGTGTCCACTGGGAATGTGCATGGTGTTAGTGCTAAATATTGGTATTAGCACCAGCATATCCAACACTACACAAATACGCCCACAGCACTTAATATTCTTCATGTGTGTCTATGGGAATGTGCGTGCTGATAGTGCCAAATATTGGTATTAGCACCAGCATACCCAAAACTACACAAAAACACCCACAGTACTTATGAAATTTCATGTGTGTCTACTAGGAATGTGTGTGGTGCTACTGCCAAATATTGGTATTAGCACCAGCATATCCAACACTAAACAAATACGCCCACAGATCTTAAGAAACTCCATGTATGTCCACTTGGAATATGCGTGGTGCTAGTGCCAAATATTGGTAATTGCACCAGCATATCCAACACTACAAAAATACGCCCACAGCACTTAATATTCTTCATGTGTGTCTATGGGAATGTGCGTGCTGCTAGTGCCAAATATTGGTATTAGCACCAGCATACCCAAAACTACACAAATACACCCACAGTACTTATGAAATTTCATGTGTGTCTAGTAGGAATGTGTGTGGTGCTACTGCCAAATATTGGTATTAGCACCAGCATATCCAACACTGCAAAAAAACGCCTACAGCACTTCAGAAACTTCATGTGTGTCAATTGGGAATGTGCGTGGTGCTAGTGCCAAATATTGATATTAGCACAACAAAATCCAACACTACACAAATACGCCCACTGCACTTCGGAAACTTAATGTGTGTCCACTGGGAATGTGTATGGTGCTAGTGCCAAATATTGGTATGAGCACCAGCATATCCAACACTACACAAATACGCCCACAGGTCTTCAGAAACTTCATGTGTGTCCACTGGGAATGTGCATGGTGCTAGTGCTAAATATTGGTATTAGCACCAGCATATACAACACTACACAAATGCACTCACAGCAATTAAAAACTTCATGGGTGTCAACTATTAATGTGCATGGTGCTTTTACCAAATATTGGTAATAGCACCAGCATATCCAACACTGCACAATAACGCTTACAGCACTTCACAAACTTCATGTGTGTCCATTAGGAATATGCATGGTAATATTGCCAAATATTGTTATTAGCACCAGCACATCCAACACTACACAAATACGCTCACAGCACTTCAGAAATTTCATGTGTTTCCACTGGGAATGTGCGTGGTGCTAGTGCCAAACATTGGTATTAGCACCAGCATATCCAACACTACAAAAATACACCCTCAGTACTTATGAAATTTTCAAGTGTATCTACTTGGAATGTGCGTGGTGTTACTGCCAAATATTTGTATTAGCACCAGCATATCCAACACTACACAAATAAGCCCACTGCACTTAATATTCTTCATATGTGTCTATGGGAATGTGCGTGCTGCTAGTGCCAAATATAGGCATTAGCACCAGCATACCCAAAACTACACAAATACACCCACACTACTTATGAAATTTCATGTGTGTCTAATAGGAATGTGTGTGGTGCTACAGCCAAATATTGGTATTAGCACCAGCATATCCAACACTAAAAAAATACGCCCACAGATCTTTACAAACTCCATGTATGTCCACTGGGAATATGCGTGGTGCTATTGCCAAATATTGGTAATAGCACCAGCATATCCAACACTGCACAAAAACGCCTTCAGAACTTCAGAAACTTCATTTGTGTCAATTGGGAATGTGCGTGGTGCTAGTGCCAAATATTGATATTAGCACAACCATATCCAACACTACACAAATGCGCCCACTTCACTTCGGAAACTTAATGTGTGTCCACTGTTAATGTGTATGGTGCTAGTGCCAAATATTGGTATTAGCACCAGCATATCCAACACTACACAAATACGCCCACAGGTCTTCAGAAACTTCATCTGTGTCAACTGGGAATGTGCATGGTGCTAGTGCCAAATATTGGTATTAGCACCAGCATATCCAACACTACACAAATACGCCTATATATCTTAAGAAACTCCATGTATGTCCAATGGGAATGCGGGTGGTGCTAGTGCAAAACATTGGTATAAGCACCAGCATATCCAACACTACACAAATGTTCCCGCAGCAATTCAAAAACATCAGGGGTGTCGGCTGGGGTCGTAAGTGGTGCTAGTGCTAAATATTGGTATTAGCACCAGCATATCCAACACTACACAAATACGCCCACAGTACTTATGAAATTTCATTTGTGTCAACTATTAATGTGCATGGTGCTTATACCAAATATTGGTAATAGCACCAGCATATCCAACACTACACAAATACGCCCACAGCACTTCAGAAACTTCATGTGTGTCAATTGGGAATGTGCGTGGTCCTATTACCAAATATTGGTATTAGCACCAGCATATCCAACACTACTTTAATACGCTCACAGCACTTCGTAAACTTCATGTGTGTCCACTGGGAATGTGTGTGGTGCTAGTGCCAAATGTTGGTATTAGCACCAGCATATCCAACACTACACAAATGCGCTCACAGCACTTCAGAAAGGTAATGTGTGTCCACTGGGATTGTGCGCGGTGTTAGTGCCAAATAATGGTATTAGCACCAGCATATCCAACATTACACAAATACGCCTACAGTAGTTAAGAAACTTCATGTGTGTCCACTGGGAATGTGCGTGGTGCTAGTGCCAAATATTGGTATTAGCACCAGCATATCCAACACTACACAAATACGCCCACAGCACTTCTGAATCTTCATGTGTGAACTGGGAATGTGCGTGGTGCTAGTGCCAAATATTGGTATTAGCACCAGCTTATCCAACACTACACAAATACGCCCACAGCACTTCAGAAAGGTCATGTGTGTCCACTGGGAATGTGCGTGGTGCTAGTGCCAAATATTGGTATTAACACCAGCATATCCAACACTACACAAATGCGCTCACAGCACTTCAGAAAGGTCATGTGTGTCCACTGGGATTGTGCGCGGTGCTAGTGCCAAATAATTGTATTAGCACCAGCATATCCAACATTACACAAATACGCCTACAGTAGTTAAGAAACTTCATGTGTGTCCTCTGGGAATGTGCGTGGTGCTAGTGCCAAATATTGGTATTAGCACCAGCATATCCAACACTACACAAATACGCCCTCAGCAGTTAAGAAACTTCATGTGTGCCCTCTGTAAATGTGCGTGGTGCTAGTGCCAAATATTGGTATTTGCACCAGCATATAAAACACTACACAAATACACCCACAGCACTTCAGAAACTTCATATTTGTCCACTGGGAATGTGCGTTGTGCTAGTGCCAAATATTGGTATTAGCACCAGCATATCCAACACTACACAAATACGCCCTCAGCAGTTAAGAAACTTCATGTGTGTCCACTGGGAATGTGCGTGGTGCTAGTGCCAAATATTGGTATTAGCACCAGCATATCCAACACTACTTTAATACGCTCAAAGCACTTCGTAAACTTCATGTGTGTCCACTGGGAATGTGTGTGGTGCTAGTGCCAAATATTGGTATTAGCACCAGCATATCCAACACTACACAAATACGCCCACAGCACTTCAGAAAGGTCATGTGTGTCAACTTGGAATGTGCGTGGTGCTAGTGCCAAATATTGGTATTAGCACCATTATATCCAACACTACACAAATGCGCTCACAGCACTTCAGAAAGGTCATGTGTGTCCACTGGGATTGTGCGCGGTGCTAGTTCCAAATAATGGTATTAGCACCAGCATATCCAACATTACACAAATACGCCAACAGTAGTTAAGAAACTTCATGTGTGTCCACTGGGAATGTGCGTGGTGATAGTGCCAAATATTGGTATTAGCACCAGCATATCCAACACTACACAAATACGCCCACAGCACTTCAGAAACTTCATGTGTGTCCACTGGGAATGTGCGTGGTGCTAGTGCCAAATATTGGTATTAGCACCAGCATATCCAACACTACACAAATACGCCCTCAGCAGTTAAGAAACTTCATGTGTGTACACTGGAAATGTGCGTGGTGCTAGTGCCAAATATTGGTATTAGCACCAGCATATACAACACTACACAAATGCTTTCACAGCACTTCAGAAATTTCATGTGTGTCCACTGGGAATGTGCGTGGTGCTAGTGCCAAATATTGGTATTAGCACCAGCATATACAACAGTACACAAAAGCGCCCACAGCACTTCAGAAACTTAATGTGTGTCCACTGGGAATATACGTGGTGCTAGTGCCAAATATTGGTATTAGCACCAGCATATACAACAGTACACAAATGCGCCCACAGCACTTCAGAATCTTCATGTGTGTCCACTGGGAATGTGCGTGGTGCTAGTGCCAAATATTGGTATTAGCACCAGCATATCCAACACTACACAAATACGCCCTCAGCAGTTAAGAAACTTCATGTGTGTCCACTGGGAATGTGCGTGGTGCTTGTACCAAATATTGGTATTAGCACCAGCATATCCAACACTACACAAATACGCCCACAGCACTTCAGAAACTTCATATGTGTCCACTGGGAATGTACGTGGTGCTAGTGCCAAATATTGGTATTAGCACCAGCATATCCAACACTACACAAATACGCCCACAGCACTTCAGAATCTTCATGTGTGTCCACTGGGAATGTGCGTGGTGCTAGTGCCAAATATTGGTATTAGCACCAGCATATCCAACTCTACACAAATACGCCCACAGCACTTCACAAACTTCATGTGTGTCCACTGGGAATGTGCGTGTTGCTTGTGCCAAATATTGGTATTAGCACCAGCATATACAACACTACACAAATGCGCTCACAGCACTTCAGAAAGGTCATGTGTGTCCAATGGGATTGTGCGCGGTGCTAGTGCCAAATAATGGTATTAGCACCAGCATATCCAACATTACACAAATACGCCTACAGTAGTTAAGAAACTTCATGTGTGTCCTCTGGGAATGTGCGTGGTGCTAGTGCCAAATATTGGTATTAGCACCAGCATATCCAACACTACACAAATACGCCCACAGCATATAAGAAACTTCATGTGTGTCAACTGGGAATGTGCGTGGTGCTAGTGCCAAATATTGGTATTAGCACCAGCATATTCAACACTACACAAATACGCCCACAGCACTTCAGAAAGGTCATGTGTGTCCACTGGGAATGTGCGTGGTGCTAGTGCCAAATATTGGTATTGGCACCAGCATATCCAACACTACACAAAAACGCCCTCAGCAGTTAAGAAACTTCATGTGTGCCCACTGGAAATGTGCGTGGTGCTAGTGCCAAATATTGGTATTTGCACCAGCATATCCAACACTACACAAATACGCCCACAGCACTTCAGAAACTTCATGTGTGTCCACTGGGAATGTATGTGGTGCTAGTACCAAATATTGGTATTAGCACCAGCATATCCAACACTACACAAATACGCCCACAGCACTTCAGAATCTTCATGTGTGTCCACTGGGAATGTGCGTGGTGCTAGTGCCAAATATTGGTATTAGCACCAGCATATCCAACACTACACAAATACGCCCACAGCACTTCAGAATCTTCATGTGTGTCCACTGGGAATGTGCGTGGTGCTTGTACCAAATATTGGTATTAGCACCAGCATATCCAACACTACACAAATACGCCCACAGCACTTCAGAAACTTCATGTGTGTCCACTGGGAATGTGCGTGGTGCTAGTGCCAAATATTGGTATTGGCACCAGCATATACAACACTACACAAATACGCCCACAGCACTTCTGAATCTTCATGTTTGTCCACTGGGAATGTGCGTGGTGCTAGTGCCAAATATTGGTATTGGCACCAGCATATCCAACACTACACAAAAACGCCCTCAGCAGTTAAGAAACTTCATGTGTGCCCACTGGAAATGTGCGTGGTGCTAGTGCCAAATATTGGTATTAGCACAAGCATATCCAACACTACACAAATACGCCCACAGCACTTCACAAACTTCATGTGTGTCCACTGGGAATGTGCGTGTTGCTTGTGCCAAATATTGGTATTAGCACCAGCATATCCAACACTACACAAATGCGCTCACAGCACTTCAGAAAGGTCATGTGTGTCCAATGGGATTGTGCGCGGTGCTAGTGCCAAATAATGGTATTAGCACCAGCATATCCAACACTACACAAATACGCCCACAGCACTTCAGAATCTTCATGTGTGTCCACTGGGAATGTGCGTGGTGCTAGTGCCAAATATTGGTATTAACACCAGCATATCCAACACTACACAAATACGCCCACAGCACTTCAGAATCTTCATGTGTGTCCACTGGGAATGTGCGTGGTGCTAGTACCAAATATTGGTATTAGCACCAGCATATCCAACACTACACAAATACGCCCACAGCACTTCACAAACTTCATGTGTGTCCACTGGGAATGTGCGTGGTGCTAGTGCCAAATATTGGTATTGGCACCAGCATATACAACACTACACAAATACGCCCACAGCACTTCAGAATCTTCATGTTTGTCCACTGGGAATGTGCGTTGTGCTAGTGCCAAATATTGGTATTAGCACCAGCATATCCAACACTACACAAATACGCCCACAGCACTTCACAAACTTCATGTGTGTCCACTGGGAATGTGCGTGGTGCTAGTGCCAAATATTGGTATTAGCACCAGCATATTCAACTCTACACAAATACGCCCACAGCACTTCAGAAACTTCATGTTTGTCCACTGGGAATGTGCGTGGTGCTAGTGCCAAATATTGGTATTGGCACCAGCATATCCAACACTACACAAAAACGCCCACAGTAGTTAAGAAACTTCATGTGTGCCCACTGGAAATGTGCGTGGTGCTAGTGCCAAATATTGGTATTTGCACCAGCATATCCAACACTACACAAATACGCCCACAGCACTTCAGAATCTTCATGTGTGTCCACTGGGAATGTGCGTGGTGCTAGTGCCAAATATTGGTATTAGCACCAGCATATCCAACACTACACAAATACGCCCACAGCAATTCAGAATCTTCATGTGTGCCCACTGGGAATGTGCGTGGTGCTAGTACCAAATATTGGTATTAGCACCAGCATATCCAACACTACACAAATACGCCCACAGCACTTCAGAAACTTCATGTTTGTCCACTGGGAATGTGCGTTGTGCTAGTGCCAAATATTGGTATTAGCACCAGCATATCCAACACTACACAAATACGCCCACAGCACTTCACAAACTTCATGTGTGTCCACTGGGAATGTGCGTGTTGCTTGTGCCAAATATTGGTATTAGCACCAGCATATCCAACACTACACAAATGCGCTCACAGCACTTCAGAAAGGTCATGTGTGTCCAATGGGATTGTGCGCGGTGCTAGTGCCAAATAATGGTATTAGCACCAGCATATCCAACACTACACAAATACGCCCACAGCACTTCAGAATCTTCATGTGTGTCCACTGGGAATGTGCGTGGTGCTAGTGCCAAATATTGGTATTAACACCAGCATATCCAACACTACACAAATACGCCCACAGCACTTCAGAATCTTCATGTGTGTCCACTGGGAATGTGCGTGGTGCTAGTACCAAATATTGGTATTAGCACCAGCATATCCAACACTACACAAATACGCCCACAGCACTTCACAAACTTCATGTGTGTCCACTGGGAATGTGCGTGGTGCTAGTGCCAAATATTGGTATTGGCACCAGCATATACAACACTACACAAATACGCCCACAGCACTTCAGAATCTTCATGTTTGTCCACTGGGAATGTGCGTTGTGCTAGTGCCAAATATTGGTATTAGCACCAGCATATCCAACACTACACAAATACGCCCACAGCACTTCACAAACTTCATGTGTGTCCACTGGGAATGTGCGTGGTGCTAGTGCCAAATATTGGTATTAGCACCAGCATATTCAACTCTACACAAATACGCCCACAGCACTTCAGAAACTTCATGTTTGTCCACTGGGAATGTGCGTGGTGCTAGTGCCAAATATTGGTATTGGCACCAGCATATCCAACACTACACAAAAACGCCCTCAGCAGTTAAGAAACTTCATGTGTGCCCACTGGAAATGTGCGTGGTGCTAGTGCCAAATATTGGTATTTGCACCAGCATATCCAACACTACACAAATACGCCCACAGCACTTCAGAATCTTCATGTGTGTCCACTGGGAATGTGCGTGGTGCTAGTGCCAAATATTGGTATTAGCACCAGCATATCCAACACTACACAAATACGCCCACAGCAATTCAGAATCTTCATGTGTGCCCACTGGGAATGTGCGTGGTGCTAGTACCAAATATTGGTATTAGCACCAGCATATCCAACACTACACAAATACGCCCACAGCACTTCAGAAACTTCATGTGTGTCCACTGGGAATGTGCGTGGTGCTAGTGCCAAATATTGGTTTTGGCACCAGCATATACAACACTACACAAATACGCCCACAGCACTTCAGAATCTTCATGTTTGTCCACTGGGAATGTGCGTGGTGCTAGTGCCAAATATTGGTATTAGCACCAGCATATCCAACACTACACAAATACGCCCACAGCACTTCAGAATCTTCATGTGTGTCCACTGGGAATGTGCGTGGTGCTTGTACCAAATATTGGTATTAGCACCAGCATATCCAACACTACACAAATACGCCCACAGCACTTCAGAAACTTCATGTGTGTCCACTGGGAATGTGCGTGGTGCTAGTGCCAAATATTGGTATTGGCACCAGCATATACAACACTACACAAATACGCCCACAGCACTTCTGAATCTTCATGTGTGTCCACTGGGAAAGTTGGTGGTGCTAGTGTCAATTATTGGTATTTGCACCAGCATATCCAACACTACACAAATACGCCCACAGCATATAAGAAACTTCATGTGTGTAAACTGGGAATGTGCGTGGTGCTAGTGCCAAATATTGGTATTGGCACCAGCATATCCAACACTACACAAAAACGCCCTCAGCAGTTAAGAAACTTCATGTGTGCCCACTGGAAATGTGCGTGGTGCTAGTGCCAAATATTGGTATTTGCACCAGCATATACAACACTACACAAATACGCCCACAGCACTTCAGAAACTTCATGTGTGTCCACTGGGAATGTACGTGGTGCTAGTACCAAATATTGGTATTAGCACCAGCATATCCAACACTACACAAATACGCCCACAGCACTTCAGAATCTTCATGTGTGTCCACTGGGAATGTGCGTGGTGCTAGTGCCAAATATTGGTATTAGCACCAGCATATCCAACACTACACAAATACGCCCACAGCACTTCAGAATCTTCATGTGTGTCCACTGGGAATGTGCGTGGTGCTTGTACCAAATATTGGTATTAGCACCAGCATATCCAACACTACACAAATACGCCCACAGCACTTCAGAAACTTCATGTGTGTCCACTGGGAATGTGCGTGGTGCTAGTGCCAAATATTGGTATTGGCACCAGCATATACAACACTACACAAATACGCCCACAGCACTTCTGAATCTTCATGTGTGTCCACTGGGAAAGTGCGTGGTTCTAGTGCCAAATATTGGTATTTGCACCAGCATATCCAACACTACACAAATACGCCCACAGCTTATAAGAAACTTCATGTGTGTCAACTTGGAATGTGCGTGGTGCTAGTGCCAAATATTGGTATTAGCACCAACATATACAACACTACACAAATACGCCCACAGCACTTCACAAACTTCATGTGTGTCCACTGGGAATTTGCGTGGTGCTAGTGCCAATATTGGTATTAGCACCAGCATATCCAACACTACACAAATTCGCCTACAGCACTTCAGAAACTTCATGTTTGTCCACTGGGAATGTGCGTGGTGCTAGTGCCAAATATTGGTATTGGCACCAGCATATCCAACACTACACAAAAACGCCCTCAGCAGTTAAGAAACTTCATGTGTGCCCACTGGAAATGTGCGTGGTGCTAGTGCCAAATATTGGTATTAGCACCAGCATATCCAACACTACACAAATACGCCCACAGCACTTCACAAACTTCATGTGTGTCCACTGGGAATGTGCGTGTTGCTTGTGCCAAATATTGGTATTAGCACCAGCATATCCAACACTACACAAATGCGCTCACAGCACTTCAGAAAGGTCATGTGTGTCCAATGGGATTGTGCGCGGTGCTAGTGCCAAATAATGGTATTAGCACCAGCATATCCAACACTACACAAATACGCCCACAGCACTTCAGAATCTTCATGTGTGTCCACTGGGAATGTGCGTGGTGCTAGTGCCAAATATTGGTATTAACACCAGCATATCCAACACTACACAAATACGCCCACAGCACTTCAGAATCTTCATGTGTGTCCACTGGGAATGTGCGTGGTGCTAGTACCAAATATTGGTATTAGCACCAGCATATCCAACACTACACAAATACGCCCACAGCACTTCACAAACTTCATGTGTGTCCACTGGGAATGTGCGTGGTGCTAGTGCCAAATATTGGTATTGGCACCAGCATATACAACACTACACAAATACGCCCACAGCACTTCAGAATCTTCATGTTTGTCCACTGGGAATGTGCGTTGTGCTAGTGCCAAATATTGGTATTAGCACCAGCATATCCAACACTACACAAATACGCCCACAGCACTTCACAAACTTCATGTGTGTCCACTGGGAATGTGCGTGGTGCTAGTGCCAAATATTGGTATTAGCACCAGCATATTCAACTCTACACAAATACGCCCACAGCACTTCAGAAACTTCATGTTTGTCCACTGGGAATGTGCGTGGTGCTAGTGCCAAATATTGGTATTGGCACCAGCATATCCAACACTACACAAAAACGCCCTCAGCAGTTAAGAAACTTCATGTGTGCCCACTGGGAATGTGCGTGGTGCTAGTGCCAAATATTGGTATTTGCACCAGCATATCCAACACTACACAAATACGCCCACAGCACTTCAGAATCTTCATGTGTGTCCACTGGGAATGTGCGTGGTGCTAGTGCCAAATATTGGTATTAGCACCAGCATATCCAACACTACACAAATACGCCCACAGCAATTCAGAATCTTCATGTGTGCCCACTGGGAATGTGCGTGGTGCTAGTACCAAATATTGGTATTAGCACCAGCATATCCAACACTACACAAATACGCCCACAGCACTTCAGAAACTTCATGTGTGTCCACTGGGAATGTGCGTGGTGCTAGTGCCAAATATTGGTTTTGGCACCAGCATATACAACACTACACAAATACGCCCACAGCACTTCAGAATCTTCATGTTTGTCCACTGGGAATGTGCGTGGTGCTAGTGCCAAATATTGGTATTAGCACCAACATATCCAACACTACACAAATACGCCCACAGCACTTCAGAATCTTCATGTGTGTCCACTGGGAATGTGCGTGGTGCTTGTACCAAATATTGGTATTAGCACCAGCATATCCAACACTACACAAATACGCCCACAGCACTTCAGAAACTTCATGTGTGTCCACTGGGAATGTGCGTGGTGCTAGTGCCAAATATTGGTATTGGCACCAGCATATACAACACTACACAAATACGCCCACAGCACTTCTGAATCTTCATGTGTGTCCACTGGGAAAGTTGGTGGTGCTAGTGTCAATTATTGGTATTTGCACCAGCATATCCAACACTACACAAATACGCCCACAGCATATAAGAAACTTCATGTGTGTCAACTGGGAATGTGCGTGGTGCTAGTGCCAAATATTGGTATTAGCACCAGCATATACAACACTACACAAATGCTTTCACAGCACTTCAGAAATTTCATGTGTGTCCACTGGGAATGTGCGTGGTGCTAGTGCCAAATATTGGTATTAGCACCAGCATATACAACAGTACACAAATGCGCCCACAGCACTTCAGAAACTTAATGTGTGTCCACTGGGAATGCACGTGGTGCTAGTGCCAAATATTGGTATTAGCACCAGCATATACAACAGTACACAAATGCGCCCACAGCACTTCAGAATCTTCATGTGTGTCCACTGGGAATGTGCGTGGTGCTAGTGCCAAATATTGGTATTAGCACCAGCATATCCAACACTACACAAATACGCCCTCAGCAGTTAAGAAACTTCATGTGTGTCCACTGGGAATGTGCGTGGTGCTTGTACCAAATATTGGTATTAGCACCAGCATATCCAACACTACACAAATACGCCCACAGCACTTCAGAAACTTCATGTGTGTCCACTGGGAATGTACGTGGTGCTAGTGCCAAATATTGGTATTAGCACCAGTATATCCAACACTACACAAATACGCCCACAGCACTTCAGAATCTTCATGTGTGTCCACTGGGAATGTGCGTGGTGCTAGTACCAAATATTGGCATTAGCACCAGCATATCCAACACTACACAAATACGCCCACAGCACTTCACAAACTTCATGTGTGTCCACTGGGAATGTGCGTGTTGCTTGTGCCAAATATTGGTATTAGCACCAGCATATCCAACACTACACAAATGCGCTCACAGCACTTCAGAAAGGTCATGTGTGTCCAATGGGATTGTGCGCGGTGCTAGTGCCAAATAATGGTATTAGCACCAGCATATCCAACATTACACAAATACGCCTACAGTAGTTAAGAAACTTCATGTGTGTCCTCTGGGAATGTGCGTGGTGCTAGTGCCAAATATTGGTATTAGCACCAGCATATCCAACATTACACAAATACGCCTACAGTAGTTAAGAAACTTCATGTGTGTCCTCTGGGAATGTGCGTGGTGCTAGTGCCAAATATTGGTATTAGCACCAGCATATCCAACACTACACAAATACGCCCACAGCATATAAGAAACTTCATGTGTGTCAACTGGGAATGTGCGTGGTGCTAGTGCCAAATATTGGTATTAGCACCAGCATATTCAACACTACACAAATACGCCCACAGCACTTCACAAACTTCATGTGTGTCCAGTGGGAATATGCGTGGTGCTAGTGCCAATATTTGTATTAGCACCAGCATATCCAACACTACACAAATACGCCCACAGCACTTCAGAAAGGTCATGTGTGTCCACTGGGAATGTGCGTAGTGCTAGTGCCAAATATTGGTATTGGCACCAGCATATCCAACACTACACAAAAACGCCCTCAGCAGTTAAGAAACTTCATGTGTGCCCACTGGAAATGTGCGTGGTGCTAGTGCCAAATATTGGTATTTGCACCAGCATATACAACACTACACAAATACGCCCACAGCACTTCAGAAACTTCATGTGTGTCCACTGGGAATGTACGTGGTGCTAGTACCAAATATTGGTATTAGCACCAGCATATCCAACACTACACAAATACGCCCACAGCACTTCAGAATCTTCATGTGTGTCCACTGGGAATGTGCGTGGTGCTAGTGCCAAATATTGGTATTAGCACCAGCATATCCAACACTACACAAATACGCCCACAGCACTTCAGAATCTTCATGTGTGTCCACTGGGAATGTGCGTGGTGCTTGTACCAAATATTGGTATTAGCACCAGCATATCCAACACTACACAAATACGCCCACAGCACTTCAGAAACTTCATGTGTGTCCACTGGGAATGTGCGTGGTGCTAGTGCCAAATATTGGTATTGGCACCAGCATATACAACACTACACAAATACGCCCACAGCACTTCTGAATCTTCATGTGTGTCCACTGGGAAAGTGCGTGGTGCTAGTGCCAAATATTGGTATTTGCACCAGCATATCCAACACTACACAAATACGCCCACAGCTTATAAGAAACTTCATGTGTGTCAACTTGGAATGTGCGTGGTGCTAGTGCCAAATATTGGTATTAGCACCAGCATATACAACACTACACAAATACGCCCACAGCACTTCACAAACTTCATGTGTGTCCACTGGGAATGTGCGTGGTGCTAGTGCCAATATTGGTATTAGCACCAGCATATCCAACACTACACAAATTCGCCTACAGCACTT
>CAUJGJ010000062.1:0-12500 GCA_963170055.1 Halisarca cf. caerulea | reverse complement strand
TACATTTCACCTATCTGGCCTATAATATATATATATATATATATATATATATATATATATATATATATATATATATATATATATATATATATAACCATGCCAAGAATCACTGGTAAGTGCCAGTTTGATCTAGCAGGCATGCCATTACTAACCTATTTTTGAGGTTCTAGGTAGGATTGTCGTACGGTCCAGATAAACATAATATACGTACATTACGTATCACGTCATTACAGCAGTGAGTAGAAGGATGTAACTAGTGTATGTAATGCACACTATATAACTCTTACTTGTTGAATGGATCTATAGCTATGTCCTTAGGTTGAGGAAGTCTGCTCTTTACAAAACACCTTTGATTACCATCAGTGCTTGATACTTGTACTGTTCCTGCATTAGAGTCTACCAAATAGAGCTGTTTCTTGATCCAGTCATATGCTAGTTTTCTAACATTGGGCCAGTTTGGAGGTAGACGAAGGAGTGATACAAAAAATGAGCCTGAACTACCCTGTGGGAATAATATATGTCGACCATAGTGTGCATTAAGAAATATGTCAGCCAATGTTTGATCAGGAACAGCTGCTATATCACTGGTATTTGATGGGCTAAGAAGAGAAGCTGATTTCATTCTCGAGTGATCAATCCAATAAACCTGCATAATATAGCAATATACTGCAAAGTATACTTCATGCTAAATTAGGTTGAAAATCATGTTAGCACATTAATAGAGCTTTTAAAAATTAGTGATAAACATTGCTCTTCATGTGCTTATACATGTACTTCAAATGGTATATATAATAAAATTTGCTGCATTAGTGGAGAACTTTACTTTAAAAATTATATAGTAATATTTAGCAGCATGCATGATGACCATGGACCATAACTCCCAATAGCTGTATTGTAGACTAGAAACTTTAAGGTGAAAAAAATCTAGTTTTAACAATAATTTGTGGCATTTAATTTAATAATTATAATAATAATCAGAAAACTTAGTATTTAATACCATACTTCAATCAATGTCTACAGAGCATAATAGTTTGCAGTCACTGTATATTATTATATACCATTTCTTTAGTATTGCAGCAACATATTTGTATACCTATGTGTCGCATTATTGAACTTTTCCAGAGCTAGAATCAATGAATAAGCTTAAGGGGGATTAAGTGTGAAGCCTGTCACACTGCTAAACTCACTGTTTTGTTGTCATGGTCAAAGGCCACATCATGAATATAGCCATGTCTCGCATTCTCAATTTTAATCACTACTGACTCATGCGGACCTGCTAAGGATCTTTTCTCAACTGTATTTGTGCCCCCTATAATGATGCTACCATGTGGCCCTACAAAAGAATCAGAAATGAAAAAAGGACATGACTGTATGTATACACTTATAGCAACAATGGACAACAAATCTAAATTAATGGCAATTAATTATGCTTTCGTATTAATTCCATTATGCTTTAGATTTAGCACATAATAATTTTTTAATTAATAATAATAATGTACAAGTCAGAGCAAATAGTGCAAGTATATCATGTCCTATTGCGCTTCTGCATTTCATGGTTCCATTAAAATACACATTATTATATAAGTATATTACGTATAAAAGTGGTTAATGCAGTGGATTCTAGAGCAAACTGTCACATGTTTGAATATACATCGATCAGATTCTGTAACATGTGGACATGCAATGCCATACACAATTCACAGTCCTTTGTAGTGGCCTAGGCCTGCAATTATATTATCTAAATTATATATAATATGGTCTATATTTGTTGCACAATAATGAGTGATATATGTATGTATATATTATAATATATATATATATATTATAATATATACATATGTATATATATATAATATATATATATATATATATATATATATATATATATATATATATATATATATATATATATATATATATATATATATATATATATATATATATATATATATATATATATATATATATATATATATATATATATATATATATATATATATATATATATATATATATATATATATATATATATAACATAGATAAATAGATAGATAGATAGATAGATAGATAGATAGATAGATTGATTGATAGATAGATAGATAGATTGATAGATATTAGATAGATAGATAGATAGATAGTGTGCTATAACAATTCCGCATGCTGGCACATGCATGGGTATACAATAATTGTTATGTAATACACACTCATCTTCGCAAATACATATGATTGTATATACGCAAACACATCCTCACATCCAAGTATGAATGCATACACACATAATATGCTGTTTGGTTATAATAATCATTATCATAATATTATACCATACACACATACCTACTGCTTTACAACTTTTACGCGATGAACCAACGTCATGAACATCATAACCACGAATGCATTCACACTTGTAGGAGCCCACAGTGTTGACACACCTCTGACTGCACTTTCCATATATTTCACACTCGTTGATATCTGGAGGGAAAATCAAGGATGAGTACACACACCAGCACAAAACTTATACCTGCACAATGAAGAGAGATGTAGGCATAGGGATATACAGCTACACTAATTAATGTACACATAAAGGAATGACCAAAAATATTCAGATAATTATAGTCCTTATAAAAAATAGTTTGCCTCCATAGATTCATTTTTTCAGTCATATATGCGCCTGGGGCATGATACATACATCTGACATTGTTTGTAGGACTTTACTTGTTAGAGGTTTTTGATACTTTCTTATTTATGATACATTAGTATTGTCACTTGATATTTTTAATGTAATTGCATGGTGTGCATGCATTGTAGAATGCTGATGAATGCAGTAGATTTCCATCACGGTAGTTTACCCTGACATTGGCCATTCTTCATTTCAAAACCCTTTCCACATTGACATTGAGGACCACGGGGGGAATCCACGCATTGGTGCTGACATCCACCATTGTTGATGGAGCACATATCTGCAAATTAGGCAGCACTGTAAATTCAGTTTGAATTGAATATGCATAATCAGAAATATTCATATGCATACCATGAAATAATGAAATTTACTGCTATATAACATGACTTTATACAGATGAACATTTTGTTATATATATCAACGTGCATGTTTTTATACACATCAACATCGATAAGTGTATATCACTAACCACATTTGACTGATTCATCAGACCCGTCTATGCAGTGGTTTATGCCATCACAGACTTGATTTTGAGGTAGACATTTGTAGTCAGTGTTACATCGAAAGTCACACTCATCTGAGCACATAAACAGTTTTCAAGGAAGTACACAATGCTACAGAATTATATGCATGTTTTAGTTTGATAGATTATGCTGGATAAGCGTATACTAGACTGAGTACTTACAGTCCATTACTTTCGTGATTGCTATTATACACACATGCCTAGTGAATTATATGTACAATAACTCATATGAGCGTGATGATTCAAAATCTGCATAACAATAAATTATTATCATTTTGTATAATATCATATACCTGTAATATAAGTAAAAAGCACACATGTGCACACACATAAATATACACACAAACAAACAAAAGCAACCACACACACACACATACACACACACACACACACACATCCAGGGACACACACATGCAAACGCACATGCACACATACATACATACACACACACACACACACACACACACACACACACACACACACACACACACACACATGCATGTTCACAAAAATATGCATGCATGCATGGCACACATGAGTACATGCACTTGTATATTCTCACCACAATTCATTTCATCTGAACCATCTAGGCAGTCTCTAATTCCATCACATTTTAAACTGCTGTTCTTACAGTGGTGATCAATTCGACATAGGAACTGATTTCTCTCACAAGACTGTGAATGACCAGTAGGACCTAACATGCACGGAAAATGTATAAGCACATGCAATGTCGTATTTTATATTGATGTAAAACCACTATTAATATGCTATGATATTATAATAGTAACCCTAGTATTATAATTATAGCTAATTTTCTACACTTGTGATGCATGCTCATGTATGCCTCACTGTCTAACATGCCCATAGTGTTCTCCGCTTCAAGCTAGAATATGTCATGCATGCAATTAATAGCGATGTTGAAACATTTATCATAATCAATGGAAGTTTATCGTATCCATGTTTATTGTGGTAAATTACACTCATTGTCAATGTACAATAAAATTTTATACTATACATTATACGTCATACAAAACATGCACATAATGGCATGGGCAATACTAACGTACCACAAAGTGTGTACTTTTCATCAGAAGCATCTGGACAATCAGCATGCACATCACATTTCTTGGATGCTGGAATACAAGAGTGCTTGTCCGCACATCTAAACTGTCCTGGGTAGCATTGTCTACCTACATGAACAAGGTATATAGTTTGCATCATAACATACTGGTATAGCATACATAATTGACAATTTGCACTACAGCAGTATCATGATCAACTGTATTCTTTTTGTAAACACATGCATGAAACTTCCTATAGACTATAATAGTTATTTTAATTTTGTGCATAGCTGTCAACATGGGAAGAAAGTGGGCAAAATGAGTAATAATCTTCAAGTTATTGCTTTTTATATGGAATTTACCAATTATTGGTTTATTGCATGTTGACTATAAGTGTTGATCCTGTAACCATTAATTTGACTTATATACCCCTCCATCTGACCAACTGGCAATATGAGGGCATATATATAAGTATACAATGTCTACCATTCCCCTACATCAAACAGCTAATGTATGACTGCAGTAGGGCATGCATATACATTCATGGATTATGCATTTTCTGTATAATATTAGGAGCCAATAATGTATGATGATAAATGTGCTTGTGTATAGTGTTTGATTAATTTTGAGAACATTCAATATATTTCCCTGTACTCACCTCCAGGGCAAGCAGAAGGAAGTTCATCTGTACTGCCAGGACAGTTCTTGACAAAATCACAAATCTGAGAATCCTTGATGCAGATAACAAAAGATGCGTTTCCCCCTGGGCATTGCCACATGTTGGCAGAAGTATTGCATGTTATATCTGGAATTAAAATTTGGACATTGGGTAGAAACATGAATAATCTGTATAGTCTACATTCATGGTTACAAGATTAGTTGATTCGAGCATGTATATAGTTCAACTCACTGCAGCTAGGTGGCTCATCCGATCCATCAATGCACTGGGCTACTCCATCACACATGCTACTCTTACTGATGCAGAGGCCATCCCCAATGCATTTGAATTCCTGAACAGGATCACATTCATCTAGAATGTATACATTGTAATCATTATAATAATTGCCAATGGATGCAAACTGTACACATAAGACTGTGTGCATGCAACATTGCATGGGTGATGAACCTGTAGGTGGCCAATTAAGGTGTACTTCATGTGGAATTACTGTAACAATTATTATGATATTATTATGGTTAAGTGCAGTTTGACATGTTGGGATGCATAAGCAAGACTAGTCGAATTGTGTCTGAATTATATGATAATATACTTTATCCAAATAAAAAGTGCTTCAATTTTTCCTTGTGGCATGTGTATATTTGGCAATACCTGATTTGTGACACTTGTGAGCCACATAATATTATATGGTATAAACTATGAATAATTACTATTTATTGAAGTGTTCTGACAAGTAATGTACCATGCAGCGATATGAACTAATGAAAAATGCAAGGAAGCACTAGTTTCCATAAAATTATTTCTCCATTATAACTTTTATTTTTAACCTGTATGTGAATGGCCACCCATTAATGATTGAACAACATTTATATCACAAAACCCCACACTGTCTTCCAGTCCCCCCTGACAGTGTTCTAACTGTGTGCATAATTGTATTCATAATATGGTTGTTTTTGCATCATAACTAATTAGTGTGATATTAATTTATTAGTTTGGAAGTTACCACAGGTATGATATCCATTCACAGGGGTTAATAGCCAGAATACCACCCATGGATTACCATGGCAATGGCAAACAAAATAAAGATATCACACATTGTGACCATCGTGAGATAGCATATACGTGGAGGACCAGTGTATTATTGGAGGTTGACATGTACACATGTCAATACAAGGGGCTGAAATGGGGGCCAGTGAAGGGGAGAGGATGGGGGGGGGGGAGGGGGGACAATGATGACCTGCAAAAGGAAGTGGCTATATTTAGAAGGTGTCTTTCAATAGTATACATGCAGATGCATTATGCCACACTGACTCAGGTTACACCCAGTTTCATCATCTCCTCTTGGACAGTCCTCTTCACCATCACACTTCCAGTAGTGAGAAATACATCGTCCAGAGCGACATTGAAACTGCTGTGCACCACACGCACTGGAATTAGATGCAGATCCTGTGGGAAAGTAATATGGTACGTTAAATTTAGCAAGTAATTTGAGTTTTTAGCTCTTATTACGTGTATATTGAAAAGAATTTGCTACAGCTGGGCATTCATTGAACATAATGTTCTGTAACCTCATGATTACCTTGAAAACAATAATAATTATTATTACTATAACATGTTTTTGTATAGATTCATTCATCTTTTACTCTAATAATTCTCGGAGACTTTCCTTCACATCCATACTATACATAATATACCAATATTATAATGGTACATATGCATATATAATATTTATATTGGATGATCATTACACAGTCCAAGTCCAAATGAAAGCAATACATGAAAACTGAACTATATTAATGGCATCCTATAATGGACATTTCTGTAAATTAGCAATATAGGCCATCATGATAGCAAAACTTGATATATAAACGCATATGTAATCTGCTGTGATATCTTGTGCGTAAAATCATACTTATCAGCTGATAGCTATACCCTTTTATTACGGACATATTATAATAATATTTAGTACATACTTGCATAACAGTTCTAAGTGTATATTGTGTAAGCTTAGGAGGGTTCAAACTGTACTAATAGCACTCTGTGACAAACATTAGACCAGTTGCAAGTTAGCAATACATAGTTAGCAGCATATAACTTACTTTGATTTAGTTGGTGGCTCTTACTTGTGGTATTATGTAAGATAAGCATCACAGATATGGACATTATTAAATATCTGAGCATCTTTCAATAATCTGTCAGTGCATATATCAAATGTAACTTGAACCTGTTGGTTTTTGGAAACAGTTACGGGTGAGATCTTCTCAGATTGGGAGACAGAGCTAGTTGTTGTCATTCAGCACTTTCCTTTAAATAGAAGCACTGGCAATACAAGTGCAGGGTGCATGACTCCAGCAAATCATAGTGGCTTCCATTATATGTGTATAATGAATTTAGCAAATTACTGTGATCATCGAACCAGAAGAATCATACATTGAACTACACTGAGTTGATTTCCTTGTTTTACAATACAAGTGCTGTCAGCTGTCATGCAATGCCATATAATTCCTTTCAATACATAAAACTTTGACTGTTGCAGTTAGCTATTATTATAGTATTTTTCTAATAACAATAATTATAGTACCCAATAAACAGTTATACTGCGATTGCATGACATTGACCTTGATCATTTAACCTTATGTATATATTACTTGTCCATGCATATATCCTAGATGTGTCAACTACATTGCAACTTATACTTTTAAATTAGTTTTTTTTACTTTTAACTTAGAAATAATTACAGTGTTCAGCATGAAAATAATATAAATGGATGGCTGTCTCAGTCCATGTAATCCGTGTAATTGACCTTTATTTTCAGACTCATAATTTAAAAACTACCTATCATCTATCTGTGGGAACATGTGTTCAATATACACAATATGGTACATTTTCATGTTCCATGGAATGTATACGTACATATTATTATATATACTATAGCTATATATATATCGTTTATAATAATATAATTACTTCTAAACTGATGCCCTATAACATCAAAGGTTCTAGTGAGTTTATATAAAGTCACTTCAAGAAGTAGCAATGTGATCTGTATTGGTTTATGCTTTGATAGTGCTAGGAAAATACAGATCTTTGTGGTTTAGTCCGTTAATTAAAGAATCAATCAAGTAATTGGCGCCTGTTTTCAATGCAGGTGAATCGCAAGGGAGGTGCTAAACTCTTTCGTATCAGTTTAAAAGCCGGTGGATGCATGTGTATGTGTGCGTGCATGCATGTGTGAATGTGTGCATGTGTGTGTGTGCGTGCATGCGTGCATGTACAGGTTAATTTGCAAGCGCTTGTGTGTTTGTCCATGTTAGCCCATGTAAACATATGTGCTTGTGAATATATTATTGGAGAATCACTGATGGACATTAATGTGTTTTTGGTGCGTATGCGTGCCAGGGCATATGCATGTATGTTCTGGTGTGTGCATTTACATCTCAATGTCTGTATAAATATGTATACTTACACAATATATATATCTCCCAATGATGTCATTCCTCAAAAAAGCTGCCTTAGCAGTATTTGGGATATGCTAAGTGCCAAGTTTGTCATAGCAAGAATTAGTTGAGCAAAGTGACACAATAACAACTCATGCTTTGTACATGCAGTAACATAATAATAGCAATGCAGCTATCTTTAAGTGCTACGAGGAGATGTATTAGTTACCACATGGCTTCCTTATGGAGTAAGACCTTAAGGCTCTCCAACAGGAAACATAATATTATATCACTCCCCAAAGAGCCAAGTGGTAACTATTACTTTCCTATGGCAATATAATATGACATTCTTTGCATGCAATATCAGATCATGATTATAGTTTCACCTTAAATGCAGTTACATATTGCATTTATTTAGATAGCATGCGTATATATTAAGGAAATCCACTAATTAATATGGTGAATAGTTACTGCCGATGTTGATGCTGCTTGTGACTGTCAAAATTAATTAGATTTGAAGTCGACCTTGTCATTCTATAGACATTGAAGTGTGCAGGCTAGTGATAAAGCATACCAGAAACTAAAATTTGAGATTCTGTATGACCATCATTGCATGTGAATTATGGCATATTGCCTCTATACAATTATGCTGTAATATTTATGCTCTATAATACATTAATATACATGCACTTCTTCTAAAAAGAACTCCTGATATATACAAATAACAAATCACTAAACAAAAAATCCTTGACTTTCATGGTTAGTCGACTGCAAGTATAGTTGCATGGAAATAAATCAGATGTACATGGGTATTTACGCTTGTATGAGAATGTTCTCTACATAGTGGGATGATGTCACTATAACTATTATACATGACAATGTGTAGCTAAAGCAATCAACTACAAAGTGCCATGATGAACATTATTAGTGGGAAGTTTCATGCTATGCCATCCTCACAATTACAGATCACCAGTCATTCTTACCTTTATAGTATCAAATATCTATCTATTTGAACCATGAAGCCCATGAAGGCAGGGGAGATGCTGCACTCAGTAGTTTGTTTACCAATGTCAATATCACACTCTATTGATTAACAGAGTTCTAGGTAGCCTTAGAAAATAGGGTTCACACATTAAGGTTTCACTTCCTGTTAGTTTTGCCACTCCTGTCTTTATTGAATATTATGCCCTAATTATAAACGGCTGGTGCCCCATCCCAGTATCCTCAAAGGGGATGGTTGGAAGGACTCTCAATTGCAGTGAATGTTTAAGCTTTTATAAGCTCCTGGTCTTCCTGATGATGGTACACTTATCTGCTAATTTATATTAGATGTCTGAACCTAGTCTCTTCTCTAATTGCCATGATGTATACGTATATAGGTGACACTAATATAATGCACACACAGCTCCCAGTAAGTAAAGCGTGATTATAACCACAGATCATAAGTTACCTGAACCTTAATATATCCCCATTAGTTTAGCATAATCAACTATGTTTGAAATCAGCTAATCAAATTTCTACACCCACCCACACATTCATGCATGCATTCGTGTGTGTGTGCGTGTGTGTGTGTGTGTGTGTGTGTGTGTGTGTGTGTGTGTGTGTGTGTGTGTGTGTGTGTGTGTGTGTGTGTGTGTGTGTGTGCATGTGTGTGTGTGTATGTGTGTGCACGTGTATGCATATCTGATCATGAGTGTGTGTTCTGTTGTATATATCTATGTTATGTCACACATTGTAATAATAATAATATAATGTAGATATTTAAAACTAGTACTGTTATGGTTTAATTGATGCTAGCTATTAGAAGCACTTGTCTTATCAAATCTAGCTTACTCAACCGTCCCTGCAAGCACCCACGGGGCGTGTAGGGAAGAGACCTTTCCTGCAGAGGGGTGATTTAGCAAGCCAGACTTAGTATAAGGTTGAGTCTATACACATGGCTTATGACAGATTTATGATTCTAAATATGGGACTTTGATATGGTGAGTACGTGACCATATGCTTTTGAGAGTGAAGACTGGTTGTTGCTCACAAATTTAATTAGATAACTGAATGCTCACATAATGAATTAGTGGGAGCACTTATATGACATTGTGTACTCATGCAGGCATGCATGTGACTGTGTTTTATCATGCAGAATCTATATACAATCAAAACTTGAGATGAAGTTTAGGGAACCCACAAAATCAGTCCTCAGTATCAGAAGTTCATGTTCACTTTGATACTAGTGAGGTACAATGTCATGGCATGGAATGTGCAGCCTTGTCTAGTGAATGATAATTGCATGATCACCTTTCACGGCACACAACCTACGGTTCCCTTATAAAAAGTATCACTCAGTACACCTGTAACATTTCCTTGCTTGAAATTAAGCATTCTTACACACTTGAGCATGCAAACATATATATGCCTGTACACACTGTATCTGGCCGGGTGCGTCACATGTTTATTTGCTGGAGACCTAGACCTATTGTGCGTGTGTATGACTCAGTTAATTATGATAATGATTAGCACCCGCAGATGTTAAAGCCATCAATAAATATCTGAGCATCTTCCACTAAGTTAAAGGTGACGAATTTATGCTTGGTCTGAAATCATGTCGGCCTGAGGGTGGAAAACATGTACAGTTATGTATGCATCATCCACTGGGAGCTGCATCTATAGCTGTTGTTAAGTAGCATGTCTTACATACAGAAGTACTGCTAATACATTTGCAAGGGGCAGGCGCTTGGCTGATGTATGTAGTGGCTTCCATATTGTGATAATTTTATAAATGACTGCAAATCATTCTCCAATACCACTCACATTGAGATGCAGTAAATGCATAACCAGCCGTGTGAATGTACACAGTCCACTGTGAAGACTACCTGAAGTTTATAAGTTTATAGTGTAGCAATTTGCTTAATATGCACTTATCAGACTGAGTATGTTTTTACTATAATAGTTATGGGCACATGACAGTTGTATGCTTGGCCAGATAATTAAAGTGTATATGACAGAACACAATGTCGCAATCATTAAGTTGCACAAGCCATCCATATAGGCCATACATTTTATACTCCTGGAGAGCATGTTTTAAGCTTTATGCAGGTTACTTGGTACCATTAATTGGTTTCTCATAGTGTGACTATAACTGCCAATGAACAGAAAGAAGTGCAAAAACACATAGCATAGCTAGGCCTAGATAAATGTAATATGTACTGGTGTTCATGTGCTTAAAATTTAGTGAGTTGCTTTTAATTGCATGCAAGGAGTTGCCTGTGCACTTTGTGACATACAAGGAAGCTTAAATTACGCATTGTATGATAATGTGCTGTGATCTTGACTGATAATCATAGTGAACATTCAACGGTTGGTAATTGCAACTTTGCACAAGTAACATTTAAAGTACTTCATCAGGAAAAAAGTATTATATGCAAACTTGCCTCAACTTTTCGGCCTTATCTGATTAGTATTCACAATATGGTTTGCTCTACTTGCTATCCCATAGCTGGTAATATCTCCCATGATTTGAAGATTTAATAAATTAAAACAATGCAGTCTGCATAAACACACACAAGTGCATCCTACCACTAATTTAATTGTGCCGTCATTGCATGTGGTTTCTAATTGCATTTGGGGCAGCAAGCATGCAGCCTTCACTCTGAACTGCATCAGGTATTGTACTCACTATTGCTGAAGTACTATTACTTAAAGACACATAAATTTGCTCACATGCAGGTTTCCTTATTAATATTGCCCAGGGGCACTCGACTAAAAGTCAATATAATACTAGTGTCTGTTACTGTTTGTGTGTGTCACTGTGTGTGCATGTGTGTGTGTGTGTGTGTGTGTGTGTGTGTGTGTGTGTGTGTGTGTTTGTGTGTGTGTGTGTGTGTGTGTGTGTGTGTGTGTGTGTGTGTGTGTGTGTTTGTGTGGGTGTGGGTGTATGTGTGTTGTGTGTGTGTGTGTGTGTGTGTGTGTGTGTGTGTGTGTGTGTGTGTGTGTGTGTGTGTGTGTGTGTGTGTGTGTGTGTGTGTGTGTGTGTGTGTGTCTGTCTGTCTCTCTCTCTCTGTGTGTGTGTGTGTGTGTGTGTGTGTGTGTGTGTTTGTGTGTGTGTGTGTGTGTGTGTGTGTGTGTGTGTGTG
>CAUJGJ010000061.1:44700-62200 GCA_963170055.1 Halisarca cf. caerulea | reverse complement strand
AATTATTGCCAAAGATATCAAACACAAAGTATTGTAATTTACAATTTTAGCATACAGTTGATAAAGCATTGCAACACACACACACACACACACACACACACACACACACACACACACACACACACACACACACACACACACTCGCACACACACTCGCACACACACACACACACACACACACACACACACACACACACACACACACACACACACACACACACACACACACACACACACATACTCTCTTCTCCCATGAAGTCCTCTGGGTTGTAGGTAAATCCTGATGACTCCAGCCCTGGTCCACAGTGTGGATGTTCACCTGACAGCTGGAGGTTGAACAGGGAGTTCAACCCAGCTCTACGTGGAGACAGAGGAGAGGAGGTTGTATGTGTACTGTGCCTGTGGATGCTGGTTTGGTACTAAGAATATTGCAAGTATTGTACAGAAAAAGACTAGAGCCCATGGGCTCTAAATTGCATAGCTTCTGTACACAGTGAGACCTCGCTTGTCCACGCACCTCTGATATCCAGTCCCCTCACCTTCTGCAGTAGTTTTTACTGGAAGAAATCTGCAATAATCCTACTGTACACTATACTACTGCTCCCTCGATTTATCTGCATTTCAATCCAGAATGATGTGTGCAGATGAGTGAGATCTTACTGAATATACATAATATCTTCCCAACACACAAACCCTCAGTCTTGCCTGCGTGCACAAACCCTCAGTCTTGCCTAGTCTCACATAGCCCAGACCATGCTTCCCACTCCTTCTTATTATGCTGACGTCATGTCAGCATAATATAAAGGAGTGGGAAGTGTGGTCTGGCTACGCGAGACTATGTCTTGCCTGCGTGCACAAACCCTCAATCTTGCCTGTGTGCACTGATACTAGATTAAACACACGAACAAGGCATACACAAAACATACTGTTTGAACTTCTTGAGGAGACCGTACTGCTCAATGAGGAAGGAAGAGGGACGGGCCATTGCTAAGATTGAATCTGTAATCCTGCAATAGGGAGAACAGTCAGTTCACGCCCCAGCTGGTCAGGGGGTACCTCTGCTTGTGTATGCAAGCACATATTTGAGACACATTGGCCAGGTGTGCTTATATCAGCCAGGTGTGCTTGTGTCTGTAGGTACACGGATGGAGTGCACACCTCATGTTAATAATTGGTTAATTTCTACCACCTGGTACGCATGGTACAAACACCCATAGATACTCTGTACCCCACCCTATGATGCACCTCGCTAGACTACGTGCTTGGCACCATATGCATTCAACGTACCAAGTGCTGTACAAACCAGGTATGGCCTGCTCCAGCTCGTTCATCTTCTCTGCAGTGGACTCGTATTTACATCTTTTCCCGCCACAAAACAGCCTGCAGGAGACGGCCCCCGAGGTCGCTCTTCTCAGCTTATCTGACAGTTTGGAATAAGTTGGTTCGGCCCTTGCTAGCTCCAGGACTTTGTCTGTTTGGAACGAATTGCAGCTAGTTTCGTTCACCTTCGTTAGAGCCATCTGAAGGAATTGTTGCCATAGATACTCGACTTCGTCCGCAGTCCGTGCATGCATATGTGTGGACAATCTTGTCCCCAGGGAGGTAGAAGCCGTTAGTCTCGCGTGCCAGACCATAAAGCACACCATTTTCTTCTACAGACCCCGCCCTTCGTAAGAAGTGCATGCAGAAAAAGAACAATGCATTCCTGAATCACCCTGCCATCCACAACACCCGCCTAGAAAGAGCCTTGAAAGCATATTCAAAGCTTATTACCTAACATGTTTCTGGAGTGCGTACCAAGGCAGAGCTGAAGTAATCAGGTATTTTCTGGAAGAGAATTAAACAAAGTATACGGAATTATACTGACTAGTCTATCCATTGTGCGGAGTCCTACGAGTTCATTCGAAGAAGAAACGTCAAGGTCAAAGGTTGAAGAAGATGGCGTCTGGGTGACGGTGAAACACACCTCTTCGGGTGCAGCTCCTTAGCGCTTAGAAGTCATCAATTGCCCATGACTTTGGATAAATAGAGCTTTTTGTAGGTTTTAGAATACAATGCTGGCTGTGGAACCGACACAACTAGATTCATGCGATTCGAAACAAGAAAGTTGTGAGTCGTTTGTTATTTCTGTCCCTTTGAACAACGTCAAGACCATACTTGGCTTAAAAAGTGAGTTATTTTTATGAATACTCGTTTTTGTATACTATTTTTTGAATCTACTATAATACTTTGAAGTCGAGTCAGATTATAAGCCTAAATTGGTACCATGCATCGTTTCGCTGATATCTTAGCCTTTTTTAGGAGTGTTTGTTTCTTTGTATCATTGAAAACGACGTTTACAACGTTTTTCTTCAGTTTAGTGTGGTCACTTCACAGTCCTTCCCGTATTTCATTGCTCCAGAAGAAATGGCTACCATTAACGGAATTCATGAGCCCCCAGTTCTGTCAGACGCGAGTGTTATGGACTTCAGTGACGGTGATGAGTCTGACAGTGCTGAGCCATTCGACAATCTTCCGATCGACGGAAGAGGCGAGTACATAGAAGACAAACATCCTGTGTTGACATCCGACGACTTTGTCCGATTTAAGAAGGAGCCGGTGTTCAACTCCCGTGACGTCCCAAGCCCACCACAGTCTCCCGCTACTCACGGAGTGTGTTCCTCCAACTCCAGAACAGCTGTATCAAGTGATGAGTCTTCATCATCATCATCATCAGAGGACCTTATTCGTCGATACTCCAAAGTGGAGGTGCACCCAAATGGAGGTGCTTCCGTCCTTTACATGGATTGGAAGGACATTGAGAACCTTTCGCAGTCCCACCTGGATGCGTTGATTGATGGTTTCTTCAAGGAGACCTTCAAGGAGAACTCAGCGGGATCTGCACAGTATGTCATGAGTGTGGTCCGTGGTGCTGCTCGCTACCTCCCGGAGTTTGTTGGCTACCTTGGAAACGAGCATCCATCCATGAAGGTGAAGGTGGGTAGTCTAACCAAGCCATCCGAGGTGACCACCATGTTGATGGGTGAGTATTATGACCAAGTACTCGCCAGCTATGCTGAGGGTACATATCGTTGTGGTCCGCTCAACCATATCAGTCTGGTGGGCACGGTGAGCGAGGAGGTAGGTGGATACATTCAGGATGTTATCGGACTCCTCCAGCAGTCACCGTTTCTCTCTCGATCCCTCCCCTGGGGTGCCATGTCGAAGCTGCAAAACATGGACCCAAAGCAGAGTGATGATGGTCCTATTCTGTGGTCCCGACCTGGGGAACAGGTGATCCCACTAGGGGAGGGAAAGGAAGGGTCAGGAAGGAAGAGAAAGACGTAAGTGTGTACATACGTATGTATTAAGGTGTGTGTGTGTGTGGCTGTAGCTGTGGTTGTGCATGTGTGTGAGAGAATGAGAGGGTATGTCTACTTAGGAAGTGTACGTGTGTGTGTATGAGAGAGAGCTGTGTCTGTGTAAGAAGAGTGTGTGTGTGTTTTGTGATATGTACATATGTATAATATGTATCCCCTGGTGTGTCTGAGGTGCAGTGGCTGTAAGTCCCACATGTACATACGTACCGTGTGTGCTGCTATTGCAAGTACGTACATAGCACATGTTGAGACAGCCATGATTGTCAGAGGTTTTCTAATGCTTCCCCAGAAATGACCTGTCCAACCTCATGTACCAGATGTCTAGGGAGAGAAGGGAGGCCATGTTTGAAGATCGCACCAAATGTCACGTGGACCATGTCGGGGATGGGGTGGAGACCACTGCAGCTGTAGCCGTCCTCAAAGCAGTCCACTTTGGAGAGATGTGAGTTGCTGTGCACCAGTGTTCGACCAGTGTGTGTGTGTGTGTGTATACGTATGTGTGCTTGTGTTTGTGTGTGTGTGTGTGTGTGTGTGTGTGTGTGTGTGTGTGTGTGTGTGTGTGTGTGTGTGTGTGTGTGCTTGTGTGTGTGTGTGTGTGTGTGTGTGTGTGTGTGTGTGTGTGTGTGTGTGTGTGTGTGTACGTACATTCACATGTAGTGTTTATTCTACTATGTCTGCATGTGTAACAGGACACCACCATATTGTTACTTGTCTACATCTATTGATCTCTACGTTCTTGTTCCCAATCTCATTTGCAATTTAGACCAGAAGTGGATGCTGAAACCAAGGACGTTGTGTGCTTCCATGCAGAGAATTTTGCAGATGTTGTGTTCAAGCTTCAGTTGGACACACATGAGCCTCCTGTTTCACAGGTGAGCATCTGTGCGTTGGGGGGGGGGGGGGGGAGGGGGGGAGGGGGGCTGAGGGTGGGTGTGCATGCGTATGTGGGTGGGTTGGGTGGGTGTGCATGCGTATGTGGGTGGGTTGGGTGGGTGTGCTTGAGTTAGAATTGACACTTACAGTATGTATCATATGTACTTACATTCATTATATTCTTCCACATGATGTCCTCATGTATGTTAACCTTGTTCATCCTGTTTACTCTCTCTTGTTCATCCTGTTTACTCTCTCTTGTTCATCCTGTTTTCTCTCTCTTGTTCAACCTGTTCACTCTCTCTTGTTCAGCCTGTTTTCTCTGTCTTGTTCATCCTGTTTACTCTCTTTTGTTCCTTGTAGTGTGTGCAATGGGTAGAGGAGGCCAAGCTGAACCAGCTCAGGAGGGAGGGTGTGCGCTATGCACAGATACGGCTGAGAGACAACGACATCTACTTCATCCCTCGTAATGTCATTCACCAGTTCCGAACCATACGTGCCTGCACCAGCATTGCGTGGCACCTCAGACTGAAGGAGTACACCAAGAACAGCACTCCCGTCGGTCCACCGCGCCCACCACTTGGATCCACCCACCACAGCAAACATGCTGATGAGCACTACGACCCCACCAACATCTCTGTATCCTCTCCTTTGAATGAGAAGGTGGATGACAGGCCATTGAAAACCATCGGTACAAAGGTTAGACGAAGGATATTCTCCGACAGCAGTAATGATGATGGGAACAGCTCGGGTATCGAGAGTTTGAGCTCACCACGACCCTTGGGGAGGCCTTCGGGTGGTGTTGGCTCCCCCACTGTGCCCTCACCTGCTCGCAGTCCTTTGTACTACCCTAAGAAGAAAGCTGTACCTAGTCGATCAGATTCAGACGACAACTCGAGTTCTTCAGATAATGATGATGATTATGTTCCAGACAAGACGCACAGCAGATCTGGTAAGGGAAAGAGAAGCTCTAAACTCGTTCTCTCCCCACTGCCGTCTGGAGAGGAGGAGGCATCACATAACTCTCCAGGACGGAGTTCTAAACCTAATAGTGCTGGGAAAGCCCCAAGTACAGTGGGAAAGCCCACAAATACAATGGGAAAATCCCCAAGTGATAAAATGACTGCATCAATATTGAGGAAGAAACGTCTGTTGAGCAACGTTTCTCCACTGAATGCGAAGAGAGTGCATTCAGAAAGTAGTAATTCTCCTTTACTGACGGCAGTTAGTAGGCCAGACAACAGTAACCCCATTTCTTCCACCAAGAACAGCCTGTCACAAGGAGAGGCCTGTTCACCTCCTAGACAACAGGACACCCACAATAGAGTTTTGGACACACCTCCAAAGGCAATTGAAGCAGCTTCGAAGGAAACACAAATGCTCCAGCATGATCCACCCAGTGATAAAGACAACCATTCACAAGTGCTCAGTGAACCAATCAGTCCCGAACCAGTGGAGGAAGATAAAGTATGCGCTGACCAGCACCAAAAGGATGACCAGGACAGTGAGCCTCCCAGCCCCGTCAAGAGCACCAGTCCAGTCAACTGTCTGGACAATAGTCTAGATGATGTTATGTCTGATCCAGCCCCCTCAGACTTGGAGGATAAGCCTCCCAGAGAATCATCAAAGGAGAAGGCCTCAAAGGACACCAGCATTGCTAGTATGGTAACATCAAGATCTAGTATCAGACATGAAGAGAAAGTACACGTAACGCCTCCTCAGAAGAGGGGTCAAGGTGATGCAGACCAGGAGGCGAGGTCCTCTACCCAGCGACACACCCACTCACATAGCAATCAGATTGATCAAGACAGAAAACCAATTGTGAAGAAACGGCGAATTGTGAGTGACAGTGACAGCGAAGGTGAGGGTGTCATCCAATGTAAGAAGCCACATGACGCAAAGAAAACTAAGCTAAAGAAAATCAAAAGCAAGGTAGCATCATCTGGTTCTGAGCATGTTACAACTGCTGTCCATAAGTCAGCAAAGTCCAAACAGCCTCCTGTTAGTGACTTCTACTCCAAATCACCTGATACAAAGTCCTCACCAACCATCATCCGATCTCACCATCCTCCAAAGCGACCTCGTATTGATGATGGAGAGGACGGTCAGAGTGGGAAAGACGGCAAATCAGTGGCCTCACAACTTTCCTTGAAGGATTGGAAGAGAACACTGGAGAAGAAGAAGCAGGCAGAAGAAACAAGGGTGAATGGCAGTCACACAACAGGAGTTGTCCAGAAGAAGAAAGTTCCAGTGTTGGTAGAGTTTGACTTGTTTGCCCCTTCAAAGCCCAGTACTGTGACCAGCAGCAAAATGGCCACCAAGAGTAAGCCCCCGAAACATCACACCAGTGACTCACCTGCCCCAGTGAAGAAGACAAGCTTGCTCTCCCAATCACCCAAGTCCGCCAAAGCTGTGTTGTTTGGAGACAATGGTGAGTGTGGTAAAACATTTTGTTAGTGTGTGTGTGTGTGTGTGTGTGTGTGTGTGTGTGTGTGTGTGTGTGTGTGTGTGTGTGTGTACGTATGTACAAACATGTGAGTATCTCACAATTACATTGGTAGTGTATCCCTCTGCTGGTCAGGGTCAGGTATCAGGATATCAGGGTATCATTGTTTATGCTGGGGAGCCTTTAGCCACAGGCTGTTTCAAGTGGCACCCAGCTGGTCGTGTGTGACTGTTTCAGTTCTCCTCTCTTTCTTTAGAGCACGAGAAAAGCAAAATTTTATCCTACAAGTTCCCCCACAAGAGACAGAAATAGCCGCTGACGTAATCTGTAGACTGTAGTGGTTTGACTCGTTTGTTTTACATATGTTATGAGCTGGTCTCTGGATGTACCACAATCGCATTCATACATATACAGATACACACACACACACACACACACACACACACACACACACACACACACACACACACACACACATTCATACATATACAAATACACACACACACAAACCCTGGTCTATCTGCTTCTATTCAAAAAATTAAACCAATGTTAGTGTTGTATAAATTATACGATTTATTGCACATTGTAAGTGTATTTTTATAAATGTATTAGCCATTATAGTAATAATTTTATATGGTTTAATGTAGATTCAAGTTATGTTAATAACTCATTCTTGCTCTCATGGTGTCATGGTACCGTAATATGGTCGCTAATGTTTGCTGGATGCATGTATTTTTTGCAAATTGCTTAGTTGTATACGTATTTTGCGTAAATTTCACCAATGGATCGCTTATACTTGAGGTGAAACCTCGATAAATCAACACATGCATTTTGCATATACACAGGCCATTGTTTGGCTTGCACAGTTTTCAAAAGTTTCACAGTTGCTATGGATTTCCCATAGAATTTCACATCATGCACATACTTCTAGGACAAAACTCACAAGACGTCCCACTCTTGAGCATCATCTGTTATACAGTAGAGAGTTCCATCTTATAACAGAGCTTAATCTCATACTGACTTCTCCCACTGATGAAACTTATCTTGTGAAATTTCACATGAAGAGATCTGTCTCTCCTGCAGTCCAGTCAGTACAATATGGCCGTACTGACATACGTACCACAGGCACTACACACCGCATAGCATAGAGTGCCTGTGATGGTACATTTCTCTGCCTTTGACCAAAAATAGATAATTCACACATGCACCCCTGAATACGTGCATGTTAGGTAATTCATAAAAATGCATAATGAATTTTTTTCACATCCATGATACAAAGATGACAAGTATAACTAAAAAATGGCATCAAATTTTCTTGAAATTTGCTGCGGGGAAGACAACCTTGTTGACCTGTTCGTAGAGGGGATTGACTGGCTTACCAAACAGCAGCTTACTCTCCTGGGGTGACGGAGGTCCACTCTCAAGGTGTACCAGGTACACACACACCAGCATCGCACAGCTTGTCATGTACTGTGGCTGCTCAGTGTGCAACTCAACATTGGTGAGAACACCCTCCCAGCGAACTTGGAAAGACGCCACTTGCCTGGCCACGTCCACACTCCAGCACTTGATGTCTGACCATGAACACTTAAACCTCTCTCCTCCATCCGCCATCAGCTGGAACGACTCATCAGAAATGAGTACAGTTAGGGGAACCCCCGACCTTATATCACCAACTCCTCCTCTTGCCAAACGGCAATCCTTGAAGCGAATAGTTTGGTATCGTTTTGGGCATTTTTGAATCAAATACTCCAAGTACTGCCTCTCTGTTGGGAAGAAAGGGTCGTCCAAGGCTGCTAAATCTTCCTTTTCCACTGCAGACAGTTCGATATCGTCTGTAGACACTCTAGAGCGCGCTTCCTCGTAGGCTAAATGCAGAGCTACGTCATCCTTTGTCAGCAGCTTTAATTCCTGCTTCAAGTCAAAATTAAATCTCCTAAAACAGATATTTCCGTCCAAAGGGACTTCTTCCGAAGCTCTTAAAATCCGCTTTGGAGAAGCAAGACTGCCAAGATGGAGTGAAAACAGCTGCATCGAGTTTTCCTTCATCTTTAGATGCTTGGATATTTCCAGCATTAGCAGTTCTACAGTAAAAGCAGGCGTCTTTGCATCCGGGGTGAACAAAAACTGTATTTTTTCTCTCCCAAACAAATCAACTGTTGCATATTTGGACACCATCTCTGGACGGCTTCTTTAAATAATAAATTTATCTTGAAATAAATACTGTAGATTGCATATTGTGAATCAATTATTGTACTAATAATATGAAACTATTTACTGTTACATAGGTTATAGTTCACAAATAAATTAATGTTTTGAGTACATTCCGTTTGCGAATCACGTCATTCTGTGTGAAAAAAATGTCCGCCTCTATGCCGTGCTTTGCTTTTTTGGTAGGAGTAGTCTAAGAGTCACCTTCCAGTTGGATTATCTGGATATAAGTAGCGCTTAGTTACTTCACAACGTGGACGACATGTCCTGGAGGTCTACCACGGAAGAAAAGATTGGATTTGGTTAGTCGTACCTATTAATTTTCTACGATGGTATAATCGTGGGTGTTTCACTAGATAAGTTAACTATCGTTGTGCATCGCGTGTTTGGCTGTTAAGCACCATGCATTCGTCTAAGATAAATCATCGTTTCGTTCCCACTCAAGATTATCACAATACCTGCATTTCAATTCTCCGTTCTATCTGCGTGAGTGTCCCTCTTGAAACTTCAAGTAGACGCGGATCTATTTCTCTTGTCTTCTGGAGGGAAATCTTCAACCAATATGTGAGGCAAATAACCCTTCTATCTCGTTTTCGCTAGTTGATATGAACTTAGTCTTACAAGTGTTGAGGTAGTGGACTAATTGCTTAAGTGAAGAGTTATTTTACTCTATTGTCAGGTTAGTTGTACCGTTTGTGCGACGTGCATCGTTAGAATTTAGCCGTCAGTTGAGCCTCGCGGAACTAAATACCCCGAATGCGGCCACACGAGTCCTTTTAGACACCCGAGACGCGCTTTCATCCAGTACCAGAGGCTGCCTCCCTCATGGCGGGAACACTTGACCAATCAGTTGTGTTTAGACAACTGCCCATTTTCAAGTTCCTAGAGTGGGTAATGTGTTGGCCGTTGTTATTGATTGGTTGGTTCAGTCGTGAGTTTGGTCAGGATATTGGATTACCCGCGAATTTATCTCAAATGCGAACAGTCTGGTACGTGAAAGTGCATTGCCATACCAGTAATTTTGTGGTGGGAGGGGCTGTGTGTGTGTGTGTGTGTGTGTGTGTGTGTGTGCGTGTGCGTGTGTGTTTGTGTGTGTGTGTGCGCACGCACGTGTGTGTGTGTGTGTGTGTATGTGTGTGTGTGTGTGTGTGTGTGTGTGTGTGTGTGTGTGTGTGTGTGTGTGTGTGTGTGTGCATGTGTGTGTGTGTGTGTGTGTGTGTGTGTGTGTGTGTGTGTGTGTGTGTGCATGTGCATGAGTGTGGATGCATGCATGTGTGTTCATGGATGGCTTGCGTATGAGTACATACAAACAGTGACTTATATTTATACAGGCATACACATGTGTGTATGCCATTCTACCGCATCCCTGTGATTTGCGTGTTCCAGTCCCTGTGATGTGTGTGTTCCAGTCCCTGTGATGTGTGTGTCCCAGTCCCTGTGTGTGTGTCCCAGTCCCTGTGATGTGTGTGTCCCAGTCCCTGTGATGTGTGTGTCCCAGTCCCTGTGATGTGTGTGTCCCAGTCCCTGTGATGTGTGTGTATGGAAGTTCGTTAAGAAGAACCCCAAGGGGCACTGAAAATTCTTCACTATAAGGGGTGGGCCACACACTCGTTAGAATACCAATGAACAGATAATATGGTCGAATCGTTCGTCAATGGTGAACACATTCACTAAATAACAAAAGCCTAATATTCACTGTTCATCAAAATCGTTCATCGCGGTCAATTCGTTGTTCACATTGACAGTTTTTGACAATCATGTGGCCTGGCCTTGGCAGGGCAGGGAACTCTCATAGTAGAACATTAACTGGGACACATGAATTTGTTCACTACATGCATGAATTCACTGTAAGAGATTTCTTTATAGCAAGTTTCCACTGCACTACACACTTGCATGCAAACAGCTGAGATGGTGTTGGGTGTGTGGTATGTTTCTCCTTTGGGAATGTGCCTCTGTAGAAGGTGAAAGCGTTTTACTATGTTTGACTTGTGCATTGTGCGTAGCATCCTGTGTGACCATGCATGTGTACCCATGTTTGTAGCTGCATGAATGAGGATATACATACATGCATATGTACAGTGGAAACTGGTCAATACTGTACAAAGTCGCTCAACAAGAAATATTGCTTAACAAGAACAGTTTCTGTGAACCAACTGTATATACAAGTACTATCTTCATCCTTTTAACAAGAAATACTTTTAACCAGAACTAAATTTAGTGCACCCTGGATTTCTCCTTTACCAGTTCCCCCTTAGCCCCTGTATACATGTATGCACACAGTAAGTGCTTCGATACCTGTCACATGGTTTCTGAAGGTAACGTGAGTTGGGCAGTTTTTCCAAATTATTGTATACCCGGAAATATTGGTGATCGTTATATTTGGCATTTGCACAGCAAGGACAAAGCATAGTAAGTAGGTTTATGTAAATTTGGGGATAGAAACTTGGCGATTTTGATCCTAAATGCCAAACCGCCAAATTGAAGATGTCGCCAATATTTCTGGATATACAGTTCTTCATTGTAAGGGAGGCAGGGAGATTTGTGATTTTTTCCTCAATCCACCATCTTTCTATTGCGCAAGCACTAGGCCATGATTATTCACATAGTGAGATATTTGCAAAGGAAGAGAGAGGAATTTGAAAATCCAAAATAAAATTAAAATATATATTATATTATATCATACATATATTATTATATATAAAATATGTGATTATTATTGATTGTGATTATTTCTAAATATAATATAGTGAAGTATTACTGAGTAATAATGATGAGATATTAGCACATACTGAACATCTAGACGTAATATGTGTACATTATCGTTTCTGACTATTTTGAATACATATTTCAATAATTATATCCAAATATGGTCATTCTGTTTAACACACCGTTAAAGCAATGCCACATCTATACATGTTTGTAGTCCCCCAGTTGCCGTGTTTATTGTTGTCCTTCACGGTTGTTTGTTGTTTTGGTTGGCTTTTGTATGTTTGCTTTGATGAGGTATTCCTTAGCCTCTATACCAAAGCATGGTTGGACAGTGGAGAATGGTTGATATGCCACCACCTACCTCAGGGATACCTCCCAATCCAGCACTCCTTGGACCTCAACATACATTGGTGTCAGATTACAGAGGCTGTCAGATTACAGAGGTTGTCGGATTACAGAGGTTGTCAGATTACAGAGGTTGTCAGATTACAGAGGTTGTCAGATTACAGAGGTTGTCAGATTACAGAGGTTGTCAGATTACAGAGGTTGTCAGATTACAGAGGATGTCTGATTACAGAGGTTGTCAGATTATCCTGTGTTTCTTGGTACAATCAGACATGGTGATTGTCCTTCCGAATATTGTTGGATTAGACAGAATTTTGGATTATTTGAGATGGTGGACTACAGAGGTTCACTGTATGCCAAATGCTTATTTTAGTGGCAATACCATACGTGGGAAGTTGATCAAAATACGTAGCACAAAGGTATCGGGCCTAATTTGGTCAAAATAGTATAAAGGTATCGGGCCTAAATTTTCTAAAATCCATTGTGGCATATTAACTATTTCCAATTGTATGTACATACATACTTAGGTATTTACAGTTGTTTGCATATTCACATACATATATGTACGTACATATGTACACACACCTGTGTACAAATGTGCATGTGTATATGCTAATGCGTAGATGCATGTGTGTACATATGTATTAAACGTACTGCTAATGTCAATATGGTTTGCACTGGGTTCCATGTGTGCTTTAGTTTTCGCAGGGTGAATTTTTTGTGGATCTTGGCTTTTAGCGATTTTTGAGTTTTTATATTCATGGGCGGCCATGTTTTGCCGTTGCACAATAGCCCAATCTAAACTTTACAGGTGTATAATTTCATGAATGGCTGAAAATCTGTGAAAAATTAAGCATACGTATATGGTATGGGTTTACCAGATGTATGACATATCATCAGTATATTACCTGTGCACATGCACACAGGTCAGGTGGGGTTTGCGCACACAGGTCAGGTGGGGTTTGCGCACACAGGTCAGGTGAGGTTTGCGCACACAGGTCAGGTGGGGTTTGCGCACACAGGTCAGGTGGGGTTTGCGCACACAGGTCAGGTGAGGTTTGCGCACACAGGTCAGGTGGGGTTTGCGCACACAGGTCAGGTGGGGTTTGCGCACACAGGTCAGGTGGGGTTTGCGCACACAGGTCAGGTGGGGTTTGCGCACACAGGTCAGGTGGGGTTTGCGCACACAGGTCAGGTGGGGTTTGTGCACGCACACAGGTCAGGTGGGGTTTGCGCACACAGGTCAGGTGGGGTTTGTGTAGGTGTAGTGTGTGTTAACCGCATTCATTCAAATTTGAAGGAAATTACATACAATTGGCCAATTGACATTCAAAGCCATACATGTGTAAAATGCTGTAGAAGTGAAGGTCTTCATCAGTGGACTGAAGTGACGATAAGCATTACCGTGTGCTTGGAAATTTTCGCGGTACTAAATCTTTGTGGATGCAGAATTTCAAATTCGTGGATCTTACATTGGATTTTATATTAGTTCAACAATATGTAATCCTATATAAATTATGCACTGAAAAATGGTGGTCTGTTTGTTAGCATGGCTGTTAGTCCGTGGAAAGGTTATCAATACAAGTGCAAATTGTTGCAGTTGATCTTCTCCAGCTGCCTTCCAGATTTTAGTCAGATATGGAGCGTCTGATGGGGGTAAAGAATGACTTGATCGACATAACAGACGAGAAAACGAATACTAACACTCCTGCTTCTTTGTTCTTTGCTAAGACTCCTGTGCATAGCGCTGAACATGAAGGGTCGTACAGGATTTTCGTGAATTTAATTTTCGCAGATGCCGTGCAGTACCGGGAAAACCGCAAAAGTTTAGTACCGCGAAAGTTTCCGAGCGTATGGTATTTCTTGTGTATGTGATCGCGTGTGAGTCTGTCATGTGTTGTGCATGTGATCGCGTGTGAGACAGTCATGTGTTGTGCATGTGATCGCGTGTGAGACAGTCATGTGTTGTGCATGTGATCGCGTGTGAGTCTGTCATGTGTTGTGCATGTGATCGCGTGTGAGTCTGTCATGTGTTGTGCATGTGATCGCGTGTGAGACAGTCATGTGTTGTGCATGTGATCGCGTGTGAGACAGTCATGTGTTGTGCATGTGATCGCGTGTGAGACAGTCATGTGTTGTGCATGTGATCACGTATGAGTCTATTGTGTGTTGTTCTCTTGTATGTAGCCATCTACACCTTCAGTGGTGAAGGTCAGTACAAGCTACCTTTGAGGTTCGGTGATGTGGTGGAGATATGGGAGGAGTGTAGCGGATGGTACAGAGGCTGCCTCAGGTTTGATCCAAGCAAGAAGGTGAGGGGTGCTTGTGGTGTGGGGTGGGGGTGCTAGTGGTGAGGGGTGGGGGGTGCTTGTGGTGAAGGGTGAGGGGTGCTTGTGGTGTGGGGTGCTAGTGGTGAGGGGTGCTAATGGTGAGGGGTGCTGGTAGTGTGTGGTGTTGGTGATGAGGGGTGCTTGTGGTGGTGAGTGCTGGTGTGAGTGGTGAGTGCTGGTGGTGAGTGATGTTCATAGTCTGGTGCAATAAACCTCCAACCTTGATCGCTGATCAAGGTGATTGAGGTTGGAGGGATATGGTGATCAAGGTTGAAGGGATATTGGGATCAAGGTTGGAGGGATATGGTGATCAAGGTTGGAGGGATGCAGTGATTGAGGTTGGAGGGATATGGGGATCAAGGTTGGAGGGATATGGGGATCAAGGTTGGAGGGATATGGGGATCAAGGTTGGAGGGATATGGGGATCAAGGTTGGAGGGATATGGGGATCAAGGTTGAAGAGATATGGTGATCGAGGTAGGAGGGATGCAGTGATTGAGGTTGGAGGGTTGGTACACATCATGCGATCACACACATGTTTGGCATGCTGGTTGACCGGGTTGTCATAATGAAGCCATACAGTTGCCATAGAGAGTATTGAATCTGTCGACTTATCATCTGATCCATCTCTTCCATATTAGGGCATATTTCCAACATCACACATTTATCTGAAGGAGCATGTAGTGGTTTCCAAAGGGTAAGACCCTTTGCTTATTAGATACAACTTTTGGGTGTGATCCTTTGTTATTCTTGTGTTTCCTAGTACCCAACATAAAGTTGATACTGTCGTCATCAGGGGGGATCCCCTTTGCAATGAGGCTGGAGAGTATCTCAGGGAATACGGCAAGCACCTGCAGAAACTTTACATGGTAAGTTCTCACTCACTTGTGTGTGTGGTGAGTTCTCACTCACTTGTGTGTGTGGTGAGTTCTCACTCACTTGTGTGTGTGGTGAGTTCTCACTCACTTGTGTGTGTGGTGAGTTCTCACTCACTTGTGTGTGTGGTGAGTTCTCACTCACTTGTGTGTGTGGTGAGTTCTCACTCACTTGTGTGTGTGGTGAGTTCTCACTCACTTGTGTGTGTGGTGAGTTCTCACTCACTTGTGTGTGTGGTGAGTTCTCACTCACTTGTGTGTGTGGTGAGTTCTCACTCACTTGTGTGTGTGGTGAGTTCTCACTCACTTGTGTGTGTGGTGAGTTCTCACTCACTTGTGTGTGTGGTGAGTTCTCACTCACTTGTGTGTGTGGTGAGTTCTCACTCACTTGTGTGTGTGGTGAGTTCTCACTCACTTGTGTGTGTGGTGAGTTCTCACTCACTTGTGTGTGTGGTGAGTTCTCACTCACTTGTGTGTGTGGTGAGTTCTCACTCACTTGTGTGTGCGTGCGTGCACTGAAGCCTCTGTTGGGACATATCAGAAATGCAGCCACCATTTTCAAACAGGACGCCATTGCTCTGTCCATAGATACTCAGATATCTATGCTCTGCCCCATTTGGCACCCCTCACATTGACATGTGCACATATAAATCCCCTGAAATAAGGACACCTCCATATACATGACAGCCCACTGTGTTGCAATCCATCACACATGTGTTGCAATCCATCACACGTGTGTTGTAATCCTTAAGAATTCATTTGTGAGATATGTATCAAAATAAGCAGTTTAGTACGTACCGTTTATCTGGAAATATTGGCAATCATTAAACTTGGCAATTTGCACAAGTTCAGGCTGTAATAAAATATTGGTGGAAATTAAATTTGGCGGTTGCACAGCAAGGACAAAGCATAGTAAGTAGGTCTATGCAAATTTGGTGATAGAAATTTAGCCATTTTGATCCTGACTGCCAAACTGCCAAATTATAAATGTCGCCGATATTTCCGGATTCACGGTACATCAAATGGTGGCATTTGATATGTGCTCTTCACCACTGTAGCCATTGGCTTCAGTGGTGTTGCATGGATATTGGTTACAGTGACCAACTGGTACATTGGCACACACACACATACACATGCACATACACACACACACACACACACACACACACACACACACACACACACACACACACACACACACACACACAACACACACTTTTTGCCATTTTTCTACTTCATTTCGGTAGGAGGGTTCTCCCCATTTTGGTTCTGTTTACAAACTGATAAATGACGTTGTTGAGTATCGGCAGACCTTGCTCTCAGGGAAGATCACTTCAGACAATCTGCAGAGCCTCAAAGGAAAGCTGACCATCAGTTTGGACTTGTTAAACAAGTGAGTCTGTGTGTGTTTGTGTGTGTGTGTGAGTGTGTGTGTGTGTGTGTGTGTGTGTGTGTGTGTGTGTGTGTGTGTGTATATATATGTGTGTGTGTGTGTGTGTGTGTGTGTGTGTGTGTGTGTGTGTGTGTGTGTGTGTGAGTATGTGTGTGTGTGTGTGTGTGTGTGTGTGTGTGTGTGTGTGTGTGTGTGTGTGTGTGTGTGATAATGTATGCGTGTAGTGTACGTGTGCATCTACATTCATATACCCATGCATTTCACACACATACGTGCATACATATGTGTGTGTACACACACATGTGTTCTCCCCAGGTTTCTTAAGGCATGTCGTTCCAGCATGCCTTCTCTTCAATTAACTCGATGTAGGAAAAATGCATTCACAGATTGTTGAAAATTTCCATTTAGTAGAAATGGTACTGTTGCCCAAAACTGAGGCTGCGAGCAATTTGTGATGCATTGTATGTATACGTAGTGTGTGTGTATATACGTACACACATGATGTACATATGTACGTATGTATGTACATAGTATATATGCTAGTTGTATGTATGTACGTATGTACGTAGTTGATCAACATGCCTTAATTTTTTGTGGAGAACACTGCATGTGTACTGTATGTACGTACGTAAGTGTGTGCGTATGGGCATATGTATTTGTTCCTGCTCACTGCTGTTCCAGCACCATGCCCAAACTGTTAGTGGTAGTTGTTTCTTCTCCCCGCAGCAAGCTTGGGCTGTCCATGGTCCCAAGAAATGAGTTGGGAGATCCTGTAGAGCCTGACAAGTGCTCTTGTCTCAACCTCTTCCAAACGGTGTGTGTGTGTGTGCGTGTGTGTGTGTGTGTGTGTGTATGTGTGTGTGTGTGTATGTGTGTGTGTATGTGTGTGTGTGTGTGTGTGTGTGTGTGTGTGTGTGTGTGTGTGTGTGTGTGTGTGTGGTGCATGTGTGTGCTTTTGTG
>CAUJGJ010000061.1:29700-32200 GCA_963170055.1 Halisarca cf. caerulea | reverse complement strand
CCCCTCACTACAGCTGGACTACACCCACCTTACTACAGCTGTACCGCACCCACCTTACTACAGCTGTACCGCAACCCACCTCACTACAGCTGTACCACACCCTTCACTACAGCTGTACCACACCCACCTCACCACAGCTCTACCACACTCCTCACTACAGCTGAACCACACCCACCTCACCACAGCTGAACCACACCCACCTCACCACAGCTGGACCACACCCACCTCACTACTGCTGAACCACACCCACCTCACCACAGCTGGACCACACCCACCTCACCACAGCTGGACCACACCCACCTCACCACAGCTGAACCACACCGACCTCACCACAGCTGAACCACACCCACCTCACCACAGCTGGACCACACCCACCTCACCACAGCTGAACCACACCCACCTCACCACAGCTGGACCACACCCACCTCACCACAGCTGAACCACACCCACCTCACCACAGCTGGACCACACCCACCTCACCACAGCTGAACCACACCCACCTCACCACAGCTGGACCACACCCACCTCACCACAGCTGAACCACTATGTAGCTACGCTGTTCTTATTCTGCTCCCTCCCTTCCTCCTCCCTCCTTTCCCTATCTCCTCCCCTCTCTAATCCCCTACCACCCTCCCTTCAGGTCTCATGTTGCAGAGCTCCTCTCAACAGTCCCCCTCACACAACCAGCTCTCTATCATCCTCGGCTCATGTTTATGAAGAAGCTATTGGAAAGCTCTGTGAAGCTGGTCGGATACAAAAGTCAGTCATTTTATTTCACATTGTGATTGTCACCTGATTGTTTTGTGACTGGTGTGTGTGTGTGCATGTGATTGTCATGTGATTGTCATGTGACTGTTGTGTGGACATGTGATTGTCATGTGAGCACATTTGCTCCTGGTGTCGTAGCATCAAATTCTGATTGGTCCACCAGCACACACTGTCTTCAAATCCTTCATGCGATATATTCTGTGCTTGTCTTTGTACTAAGTTGCTCCACTGTGGATTCTAATAGAAAATGACATTTATTTGTGGCACTTACAACAATTGACTGTGTTCAGAATTTGTCATGTTTTATCTCTGGTCACACCCACTTTAGATTCAAGGGAGACCCTCTTGCCCAAGTTGGTTGTCCATCTTGAGGATTTCATGCAGAACAGAGTGTCCCAGCTTCCTCACACCAGTGACGTCACCTTCCTCTGTATCAGCACAGTTGGCCTCCTCACAGAGGCTCTGCAGAACAGTAATGAGGTCAGCTTTAAAACCCTCTAAACCCTCTGGTTGAAAGTTTTGTTTACTCTAACTCCTCCCCCATACAGCCCCCCAGTGGAGATGACGTGAAACATGTTATGAAACTGTTACAGCCAATCATGACACTCTGTGTTGTTCTGGACAGGAAACTACCTGTGGCTGTGAGCCAACTGACTGTACACACATACACACATACACACACACACACACACTCACACACACACAGACACACACACACACACACACACACACACACACACACACACACACACACACACACACACACACACACACACACACACACACACACACACACACACACACACACACACACACACACACACACACACACATACTGCTCTCTTCTACATGTAGGTGGGGAACTGGGTTAATCTTTTGGGTGTACTTCATTTGTGCTCAAGTGAAGACTTTGACAGCTTCTGTGCCAACTTGGGAGGAATTCAGCTTCTCTCTCAATTCATAAAGGACATATTCTCTTTGACTAGAAGAGCTGTGAGTGAGCCTTTCTTTGAGGAGAAGTGGCTGACCATGCATCTCGTACAGAACAGGTGTGTGTGTGTGTGTGTGTGTGTGTGTGTGTGTGTGTGTTGGTAGTCACTCTTGGTAAAATCTACGCAGAACCCTCTGACTGTCTATTTGTTAATCTATCCCCTCCTCCTCTCTCCCCCCTTCCCTCCATCCTCCTCTCCTTCTCCCTCCCTCTCTCCCTCCTCCCTCTTCACTCCTCCTCTCCCTCCTCTTCCCTCCCCCTCCCCCTCCCTCCTCCTTCCTCACTCCTCCTCTCTCCCTCCTCTTCCCTCCCTCTCTCCCTCCTCCCTCTTCACTCTTCCTCTTCCCTCCCCCCTCCCCCTCCCTCCTCCTTCCTCACTCCTCCTCTCTCCCTCCTCTACCCTCCCTCCTCCCTCCTCCCTCCTCCTCCCTCCCTCCTCCCTCCTCCTCCTCCCTCCCTCTCTCCTCCCTCCCTCTCTCCTCCTTCCTCCCTCCTCCCTCCTCCCTCCCCCTGATGTAGTGTTCTCCTAAAGATCATTCGGTGCTGTTTTAAGCTCATGAAGGAGTCATTCCTGACCTCGGCCAACTACGATGAGGAGCTGTTTCAAGAGTGTATACGTGTGTGTGCCGACTTCTCCTCTCAGCCATCCCTACAGATGGCCAACATGTCACAACTGGTCCAGGACAGACTGCAGGAAAGGTTGAGCTGAAACTCCTCTTTGTTACAGATCATGGGTTTAAA
>CAUJGJ010000061.1:22200-27200 GCA_963170055.1 Halisarca cf. caerulea | reverse complement strand
AAAAATGCCCTCTATGTGTCATCTCAGCTGGGAGGTAGTGTGTGTGGTGTCTCGGCTGAGGGGTAGGTGTGTGTGGTGTCTCGGCTGAGGGGTAGATGTGTGTGCCATCTTGGCTGAGGGGTAGGAGTGTGTGCCATCTTGGCTGAGGGGTAGGTGTGTGTGCCATCTTGGCTAAGGGGTAGGTGTGTGTGCCATCTTGGCTGAGGGGTAGGTGTGTGTGCCATCTTGGCTGAGGGGTAGGTGTGTGTGCCATCTTGGCTAAGGGGTAGATGTGTGTGCCATCTTGGCTAAGGGGTAGGTGTGTGTGCCATCTTGGCTAAGGGGTAGATGTGTGTGCCATCTTGGCTAAGGGGTAGATGTGTGTGCCATCTTGGCTAAGGGGTAGATGTGTGTGTGAGAGAGTAAGGTTAAGTATTACGTAATCCACATGACGTGTGCTACACATGACGTGTGCTACACATGCGCACACAAAGTGCTGAAATGAATAAACACACCGCCCTTAGTTGAATGTGCATAGTGTTGTTTGTTCTCCTGTTGCTAGGAAACCCAAGCTCAGTTTTTCAGGAAGATAATTTCAGAATTGAGGGTGGACCCCGAGTATTTCAGAGTTGGTTACTATGGTAAGGGATTTCCCCACTTTCTAAGGGTAAGTCCCTTCATATTGGTCAATAGTTTTGTAGAATTGTTTACAGCTATTCTTTGTGGTCTGTCCACAGAACAAAGCGTTTATCCACCGAGGATTGCCTTATGAGAAGCTGAGTGCTATCAAACATCGGCTCAGCTATGAATTTCCCAAAGCAGAGGTTAATATCACATACGTGTGCATGCATGAACACATTCACACCCGCATGTATGCACATGCGTGCACCACACACACACACATGCACGCATGCACACATACACACACACACATACACACACACACACACATACGCATGCACACACACACACAAACACAAACACACACGCGTGTGTGCGCGCACACACACACACACACACACACACACACACACACACACACACACACACACACACACAGTGAACCATGACCTGGCTCTCCTACCCCACAGTTCCTCACTTACACAACTCCACCTCCTGACAGCATCAACGACTCACCTGGTCAGCGTATCCTCATCACTTTTGTGATTGTCATAGATTGTGATGACTGTCATAGAGCAGTGATGACTATCGTAGAGCTGTGATGACTGTCGTAGAGCTGTAATGACTGTCGTAGAGCTGTGATGACTGTCATAGAGCTGTGATGACTGTCGTAGAGCTGTGATGACTGTCGTAGAGCTGTGATGACTGTCGTAGAGCTGTGATGACTGTCGTAGAGCTGTGATGACTGTCGTAGAGCTGTGATGACTGTCGTAGAGCTGTGATGACTGTCGTAGAGCTGTGATGACTGTTGTAGAGTTGTGATGATCTCCTTAGCATGTTAAGACCTGCAGCTGTACAGAGTAAATCCAGTACCAGAAGATAGAGCCATTTTTGTTGGAAAAGATGTTGATGACAAGATTCTTGGGTTAGTGGATTCTTGTCTGGATGTGTTGCTATGGTGTGATAGTTGTTGCTTAGCAACCATATTACCATGGATATAGTACCTTTGTTACTTGGTACTTATATTTGAAGTCCATAGCAACCATTGCTTCCTACAGTGTTTGGGTTGCCATGGTGACAGATAAGCGGTAGGTTGCTATGATAACCCAAGTATGAGTTATAGAGGCTATGACAGCCACCTGTGTTGAGTACCGTATGACAGCCACCTGTGTTGAGTACCATATAACAGCCACTTGTGTTGAGTACCATATGACAGCCACCTGTGTTGAGTACCATATGACAACCACCTGTGTTGAGTACCATATGACTACCACCTGTGTTGAGTACCATATGACAGCCACCAGTGTTGAGTACCATATGACAGCCACCAGTGTTGAGTACCATATGACAGCCACCTGTGTTGAGTACCATATGACAGCCACCAGTGTTGAGTACCGTATAGGTGCTAATCTTTGCAGGACTTCATTTTCAAGAATTTCGCGAATTAGCCTGGATTTAATTTGTGAAAATTTCAATTGCGAATATTTGGTTAGATACTTAGTCAATTTGTCTAATATATAGTAGGGACTGGTCCATTCGCGAAAATAAAATTGCAAATTACAGCCATACAAGTTCTTGATCACAAAATATATGCCCCATGAAAATTAGCACCTATAGCATTGCCTTAGTCTAGTGTTGCCAGACCTTTTCCTCCATTTTATGATATATGTCTACAAAGGGAGTTGCATCATGAAAATGGACAAATGTCTGGCAATGCAAGACTGATATGATTCAATTCAATCTGTAAGCTGTAAGGTACACGCCTCTTGCCCCGCCCCCTCCAGATACTACAATTGCAATGATGTGAAGACCTTCAAGTACGACAGGCCCTTTCACCGGGGAGAGAAAGACAAATCAAACGAATTTGCTGTGCGTTAATGTTGTTTTCTCCTTGTGTTCGTTTGTTTACTTGTTGTGTTGCTATTGTTTACAGTCGCTATGGATCGAACGGACAACCATGATTGCCAGTAGTCCTTTTCCAGGAGTTCTCAGTTACTTCCCGATTATCAGTGATGTTAAGGTGAGGGGAGGAGTTAGAAAACCACACCCACTCACACATACACTGACTAGTTGCTGTCAGCACACACACACACACACACACACACACACACACACACACACACACACACACACACACACACACACACACACACACACACACACACACACACACACACACACACACACACACACACACACACACACACACACACTGATACCCTCCCTCTGCTGGCAGGTGGAGATCAACCCGCTCGAGTTGGCAGTTGAATCTGTGGAGAACAAGAACCGAGAGATCCAAACACTGACCAATGCTTGCATGGCCAACGTAGCCTTCCCCCTCCAGACCCTCACTATGGTGTTGAATGGTGTGATCGATGCGGCGGTCAACGGAGGGACAGCTAACTACAGGAAGGTCTTCTTTGCCGATGTCTACCTCAGAGACAACCCAGATCGCGAAGAACTAGTGAAGAAGTTGAGGAAATTACTGGAGGATCAGGTAAGACAGGCTCACCTCACTAGCATGTTGCAGCAGTTTGATCAGTCATTTTGTCTCCCTGCCCCATCTCCCTCTCTCTCATCCACTCCCTCCCTCCCTCTTCCCTCTCTCTCTCTCTCTCCTCTACTTCCTTCTGCCTCTTCTCCTTCCCTCCCTTCTCTCACCCCTCCCCCCTCTCCCCCTCTCCCCCTCTCCCTCCCTCCCTCCCACACTCAGTGTAACCTGCTAGGAAGGGGTCTGGAAGCACATGCTAAACGCATCTCTGGACAGGAGGAGGGGCTCCATCTTCACATGACAGAGATGTACAAGAATATGAGGTACATTGTCTTCCCACATGAAGCACCCAAAGAGTCACCGAAAAAGGTAGTACGGACGTGTATGTGTATGTGTGTGTGTGTGTGTTTTGTGTGTGTATGCTTGTGTGTGTGTGTGTGTGTGTGTTTTGTGTGTGTATGCTTGTGTGTGTGTGTGTGTGTGTGTGTGTGTGTGTGTGTGTGTGTGTGTGCGTGTGTGCTTGTCTCTGTGTGTGTGTGTGTATGTGTGTATGCTTGTGTGTGTGTGTGTGTGTGTGTGTGTGTGTGTGTGTGTGTGTGTGTGTGTGCTTGTCTGTGTGTATTTGTGTGCGTGTGCGTGTGTGTGTGTGTGTGTGTGTCTGTGTGTGTGTCTGTGTGTGTGTGTGTGTGTGTATGCTTGTGTGTGTATGTGTGTGTGTGTGTGTGTGTGTGTGTGTGTGTGTGTGTGTGTGTGTGTATGCTTGTGTGTGTGTGTGTGTGTGTGTGTGTGTGTGTGTGTGTGTGTGTGTGCATGCATACATGCTCGGTCTTACAAGGTCTTCCCCACTCCGCCCACCCCCCTTCTCAGCAGCCCTCATTCGGTGGTGTTCCTCGTTCTACTACGATGAAAGGTAGAGAGCTCCCACCCACTCCTGTGCAGATCAAGGAACCAGCTGTACCGAGAGGTGCCACAATGTGAGGATGTGCAGTGCATATACGTATGTACTAGTACACACAATACATATACACATACGTACATAGGTGTGTGTGTGTGTATATAATGTGTGTTGCTCACACACACACACACACACACACACACACACACACACACACACACACACACACACACACACACACACACACACACATACACACAAACACACACACACACACACACACACACACACACTACCCACTTCACATTCACACAGGAACAATCGTCCCAGGAGAATGCCGAGTTCTAAAGTCCCCAAAGGAAACCTTATACAGCAAAGCTTGAATCGGCCGCCTCCCCCAAGCATAGCAGCCCCTCCCCCTCCAGTTCAGCACAGCCCACCCAAACCCTCCTCCATGTACGTGGACCCGTACGAAGTAGTTGAGATTGAAGACAAGGATGCTCATCTCGACAAAGACGACTACGAAGAACCTGAAGCAATGGAGAATATCCGCAAGTCTCTGAGTAAAGCCAGCAGCAGTACCTCCAGTTCTCGTCACTCCCTTCAGGATACAGCCTCCACCATATCATCCAGTCAGACACCTGCTGAGCCCATTGAGAGCTTCTACTCCACTGAGACTTATGACATGATTGACTCTGGCCCTACCCAACATAGGGGAATTTCCCCTCTGAGACCTACGGTGGTGGACAAGTCAGATGAGGGGAATGTATACGGGTTTGACAAGCTCTCAGATAAGCCTCCAGTGGTGGGCACACCTGACTCCGCTGCCACCACACCATCTGTCGCTGGGACATCGCAGGAGTGCCCTTATGGGTACGATCACCTTGACGACCTGCCGTCAGGGCCTCCCCCTTCTCTCCCTCCACGTCCACCCAAGCCAGTCAATACTCCACAAAAAACTGAAGTAGGACAGCAGTGTGTGTGTGTGTGTGTGTGTGTGTGTGTGTGTGTGTG
>CAUJGJ010000061.1:15000-17500 GCA_963170055.1 Halisarca cf. caerulea | reverse complement strand
GGAGGACAAGTGGTACCTGTACATACAGGGAGGACAAGTGGTACCTGTACGTACAGGGAGGACAAGTGGTACCTGTACGGACAGGGTGGACAAGTGGTACCTGTACGTACAGGGTGGACAAGTGGTACCTGTACGTACAGGGTGGACAAGTGGTACCTGTACGTACAGGGTGGACAAGTGGTACCTGTACGTACAGGGAGGACAAGTGGTACCTGTACGTACAGGGTGCACAAATCCGCACAATTAAATGATTTCACTTCATTGTTGACTAAACCACAAGTTCTATCTTGAAAAGCACCCTCCATATTGTAGTGTGTGTGTGTGTGTGTGTGTGTGTGTGTGTGTGTGTGTGTGTGTGTGTGTGTGTGTGTGTCTGTGCGTGTGTGTGTGCACACGTGCGTGTGTGCGTGCGTGTGTGCGTGCGTGCATGCGTGCGTGTGTGTGTGTGTATGTGTGTGTGTGTATACCTTCTGATAAAGGCTTCCATTAAGCTCCAGAACAAAGAATGAATGGTTGGAAGCTTCTCCCGAAGCAAAATAAACTCTGTAGTTTCCCTCCCAACCTTCAAGAAGGTATGGGTTAGAACAGGTTGTTAGGGTTATAAAAAGGATAAGAAAGATAAAACAAGGAAAGAGAAAATACAAACAATACAAATGCACATATCCATATAGTATCATGTGGTCATACACAGAGTATTAAGAAATGCTGGTATGGTGGAGTGACATGACTCAAGATACCGTACATCCGGAAATATTGGTGATCATTAAATTTGGCGGTTGCACAGCAAGGACAAAGTATAGTAAGTAGGTCTGTGCAAATTTGGTGATAGAAATTTGGCAATTTTGATCCTGACCACCAAACCGCCAAATTAAAAATGTCGCCAATATTTCCGGACATATGGTAGAAGGGAGAGCACCGGTCTATAGTAGCCATGCACCTCACCAGCTGTAATGGAGTGATGCTCCAAGCCTGACAGAACAGACACAATAGATGGTGGAACTGCCCCACGGTAGCTGCTTTCCTGGTCAGCGAGCTGTGGGGGGGGGGGGGGGGGAAGGGGGGGGGACAGGGGACGTGCAATACTTTCTGCAATACTGGTTTCGTCAGTGATTCTTGATGTCATATTGTCATAACATAGGTCTTACATTTACACACTCAAAACAATGATCATGTTACAAAACAGCCATGTCCGACATTGGTCAGTTGGAGTGTGTATGGATCGCATAAGACCAGCAAATTGTCAGCAGTGAAAAGTGAAGTGCGTGCATAGACACTCTAGAGATGGTGTGTGCTAGTTGTAGCTCGGAGTGTGTACTGAGCAGGAATCTGTGCTATAAGAACAACAGAATCTATGGAAGAAAACAGAGAACTTTATTAGCGCCGGTAGGCGCTTGATTAAGCCGCGTACCCGCGTGGACTAGAGAGCAAGACTGACCATGGCCGGAATTACCACAGTCACAGCCAAGTGCAAGTACAAGAACCGACAAACCTGCTTGTGAAATAAGCCAGTAGTAAATCTGCTCTCTCTTGCACATTCGACACTAGACATTTGGTCCTCTCTGGCTCAGAAAGACCACTTTTATCCTTCTCCGGTTGGTACAAGCACTCGAGAGACGACTTTAGCTGCTCAATGTCTCCAGTGGGCTATTGCGTTGTAGTATAGATGTAATAGAAGGGAATGTCAGCGCAAACATGATATTTAAACAAAATAAATGGCGCATTTACACTTACAAAATAGCTAGCTATAGCAGTCATTTTTATAGATTTTTCGCAGTTAAAAAATAAACGCCTATCATTAAAAGACGCCCAGACAAAATGGCGAGCGGAGCAGTCAAAAAGGTATGGTTTTCAAAAGAATTTTGAAAGAATTTACGTAACGGTTTATTCACTTCAATAGGCTACTGCTATCGTTGGTTATGCTGTCATTCCAAATGCCAGGGAAGTGAGTTCTCTGTGTTTAGCTTTTGTTTTTGTCACTCAGTTTTATAGTACTAGTCAGAATTGCTGTAATTTGTTAAAAACAGCAGAGAAACACTACGAATGTGTCTCAGTTATCGTTTTGGTTTGTGTGATGGATGAAAGAAAAGCAGAGGTGGTTACTTAACCCTGGTGTGTGTGTGTGTGTGTGTGTGTGTGTGTGTGTGTGTGTGTGTGTGTGTGTGACAGTGCTTCTATGCTACCTCCAAACTAATAAGCTGCAGAGTAGCATAAAATGGCCACCACTAATTGGTTATTTGTTTGCAGGTAAATAATATGGTAACAGCTGATCGTGTATTGACTGGGAATGATCGAGTGTCGAGTGCTGAGAATTATAAATGGCTACCACACACAAGACACTCATTGTTGGGGGATTATAAAATGGCTACCACACTCAAGACACTCATTGATGGGGGGTTATAAAATGGCTACCACACACAAGACACTCATTGGTGGAGGGTTGCAAAAGGGCCATCATAGACAGGACATTTAGTGGTGGCGGGTTTAAAATGGCTGTCCATAG
>CAUJGJ010000061.1:7500-10000 GCA_963170055.1 Halisarca cf. caerulea | reverse complement strand
ACACACACACACACACAAACACACACACACACACACACCTCTACTTTGTCCACACACACACACACACACACACACACACACACACACACACACACACACACACACACACACACACACACACACACACACACACACACACACACACACACACACACACACACACACACACCTCTACTTTGTCCATACACACACACACACACACACACACACACACACACACACACACACACACATACACACACCTCTACTTTGTCCCCCCCCACACACACAAACACACACAAACACACACACATACACACACACATACACACACACACACACACCATGGCACACACCTCTACTTTGTCCACACACACACACACACACACACACACACACACACACACACACACACACACACACACACACACACACACACACACACCTCTACTTTGTCCACACACACACACACACACACACACACACACACACACACACACACACACACACACACACACACACACACACATCTCTACTTTGTCCATACACACACACACACACCTAGCTCGACTTTGTTCACACACACACGCACACACACACACCTCCCACACCTCTACTTAGTCAACACACACACACACACCTCCCACACCTCTACTTAGTCAACACACACACACACCTCCCACACCTCTACTTAGTCAACACACACACACACCTCCCACACCTCTACTTAGTCAACACACACACACACCTCCCACACCTCTACTTAGTCAACACACACACACACCTCCCACACCTCTACTTAGTTAACACACACACACACCTCCCACACCTCTACTTAGTCAACACACACACACACCTCCCACACCTCTACTTAGTCAACACACACACACACCTCCCACACCTCTACTTAGTTAACACACACACACACCTCCCACACCTCTACTTAGTCAACACACACACACCTCCCACACCTCTACTTAGTCAACACACACACACCTCCACTTTGTCCACAATGCTGCGTAGGATAGATCTCTCTGAGAGAGAGTACTTGGATTCCCCAGTGACCACATCCACCGGTCCCTTGTCCAGTTGTGTCTTGGTGGCTCTGTACAGCATGTACAGAGGGTAGGCCGTTGTGTTCTGAGGGGGAGGGGAGGGGGTGAAAAGGGTGGATTACTCTAAAGGTGCTAATTTTTGTGGAACTTCATTTTTGCAAATTTCGTGAATGAGCCTGCATTTGTGAAAATTCAATCGCAAATATTTGGTTAGATACATAGAATGCTTGTCTAAGATATAGTAGGGACTGGTCCATTCACTAAACTAAAACCCCAAATGGCAGCCAAGTCCTTGAATCACGAAATATATACCTTGTCAAAACAAGCCCTATACGATAACTTCAATGGAGGCCTCATACACACAAACTGAGGAAAACCCTGTAATTAATGTCACTGTTTTCCCACAGTTGAGGGTGCTCAATTGTATATTCTGGACTCCACCCACCTCCACATGGTCCCGCAGGCACAAAGCCAACCAACATGTTAACATCTTGTCACTGACAGACTGTGTCCTGGGTGGGGACAAATGAGGAACATTATCACCATGGCAACCATCACACTACATCACGTGATGTCAATTCTACCTACTTTCTCATGAAGAGATGTGTTTCTCCTCTGGCAGCCAGCTGTCTGATCTGGTTGCTTAGCAACTGCTTCAAGACCCTGAATGGCAGACATAATGATTGTGCAATATGTGCCTATTCTTTGCTATCCAAGTATGAAGGGCACTTACTCTGTTGCATAATCAAGCTTCCCACACAAAGCAATCATGAGTAGAGTGGCAAACTGGCTCCTGCAGGGAATGCATATGTAGGTCACATGCGCTTCTCACACACCTCGTGCCACACCCACTTCTCACACCACACACCCACCACACCCACCTGTTGGAGATGTCAAAGGATTTCTTCTCCTCGAGTGTTGCGACCACAGTTAACAGGAACTTCTTGTCTGAGAGAAGACGTTTAAAGTCTGACAGCCCTTGCACAAAGTCTCGTGACCTCCCGGAACTGCCGAGTGGTTCTGTCACTAGTGGTGGCTTCTCTTCTTGGAAGAAGGTAAAGTGGACGTAGGAGGAGATGACCCTGAAGGGGAGCTGCTGGTGCATCTGGTCACCATAGGTCTCCTCCACCTCAGCATTCAGCTCCGCAAAACCTGACAAGGAAGATGTACGTATATTGATTGGATAACATTGTAAATTTGTTTGTACTAATCTTGTATAACTTTGAATACCAATATTTATTTTGATTGTACTATTTGTGTATGTATAAGTATGCATAACATCGGATTCGACTTTCTTGTATAACATCGGACATTATTGTAAATTCTCAATATACTGCTGTCCCCACCTGCTTTGACAGTGCTGACAACACTGGATTCGATCTGGTGCAGTTCTTCCTGGAGCTCATCCACGCGACGCGTCTTCTTCTTCACCCTTCGCTGACAGATGCAGCAAGCGACAATGAGAA
>CAUJGJ010000061.1:0-5000 GCA_963170055.1 Halisarca cf. caerulea | reverse complement strand
CTGTGCAGGACACACTGCCGATGGTGATGTTGACGTTGTCTGTCGACAGCGGGAGGTTAAACCCTGTAATTGTTATGGTGGTCCCACCTTCTATGGGGCCAGATGATGGCATGAACTACAAGGATGAAGTAAGGGGAAAAACAAAAAAAAATCACTAAGTCTTGTATATAAACTACATGTCGTGTGTGTGTGTGTGTGTGTGTGTGTGTGTGTGTGTGTATGTGTGTGTGTGTGTGTGTGTGTGTGTGTATGTGTGTGTGTGTGTGTGTGTGTGTGTGTGTGTGTGTGTGTGTGTGTGTGTGTGTGTGTGTGTGTGTGTGTGTGTGTGTGTGTGTGTGTGTGTGTGTGTGTCTGCTAGTGTGCATGTGTCTGCTTGTGTGTGTGTGTCTGCTAGTGTGTGTGAGTGTGTCTGCTTGTGTGTGAGTGTGTGTGAGTGTGTCTGTTTGTGTGTGTGTGTGAGTGTGTCTGCTAGTGTGTGTGTGTGTCTGCTAGTGTGTGTGAGTGTGTCTGCTAGTGTGAGTGTGTCTGCTAGTGTGAGTGTGTGTCTGCTAGTGTGAGTGTGTCTACTAGTGTGTGTGTGTCTGCTAGTGTGTGTGAGTGTGTCTGCTAGTGTTTGTGTGTGTGTCTGCTAGTGTGTCTGCTAGTGTGAGTGTGTCTGCTAGTGTGTGAGTGTGTCTGCTAGTGTGAGTGTGTAGTTGGAATGAATGTAAGTGCACATGTAGTGTACACTGAGTGCAAGGATGTATGTTGTGTCGTTGTCATGACAACCTACCTGCGTGATATTGATGGGACACGAAGAGGAGGAGGTGGAGATGAGACCACCTCCACAAGAGTTGTCAGGGGAGAAGGAGCAGGTGAGGGCTGAGGGGGAGGGGACAGGGGAGGGTAGACTAGGGGTGGGGTTAGTGGGTGGGTAGGAGGGTGTGATCAATGGGTGTGTTAGCAGATGGATGTGAGCAGTGGGTGTGTCAGTAGATGGGTATGATCAGTGGGTGATCAGTGGGTGTGTCAGTAGGAAGGGTCAATGAGTGTTGTCAGTGAGTATGATCAGGGGGTATGATCAGGGGTGTGATCAGTGGGTGTGGTCAGTAGGTGTGTACAGTGGGTGTGGTCCATCATTGAGATTGCATGTGGGGTCAACTCACATTCCCTGCAGTACCCACATCCCAGTTCTTCAGGCAGCGTCACACACTGACTGCAATCTCTGACGTCCGCACTTCCACAGTCGTAAACAAACACTGCAGTGGAGAACAAGAGCATGACTTGGTAACAGGACCACCTCAGTAGCAGGAGCACCCTCCCCCTAACACACCTTGCACACTGTTAGGGTTATCCAGAGTGTACACCTGTCTACTTGGCAAAGTGAACCGAACTTCCACTTGCTGGTCCTCAACTGGACCAGTGGAGAACTGGAGGTAAACACATAATGTAGTAAACATACACAATTTAATATGAGGTAAGAAGGTAACACTGGGCCTATAAACACCTGTAAGAAACTCACAATGTGATGGTTGCAGTTGATAAATGTGTTAGTGACCTCGTTGGGTGGGGCTGGTGCAGAGCTCTGGAGTGCTCCAGACACTACTGATTCTGCACCTCCGCTCACAAAGACACACTTGTAGTCTCCATCTGCCTGTTGACAAAGGAAGGAGAGAACAAGAGGAAGAAATGGACAACATTAGCCACTTGGAAAATCAAAAGGGCTCAGATTACAAGCCCACATTATACAAACACACAAGAGTGCACACGAGTGCACATGCACACATGTCCAGCGCACACATGAGCACACCAGAAAAACACAAATGGACATACACACATGCACATGCACACACAAACACACACACATGTACACACACACACACACACACACACACACACACACACACACACACACACAAACACACACACACACACACCACCAACACCACCACATACTGGTAGTGCACCATCCTGGAATGATACTGGAATGCTGAGATTCTTGTTTTGGTTCACATGGGCAAAGAGAGTGTACATCCTGGACTGTCTGGTGGGTGTGATCTGGGGACAGAACCTCACTTCCTGAGGGAGGGAGAGGGATAGAGGAAGGGAAGAAGGAAGGAGGAAGGAAGAAGGGGAGAGGGAGGGAAGGAGAGAGAGAATGAAGCATTTGCAACAATCAAAAAGGAGAACAGCATTCCTTCAAGTAGAACTGCTTTTCTTTTGTATGTGTGTGTGGGGGGGGGGATAGTGGGAATTCCCCCCACCATACCATGACTGGTCCTACTAGCACACCACTACGTAATGTGCTCCTAATTTTACCTCCCCTAGATAGAGATTTCTACAAGCAACACTGCATAGGGAATATCCCCACCCACTCACCGTGTAGGCGGCACTACAGGCTCTCCCCTTTGGATCACAAGTTGCTGACTCAGCACACCACTGACATGTTGACTGGGACACGCACCCACCACACCTCTTGTAGGACTGGCAGTCAAAGTAGGTGATGTTTGTGGTCTCGGCAATGACCCGCGGCTGAGTGCCGACATTGCGTATGAGCTGCAGCATTGGAGAGGCTTCACCTGTAGAGGGAGTGGGTGACAGGGAGTGATTGGCAGACACACATGCACGCAAGCATGCATGCATGCACACAAACACACACACACACAACAAACACACACACACACACAACGCAAACACACACACACAACGCACACACACAACACACACACACACAACGCACACACACACACACACACACACACACACACACACACACACACACACACACACACACATACACACACACACACACACACACACACACACACACACACACACACACACACACAAAGGCTAGAGGACAGACCTGCATAACTTTGAATGATGGGATTCAATGCCTCCATGGAGGGCGATCTACACTCGTAGACTCCGCCCCCTTGGGCTGTGGCTGGGAAAGTAAACTCATTTCCACTTTGTTCAAAGACATAACGACATTCATAGCTCAAGCTGTCATTTACGGGAAAGTTCATGGTTGTCAAGGTGATCTACAGTATACAGAAGTTACAACACAAGTGAAGTACACACCAGTGGCTAACCAGAGAAGTGACAGCACTGGGCTAAAACCTGTCCACAAAGACCACTCAGACCATGCAGTGGTGGTGGTCTCTGTGAACAGGTGGCTGCTCACAAAGGTGTACATCAGTATCACTGAGTTGCCCCATTGACCAGCTTGAGTTACCCCATGCATGGACCAGTTTGATCATGGGCAGCTTGATCATGGGGCAGCTTGATCATGGGCAGCTTGATCATGGGGCAGCTTGATCATGGGGCAGTTTGATCATGGGGCAGTTTGATCATGGGGCAGCTTGATCATGGGCCAGCTTGATCATGGGGCAGTTTGATCATGGGCCAGTTTGATCATGGGCCAGCTTGATCATGGGCCAGTTTGATCATGGGGCAGCTTGATCATGGGGCAGCTTGATCATGGGCCAGCTTGATCATGGGCCAGCTTGATCATGGGCCAGCTTGATCATGGGGCAGCTTGATCATGGGGCAGCTTGATCATGGGCCAGCTTGATCATGGGGCAGCTTGATCATGGGGCAGCTTGATCATGGGGCAGCTTGATCATGGGGCAGCTTGATCATGGGGCAGCTTGATCATGGGGCAGTTTGATCATGGGGCAGTTTGATCATGGGGCAGCTTGATCATGGGCCAGCTTGATCATGGGGCAGTTTGATCATGGGCCAGTTTGATCATGGGCCAGCTTGATCATGGGCCAGTTTGATCATGGGGCAGCTTGATCATGGGGCAGCTTGATCATGCATGGGGCAGTTTGATCATGGGGCAGTTTGATCATGGGGCAGCTTGATCATGGGCCAGCTTGATCATGGGGCAGTTTGATCATGGGCCAGCTTGATCATGGGCCAGTTTGATCATGGGGCAGCTTGATCATGGGGCAGCTTGATCATGGGCCAGCTTGATCATGGGCCAGCTTGATCATGGGGCAGCTTGATCATGGGCCAGCTTGATCATGGGCCAGCTTGATCATGGGGCAGCTTGATCATGGGGCAGCTTGATCATGGGGCAGCTTGATCATGGGCAGCTTGATCATGGGGCAGCTTGATCATGGGGCAGCTTGATCATGGGGCAGTTTGATCATGGGCCAGTTTGATCATGGGCCAGTTTGATCATGGGGCAGCTTGATCATGGGCCAGCTTGATCATGGGGCAGCTTGATCATGGGGCAGCTTGATCATGGGCCAGCTTGATCATGGGCCAGCTTGATCATGGGCCAGCTTGATCATGGGGCAGCTTGATCATGGGCCAGCTTGATCATGGGCCAGCTTGATCATGGGGCAGCTTGATCATGGGGCAGCTTGATCATGGGCAGCTTGATCATGGGGCAGCTTGATCATGGGCCAGCTTGATCATGGGCCAGCTTGATCATGGGCCAGCTTGATCATGGGCCAGCTTGATCATGGGCCAGCTTGATCATGGGCAGCTTGATCATGGGCCAGCTTGATCATGGGCAGCTTGATCATGGGCCAGCTTGATCATGGGCCAGCTTGATCATGGGCCAGCTTGATCATGGGCCAGCTTGATCATGGGCAGCTTGATCATGGGCAGCTTGAGGTTAGCCCTATAGACTTACATTCGACACATCCACAATTTCCACTGTGCTAGGCGTAACCATGGTGATGGATGGACACTGCCCTAGGCTGCCATGGGAAATGAAGTGGCGTGGTTGCTCAGCATTGGGGCATTCCCCTCGTAGCCCGCATCGTCCCTCCACAGAGCACCACCCACACAGTGGGTTGGCCGAACTGACACACATGTCACAAACCAAGTGCTGACTGCAATTTTGAATTGGAAACCTGTGAATCTGGAATGAGAATCAAAAAGTATGAATAGGATTGGAAAGGTAAGTACACACACACGCACACACACACACACACACACACATGCGTGCACACACATACACACACACATGCACGCACACACACACACGAGCACGCACACAC
>CAUJGJ010000060.1:366100-396600 GCA_963170055.1 Halisarca cf. caerulea | reverse complement strand
AAAAAGTAGTTTGAAGCACAGTACAAGTGGTGTACTGTATTTATGATTGTTACAATAACTTGTAGTGTGTACATGTAGTGCATGTACTGTATTTATGATAAAGGTATAGGTGTGTGTGCTGAAGTTGGTTTAGACATGGTAAATATAGGTAATATTAATGGATTTTTGTTATCTAAACTTCATGTTTAATCAAACCTGAGGATTTCAGGAGTTGGCCACATGCAGGGGTTCGAATAATTTAGGTTGGTCTGTTATAGTGTTATCAATTGCATGTGTATGCAGAAAATTAATGTGCTGATTTGCATATTAATTGTTATAATAATATTTTCATTACTAAAATACTATATATCATCACTCAAAATGGTATAATTATATAATTTATATTGATTGTATGGGTGGTTGATACATTCTGGTAGATCAAAGGTCTCTATACCGTATACGCTTTAATTTTCGTGTGGTTTAATATTCACGGTATCCACGGATTGGAAGCCATCCGCGAAAGTTTAGACCCGCAAAAATTTAGATCGGGCTCTTGTGCATTGGCAAAACATGGCCATCCACGAATATTAAAATGCGAGAATCGCTAAAAGACAAAATCCACGAAATATACACCCTGGGAGAATTAAAGCGTGTGCGGTATTATAATAATATTATAAATTTATGGATACTGTCTAGTACGCAGTGGGACACATGCAAGTATAGATTAGCGGAAAATCTGCTTGCACCACTATCATCACTGCACGGTATGTGTTTTTATGGATGTCTATGATGCCACGTATGCATAGTATATTACATGTATCTCCTCCCTACTATACTTTGTAATTTCCCCCCCACCTCCCATCATTATCTTAAAACAAACCCTGCTATATACATACAATTAATGCATGCATCAAATCCACATGCATATTCTTGTGTGCACATGGCAGTCATGCACACTAATTCACTGCAAAACTCAAGCTCCCCCCCCCCCCAATATATATTATTCTAGACATTAATCTACATGCATGCAGGGTTCTATCTAGGACATATATGTTATAGTTATCACCCAAGCTGTAGTAGACACGAGACCATTAGCTGTAATAGACACAGACCAAGGCCAAGCTTAGATAAGTAATCTATTACTGTAACAGCTAATGTCTGAGTAATTGGGTGATGTCTTCCAACCCCTGTGTTAACAGTATGCATAACTGTATTCATATGGTTGTTTTTGCATCATAACTAATTGTGAGATATTAATTAATTAGTCTGGAAGTTACCACAGGGATGATATCCATTCCCGGGTAGTACTAATAAGCGAAACGAAACCAGAAACGAAACGAGAAACGAAACGAGAAATGAAACGAAACAAGAAACAAAATTATATGTATTATTTATATGTACTATTTCATATGGAAAAGGACAGAATGTTGACTGGCTATAAATGCAAAACAACCGTCATGATCACACAGTTGCACAGGTGCCACACAGCAGTACCATCAGATCTGATAATATCTAATAACCATTAAGCAGAAACCAAAGCAATCAACCTATATCACTTTCTTTGGATGGCACATGGCAGCAGACAATGGCAGAAGGTCTGAATAAAGGAAAGGAATCTACTTCTGTGGTGGATTTAACCATAGATGTGAGTGCTTTTTGCTTGGATTTTGACATAGGCATTACTTATTTTGATGAAAGAAGTGTTTTTATTCTTGATAATAAATGTAGCATTGGGCAATATTCTTATGCGGTGGTACACGTATTATGCAGATCTATTCACTCTCTCTGTTCAGAGTGACAGCAATAATTCTCAAGATCTCTTCGATCAAGAGGAGAATTTATCCAGTCATTGCAACACTGGTCCCGAATCTCCATTTACACCATCTAAATATATTCCTAGGAAGCAACCTAAACCAGAAATGTAAGTTGCCACTTATTATTCCTTAACAAGGGAACAAAGTGTATAATTGTGCACATTTTTTCTACACAATGTCATGCAGTTTATCATCGGAAGACAGTGATTGCAGTTACTCCGTATCAAGCTGTAACAAACAAATTGCAAGGTAATCCATTGTAAATGCCTTATATTGTGATTATGACATCTTCATGACATTATTCTGGCTCTCTTGTAGAAATTTATTTAAGAGTGACACAGAGTTGGATGCATCTAGCAGTAGTGAAGATGATGCCCCATTTGTAGTTGATACATCGCAAACTCCTATTTATGACCGATTGAAAAAAGGGTATTCTGTTATCGACCTTTTTAACATCATCTTGAACTCAGACAAAGATAAAAACTGTTCTACAAAACCTGTTGGTGTTCAGTCTTTTGCCAGTTACAAAATTGATTTGACACAGGTTAAACTTGCTGATCTGACTGCTGATGACAATGGCATTTGGAGGGTATCCTTACCAAGAAGGCGATATAGGGTGACCATGGTAGATGGCATTGTAATAGGGGCAAAAGAAGTGAAGGGTCAAGCAACGACGAATGACAACGTATTCACTGTTACACGTTAGTATGGTATTCATGCTGGTACATCTGAGTTTAGAAGGATCATAACTACCATTAAGAATTCCCAAAATGTACTTGCTAAGTACGCAATTGTCCAGTATCTTTTCACGGGAGGCAAAAGGATTCCAGTTACTTTACCCGCACATGGCAACTCTAGCAGCAATCGTCCTCACATACAGACCGGGAAGAGTGTTCGTAGTGCAATTCAAAGTTCCTCCACCACAAAGTCTCCATCAGAAGTATATGCCACACTTTTTAGTGCCTCAGGAGGGATAACAGAAGGCACATCCCTCTCGGAGCAACCACGAAATAGAAAGCAAATCTACAATGCTCGATACACATGTACGAATGATAGCAATCACGATGAGCTGTACACCTTATTTTCTCAGCTGCAGACACACAGCAAGAAGCCTGATGGCTTTTTACGTGAGATTCTCTTCAACCCATTGCCAGCAGCTGTTCTATTCTTTGATTTGCAAATTCAGTGTCTTCTTTCATTTTGCTGCAATATCTCTACCACACATGGATTACATTGTGGAATACTTGGCATAGATGCTACTTTCAATCTAGGTGACTTTTATGTCACTCTTACAACCTTCCAACATCCGCAGATAATTCGACGCACTACGAGGAAGAATCCTGTATTTTTGGGGCCAATATTCATCCATATGCAGCGTCGGTTTGAGGACTACTATACTATTTCTTTACAACTCTCTTGAAGCATGCTCCGACGCTTTGTATGCTTGGTGCCTATGGAACAGATGGTGAGCTGGCTCTGGTCAAGGCACTTGCCTTAAGCTTTCCAAATGCTGTTGGATTGAGATGTTTCATTCACAAACAAAGAACATAGAGCACTATTTACATGAGAAGTTGCATATCCCAGCATCTAACCGCAAGCTAATCCTAGAAGACATTTTTGGAAAATCAGATACATCATCACATGTTTGCGGTATTGTTGATGCAGAATCAGATTCCCTATTTGATCACGATTTGGAAGAACTAAGGACACGATGGGAACAGCTTGCACCAGGATTTCATACTTGGTTTTTACGGAACCAATCGCAGGATTTTAAAAAATGCATGATTTCTTCTGTGCGCAGGAGAGCTGGCATAAAAGCTCCACTGGAAAAATTCACAAATAATAGTAATGAAAGTCTGAACAGTGTAGTGAAGAACTGGCAAAACTTTGAGAAAAAGACTTGGGTTGATTGTGTGGATAAAATCTCGAAGTTAGTGCAATCACAAATTGTTGAAATGCAAAAAGCCATCTATGGTAGTGGAGAATTTGAGCTAGTTGGAGAATGCAAAAGCCTAGAAATTGATCCTACTACATGGCTGCGGATGACACCTGAAAGAAGGAAACAAGCTCTCGCCAATGCTGGATTTGCTAGCTCCTCAATGGAAGATGATCCAAGCACTCTTCCCACTGAAGACTTATCCATGTCCCTTACTGAAGCTGGCATAGTAAGCATTCCCGGATCTATCCTGAAATCTATTGAGGAAAAAGCAAAGCTCTTGGCTTCTGATCAGCTATTGTAAGTGCTCCTGGTGTGTCAAATGCATTCATGGTGAAAAGAGACAGGCCACACTTTGTAAGCATTGAAGGGGGGAATGTTAAATGCGACTCCAATTGCCCACAATGGAGGGGAAGTAGACTCTGCTCTCATGTAGTAGCAGTTGCACATCAGGAAAATTGCCTTGCTGAATTCATATCGAAGTATAAAAAATCTAAGAAAGAGGCTAACATAACAAAGATGATCATTGAACCTACACAAAAGCGTGCAGCTGGATCAAAGTCAGGACAACCAGGTAGGAGTAGAAAGGGGAAGGGAAAAGCCCCCACTCAACTGCATGACTAGAGTTCATCCACAACCTTGGAGGCAGCATTCATCACAGGCCAATGTAGCAGCATCCTACCATGACACTCCACTCGGCTCTACCAGTATTTCCAGTACTCCACACGGCTCCACCAGTAATTCCAGTACTCCACACGGCTTCATCGGGTCCTCCAGTACTCCACACGGCTCTACCAGTATTTCCAGTACTCCACACAGCTCTACCAGTAGTTCCAGTACTCAACACGGCTTCATTGGGTCCTCCAGTACTCCACACGGCTCTACTAGTATTTCCAGTACTCCACACAGCTCTACCAGTAGTTCCAGTACTCCACACGGCTTCATCGGGTCATCCAGTACTCCACACGGCTCTACTAGTATTTCCAGTACTCCACACGGCTCTACCAGTATTTCCAGTACTCCAGACGGCTTCATGGGGTCCTCCAGTACTGCACATGGCCCAACCAGTATTTCCAGTACTTCACACAGCTTCATCGGGTCCTCCAGTACTCCACACGGCTCTACTAGTATTTCCAGTACTCCACACAGCTCTACCAGTAGTTCCAGTACTCCACACGGCTTCATCGGGTCCTCCAGTACTTCACACGGCTCTACCAGTATTTCCGGTACTCCATACAGCTTCACCGGGCCCTCCAGTACTCCAAACAACTCTACCAGTATTTCCAGTACACCGCACGGCTTTATCAGTCCCTCCAGTACTCCACATAGCATCACCACATCCTCCAGTACTCCACACAGCTACAATAGGCTCTCCAGTACTCTATATGGCTCTACCACTAGTGTCACCGACACAGCACACAACATCATTGGTATCTCCAGCATTCCACACAACTTCACCAGTCAGTACACCAGTACTCCACAGGGCTTCACCAATATTGCTGGAGCTCCACACAGCTCTGCTACCGGGAATGCACTTGCCAATATGTTTTGGTTAAAGGAGCACACAAACCGCATGAAGAAGTGTGCAGGTTGTGGAGGTGGGCTGACAGGTGATAGCTGTCCAGGGATAGTTGTGGCTGCTATAGATACGTTTTCACCAACTTTCTCTTCAGGACGCACAACCACTAAACAAAGCACTATCCACTTCCATCCTACACAGATGTGCTTGTTAAGGAAGTTCCCTTCATTCCAGGCACAATTCATTCAGTGCAGCATAAATTTGACACCTGAGCAGAAGGAATTCTTGTTGTTTACTCTAAATAGGCACTTTTAAGTTTCCTAGCTGTGTAATGATGCTATATTATAAATACATTAATTTACTCAATAATATTCTAAGTTTCCTTGTCCCTGTTGGTTTCGTTTCGTTTCTTGTTTCGTTTCTCGTTTCGTTTCTCGTTTCGTTTCTGGTTTCGTTTCGCTTATTAGTACTACCCTCCATTCCCAGGGGCTGATAGCCAGAATATCACCCAGGGATATCACCCAATTACCATGGCAACGGAAGACAGATATATATATATATATAATATATATATTATATATGTATATATATATATATATATATATATATATATATATGTATGTATATGTATATATATATATATATACATATATATAATATTATATATATATATATATACATATATATATATATATATATATATATATATATATATATATATATATATATATATATATATATATATATCCTAGAGAGAATCCTGCATGCATGTAGACTGTCTAGAATAATTTCAATGAAAGTGTTATATGTAGTGTGATGTTGACCATTTGCACCGATATATAATGTAAACTCCGAAATTGCATTCCTGTACTAAACCTCCAGAATTATGCACAAAAGATAATACAGTTTGAATTATTGATTCCTGCCAGTTATATACTATATTTCCTATGTTATGCCATAATTACTATCATAAATCACTAGAGTGAATCATATGACATTGAAAGTATGATCTGGGCGTAACATGTCTGTCCGTACATTAGAACTGAAATATCATGTATATGGAGTGCAGGGGTATTAAACGTATGTAACCAGGGAGGTCTGGGTTCCCCCCAGTTTTTTAGGTAATATAAGGTTGAATTGGAGGCCATTATAGACAATAATTGTCTATAATGGCGTGTGTGTGTGTGTGTGTGCGCGCGCGCATACGCATGCGTGTGTGTATGAACGTGTGTGTGTGTGGTGTGTGTGTGTGTGCGTGTGTGTGTGTGTACGTGTGTGTGGTGTGTGTGTGTGTGTGTGTGCCCGCACGCGCGCACGTGCATGCATGCATGCTTGTGTGCGTGCGTGCTTGCGTACGTGCGTGTGTGTGTGTATGTGTGTGTGTGTGTGTGTGTGTGTATATGTGTGTGTGTGTGTGTGTGTGTGTGTGTGTGTGTGTGTGTGTGTGTGTGTGTGTGTGTGTGTGTGTGTGTGTGTGTGTGTGTGTGTGTGTGTGTGTGTGTACAGATACGTATATGGAGTGCAGGGGTTTATGTATGTAACTAGGGGGTCTGGTGGCATGCCCCCCTAGGGAAAATTTGAGTGTTTTAGGGTATATAGGGTATATGTGTGTGCGCACGTGTGTGTGTATGTGTGTGTGTGTGCATGCGCGCACACTCGCATGCGTGTGTGTATGAACGTGTGTGTGGTGTGTGTGTGTGTGTGTGTGTGTGTGTGTGTGTGTGTGTGTGTGTGTGCGTGTGTGTGTGTACGTGTGTGTGCGTGTGTGTGTGTGTGTGTGCGTGTGTGTGTGTGTGTGTGTGTGTGTGTGTGTGTGTGTGTGTGTGTGTGTGTGTGTGTGTGTGCGTGTGTGTGTGTGTGCATGCACACGCATGCGTGTGTGTATGAACGTGTGTGTGTGTGGTGTGTGTGTATGTGTGTGTGTGTGTGTGTGTGCGTGTGTGTGTGTGTGTACGTGTGTGTGGTGTGTGTGTGTGTGTGTGTGTGTGTGTGTGTGTGTGTGTGTGTGTGTGTGTGTGTGTGTGTGTGTGTGTGTGTGTGTGTGTGTGTGTGTGTGTGTGTGTACAGATACATATATGGAGTGCAAGGGTATATGTATGTAACTAGGGGGTCTGGTGGCATGCCCCCCTAGGGAAAATTTGAGTGTTTTAGGGTATATATGAGGCTGTATTTTAGTCCATTTTAGATCAAGTGGATTTTGACACTTAAGTAGGGCCTTCTCTGTAGTAATTTGCGCTATAGTTGGAACTTTTTGGGGTGGAAACTGGGGAGTTTAGGGTGGACGCTGGGGAGTTTCGGGTACGTGGAAGTTTTCCCCTTCCCCACAGGATAGAACCCTGGTATATATTGTGGTATTTATAGTGTTAATATTAAGTTTAATTAAAGTTTCTAATTCATATGTACAAATATTGACTCACCTACTCTGTATTGCCCACTGTATCCAATTGCACAGTCATCAAGCAACAAAGTGATATTCTTTATTCCAGTACCATTTGGACTGAATAATGGGACTGGACAATACACATTTGCATCCCCAACTGTGAAGCTGCATTTAGATTCCAAAAGGTCATTTTCACCATGAAATTTCATTCTGATGTTATCTTTGTGTTGTGAAAGTAGGGATAATGGTGGACCTGCTACTGTTAGAACTCCTCCACGGTGTACTGTACCTATACTTGGTGACACACAAAGTTCACCTATACATCAAAAATAGCATAATTTTATATCAAATATCACTTACAGTGGAACCTCCCTAGTGCAGTACCTTGATATAAACCAGCATTCTCTTAAACTGGTCAAGATTCTCAGGAATTGACCATTATTTAAATCATACCAATTGACCTCTATAACAACGTGCTAGGCCAGCACTGTTTATCATTCCCTAATGGTTACGGTTGCGGTTACGGTTACGGAAGCTTATTTAACCTGGGGAGGCCTTTAGCCGAAAAAGCTACTACTCTATGCACCCAGTAGATGGGTGCAGGATTATTACAGGTTCCACTGTATATCAGAAATATGATGCATTACCTATCATGCACTATTATAATAATATTATGTGCTCATTTATGTGTGTGCGTGCGTGCGTGTTTGTGTGTGCATTTGTGTACAAGTCAAGACAGTGTTCACAATTAAGGAAACTCACATCGTCATGCATGTAAAATTGAATGCTTTATACTCAATGGCATGCATATGCTATCTATTATCATTAAAATTATAATATGCACTATTATAATAATTATTATATTATAGTACTCCACATTTATACATTGATACATTTACCTGGATCACATTTTTTGGCAGTAAATACATGTGCTGTCCTCCCATAGATAGATACGTCATCATCTATTCTGTAAACCCATTGTCCAGGTACCCCGACATTTGATTCAGTGACAATTTTCACCACATCATCCGTTAGAGAGTGTTTATATTTGTAGAATCTCACTCCATCTCCAGCATTAACACCCACCATGGCTGGAGTACCTCGAAACCCACCAGTGCCCTGACTTGCACCTCCAGTTACCCACTCGATCTTAGCATAGTTGAATATGGCAAAGGAGAGCAATCCATCAGTTGTCACCACTACTTGAAAGGTGTTCAGCTAAATATAGCAGGAAAGATGATGACATGCATGCAATCACAAAAAACTGACTGAGTGTATTGTCTACAAATTTGTCAGTGATTCTTTAATAGAATGAACATTAAAAAATATACATGTGAGGGAATGTACATGTATACATACTAATAATTATTTATTTTTTATAGTCTACATTGTGAGTTTTAAGATACTTTACCACTGCCAAAGATAAAATTTCTACCTTATCTGTGTGTAGGTCATAATATCCAACATCCACCCAAGTAGCTATGAGAGCCCACACTGGAGTAAATTGATTAGTCAACAAGCAAGATCGTGTAGATGATCGGAGTTTAGCAGTGATAGTTTTGATCTTTATAAGGATGTCCTGGTCATCTGTAGTCCTAAAGTAAACACCACTTCCACTGTTTTCGGGTCTTGTATCTACATCAGCCCAAAATGGAGCTACAAAAGCTGCCCCAACTCCTTTTTTCTCAGGTGACTTAACAAGGAAGTACTTAGGAGTGTAGTCTGGAACAGCTGCTTCAAATGAGAGAAGGCCATTGTTGTTGATCTGGAGAAAAACGTAAATTAATAATTACAATAATTATATTAAAATGCAATGCATGCAATTTCAGCAACATAATAACATTAATAATATGATATTTGTACCAATAATTTCTGAATATAATAATATTATATTACTGGTATGTATTATACTATAGTTGTATAATTTATGTATAATATGTTATTAGAATGTTTAAATACTTCTGCCTGTATATCTGTTTCACGAATATAATATTTATTTGTCACACACAATGAAGATTCATGCTGATTGCTTCAAATTAAAATGCACAGAACTCACATGTATGGTGCTGTACCACTTGTTGAAGAATGGGAATTTTAGTGGTGTTGTGGTGCTAGTAGTGTTGTCATCATTGCTGAAAAATAAGGTGTCTCCCTCAGGGAGTCCAAATGGTATAAAATCGTCTACACTAAGACCTTGACAAATGGTGCTGAGGGCAAAAATTACATCAGCAATCTGCAAAACACTAGACATTTAGTTCTGTGATTTTCTACTCATGAATGCTAGCAACAACTAATATTCAAAATATATGTATTGGCTGTTACTGGTAGGTAATTTATATATGGCTAACTTGCATGTTGTCTCCTTGGACCAGCAAGTATAAGGTTTCTAATATATTTTTAAAAAGAAACCCTATAATATACAAAGCAAAACAAACTTGCATGTTGTGTTGATTAACTGTAAGCCATTTGAGAATGTACTTGTAATCTAAAACCACCTGCATGACAGTGTCAGTCATCAGTAAATGTGATATCGCTGTTGTGGCCCATTTACGACAATTAACATTCAATGAAAGTCTGTTATACGTCATGCAAATGTCATGTGGGTGCATGATTGCATGGCCCGGCATTATTTTAAGGAATTTGCTCTTCCCTTTGTCATTCATGCATTATAAACAATGTCATGTAACTGCATTCCATGTAGTCTTGTTCCCAGCCCTATAGATTTCTGACCATCATTTCATTCTCACCTGCAGCTGCATGGGTAATTATCCAAGCAACAATAAAATGGCGGCTTAAAGTTGCCACCAGGACTAGCAAAGAGAATGAAGTACAGGTAATAGCAATGATCAGCAGATAGATGGCTACCATAAACAATATTTCTATTACGTGATGAAGCTTAACTATTACCGAATCGGACTACAATATTTCGAAGTACTAATGCATAATTACAAAATATTCTAAGAGTTATCAAAGCATTAGACAGTGTAAATAATATATAAAATAAAAAGTGTATGTTGTGAGTGGTCAATCAATTTACAGAATGCAAGGGGCGGTGGTTTACTAATTAAAAATGCACAGATCTACAAACATGTAGTGACAATATTATACGCTAATTAAGTGCACAAGGGGTTAGATTTTCTCCCAAACTTATGATGCAATCTTCTAATCAGATATTTCTTAATATAATAGTTTGAATGAGAATGAATTATGAACAGTGAACCCTATAGATTAGGAATGAAATTGCACTCCTGCTTTGCTGGGTACCAGCAACAAGCAGGTGGAAATAAAATGACCGGTGACGAATTTGCATGACTACATGTTGAATATCTTCCTCCAGACTAAATGTCATGGAAGGCAGCTGCAGTCAGTAGACATAATATGTGATTGACTATGTGCAAAATAGGTCTATGAGGGTAACAAATGTCCTGTTTAGTGCACATGAGTTGGATAATGATAATATGGTACACTTAATATGCACAAATTCATGATATATTGTTCATTGACAATTAGAAATACACTAACAGTTACTATATAATAACTATAAATACAATCATTTTGTACAAAATACAGTTGGAGAACAGCTGAACAGCAATTATGAGACTCTAGCTGTGTAATTGGCAAGCTTAAGGGAACAATATTGCTACTGGCAAAAGCTTCTGAACCAACTAATATAATTTGTATTGGCTATATACGTACTTGTGCTGTAAAGGATTCTGGGCAGCCTTCTGTATAAGGTCTCAGCCTGAAACCTATTAGTGAAAGCCTCAACAATGTGTTTACACTCAGCTCTAAGCAGTCATATTCTTTTATGTTTTCATACTTATAGTACTCCCAAGGGAATTGACATTCATAACTAGGTATAGTACACACTTTTGTGTGCATGCTGTATGACTTTTTATAGTATTGCATATAAACAAAATTATTTTCAGAGAATAATGCAGTAGTAGCTGTACATGATTAGATATGCTACCTGTAGAACCTGCATTACACAAAAAATACATTCATTGGGTGTATACAAGGAAACATTGTATATGTTTAGTAATAAGTACATGTCACTTGAACAATACATGTGTATTATAATTCTCTCTCTTTCTCTCTCTCTCACACACACACATGCACATACACACACGTACACACACACACACACACACACACACACACACACACACACACACACACACACACACACACACACATGCACACACACACACACACACACACACACACACACACACACACACACATCATAGATATGTACATATACTCTCTACTTACATACTGAATATGTATAGTATAGAACATCTATGCACACACACACACACAAACACACACACACGTACACACATGTACACACACACACACACACACACACACACACACACACACACACACACACACACACACACATGCAAACACACACATACACACACATACACACACACATGCACACACACACACAAACACATACACACACATACATACACAGATATATATATGCACGTATACATGCATGCATGCATGCACACACACATGCCCGCACACACACACACACACACACACACACACACACACACACACACACACACACACACACACACACACACACAAACACACATACACTTACACACACACATACTGATACGCACACACAAACACGCACACACACACACACACATACACACGTACATTTTTTTTTTTTATTATTATAAATGGCCACCAAATTAATTAATTAATCTTTACAACAAGGTAAAGTTCAAATAGACAAATATGTAATAGTTATTATTGTTCAAATAGACAAAATATGTACAATATTGTTTAGATGGAAAATCTTCCTTCTGTGACAGCTAGTGGTATACTGTCACAGACCTTGCTTGCATGATGGCGGCTGGATCGGGCTCCACGAAGGCACATAATTGCGGATCTCATCAATGAGAAGCTGATTTGGCATCTGATCAATCCCATTGTTGTGGCATACTTGGCCTGTCGTTTGTTTGCCAGGAGAGAAGCCAATCTAGCAAAGAAAGTCTTCGCAAGCCTTCCCATGCCCCCCAGAGGTACTAAACACAAGTGGAGTGAAAGTGCCGTACACACCGTACATGCCGTACATACACACGTACATGCAAACACAAACACACACATACGACTATCAAACTTAAAAAAGGTTTAAAGCATTTCAAACTGTAAAATGTTGGGTTGAAACAGTAAAATGTAGGGTTGACACAGGACCATGCAAAAGGCTTTCTTGATAAATCATCCTTAATTCTTAGTAAGCATGTGCTTGGAACAATATACTAGCTCAAGGATAAGCTGTAAACAGGGAGCAGGGTTAGAAGAGCATGGGGCTATACTTACTTGAGGTAGTTGTTACTAAGGACTACATAACACAGAGTTTCTTTGGATTTCATGCACTGTACAAATCCCCTCATATTGTACATATGTAGTGGATGTAGTGCTGCAGGATATGAAATTTGATTTCCATGCACAATTCAGTAGTATCTACCCCTTGACTTTACTCAAGACACACATTGCTACACCAAAGATCTTGTTGCATTTCTAGCTAAATATTGACAGTTTGCATTATATAGCAGTCAGGCAGCTTAGTCTGGTTTTCTACCTCCCATTGATAGTCACTTATCTCAAGGCATTTGCCAAATTTCACATGATGTTTGGACACAATGGTGCCGTTATTTGTTTGCTCAAGCAAGTCGGAGTCCAAAAATATCCTGAATATCAAAGTTAATTCATGCCTTTTTGTATACACCTCGACTATGTAGCTTGCTGCTGTCATTCATACAACAGTAGGTAAGGGTTAAAAGGAAAGCACGTCGTCACTGACGATTGCGTAATATTAAGTGTAAAATGGCCACAGATGAAAATGACAGCCATACGAAAGAAGCATTGAAGGAAAGACTGCGAAAATACTTAAATAGAAGGTTAAAAATAACATTGTCAGATGGAAGATTCGTTACAGGTGACCTGTTATGCACCGACAAAGACATGAACCTTGTTCTGGGTAACTGCGAAGAGCATATTCCTAAGTTATGTTCTCGGACAGAAGGTAATTCGGTATAATCATAGGCACTTCGAAATGTTGTAGTATCTATGGTATAATGGAATTATAGATACCTTTTGTGAATGTGAATATCTGATTATTTGGATTTGTGCTTGATGTTTCTTTTTTTGTTTTTCACCTTGTACATGAACCTGGATAGGAATTAGGTACTTATTTGTAGTCTGGGTTCCCTAGGTATAGAACGTACGTATAGAGCAGAGGGTATTTAGAGACATTTACAGAGACACGTGGCAAGGGAACACCTTCTACCTTCGCTATAATGTAAATATATAAATATGTAAATATAATATATATTTGCCTCTATATAAATATGTAAATATATATATTCATTATATATACATATATGTATACACATATTCATGTAGGTATTATGAGACAGAGGATTTGCGAGACACTTTCACTGATCATCCTTCAACCTACAAGTGTCTCATAATACCCTCTGTCTCTTCTGTTCTTCGTCCATTATGTGTAAGGTAAAGGGGAGTAATTTGGAATGGCGGGTACTTTGGAACAGTCAGGCCAAAAGTAGTGTCAACCACAAGCTACATACAATATTTCTAGTCTATATTGCCTCCATGAAGTGAGAGTTTGGCAGTGGCGAGGATGCCTGGGCAACTTAACCACAACAAAAGTCACAGGCCTAGTTCCAAATTACCATCATATTCCGAATTACTCCCATTTACCTTACATAAGTATCCTATTTCACATTTTATCACTATGCTTATCCATGTACTCAGACTGTGCACTGCATTAGGAATGTGTCTTTTGCGAAGTCAATGACTGTCTCATTCCCACTCAAACAACCACAATGTCATATTGCTATTGTGTTGTATACCATCTACTCCAAACTAATTTGTTGTCATTTCTTTGGTCCACACACTATTCAGAAAATCAGCAAGAGTACCTGATAAAGATCATACATATGGCTGTTGTGCCTGGAAAGCACATAAAGACACTGTCTATATCGTCTACAAGTCTTAAGATTATGGAAAGCGGTCATTAGAAGAGTTGTGTGTTCATTTAGCAATGTATGAGAGTATGGTGCTGAAAATTTTTTGTGAAATAGCCTACCTATTAGTTTGAGCAATTGTAGAGAACCTAGTGTATGTGCATGTCATTGACAAATGTATGTAAGCAGTTACACTATTTGTTAAATTTTATAATAATATTATGATCAGCTATTGTTATATCATGTTTGAATGTACATATATGAGAAAATTTAATGTCGAATTGATTGAGTTCTCAAGTTTGTATATTGTACATGTATATATCCTACCAACTGTCATATTAATTGGTTAGCAATTCCGATGGGACGTCCTAGGCCTGTATGGAGTGTATTTAACTTACATCTTGTAAGTGTATGTACAGTATAATGTATGATACCGTATATCTGGAAATTTTGGTGATCATAAAATTTGGTGATTTGCACAAGATCAGGCTGTACTTTAATATTGGCAGAAATTAAATTTGGCAGTTGCACAGCAAGGACAAAGTATAGTAAGTAGATCTATGCAAATTTGGTGATATATATAATTCGGCGATTTTGATACTGACTGACAAACCGCCAAATTAAAATGTCGCCAATATTCCAGAGATACGGTAATTATTCTTACATAATAATGATTGGGTACATGGATGTGTGTGTGTGTGTGTATGTGTGTGTGTGTGTGTGTGTGTGCGTGCGTGTGTGTGTGTGTGTGTGTGTGTGTGTGTGTGTGTGTGTGTGTGTGTGTGTGTGTGTGTGTGTGTGTGTGTGTGTGTGTGTGTGTGTGTGTGTGTGTGTGTGTGTGTGTGTGTGCATGTTTGTATATATGTGTATGTGTATATATGTACGTGCATGTGTGTGTGTGTGTGGGCATGCATGTATGCATGCATGCTGTTATAATAATTATGCATCAACATCACAACAATATTATATACTCAGTGTTTCATATAATCTGCCATTTAGTTTTGTAATTATTATATAGGAGTGACAAGCACAGTGTAAGGGGGAAATGGCCATAGGAGAGAGAGGTGGAGAGAGAAAAGGGGTGAAAAAGGGAGGATGTATGTGGCACTCATGCACCTATGCAAATATAGTTTTTTTATTATGCATATACAACTGTTACTGTATTAGTTTGTATAACATTGTCCTGTTATAATAATTAATAAAATGTATGTTATTTATAACATCATGTACATGGTTGATTGCAGTATATATTATGCAGCTACAAATCTATTTAATAAATATAATGAAAATTGTGAGGAACCCATTCAAGTACTTGAACCCTTACTAGTGGTCTGAGATTAAAGGCATTAATTGGATGTTTTGGCTGGCCATATTGAAACTAAATATTCGATCCTTGATTTACAAATTCAATATGCTAATACAGTTTTAACAGTATTGAATTTGATGTATAAGATTACCTGCCAATCAGGGTCATCCAGAATAGTTTGAGCCAAATATGCACACCTACATATACAAATTGGTTATCTATATAAATAATGCATAGAGCTTCGTATGCTGGAAACATGCATGTAGGGTTACGTATAAATCATTGACAAGTGCTATATATAGTTGTTGCTAACCATTTTAGGCAGAGTATAGTCTCAAAACAAAATGTCCAACACTTTACTGACTTGTATAGTAACATGTACACTTCTAACCATTTGTCGAAGTCTTGGAGTGGACAAATTCATCCCATTTGGGCGTAATGAGGGAGACACCATATTTTTCGTCAATGATGACAACACCACTAGCATCACGATACCTCTGAAGTTCCCATTCTTCAACAGGTTATATAGCACCATACATGTGAGTTCTTTAAAGGAGTGTGATTCCACAAATCCTTTGTCAGGGTTCTATACAGTACAGGGGGGGGGGGGGGGGGGGGGGCTTCCACCCCAATCTGCAAATTACTATAGAGAGGTCCCTATGCACTAGACTGTCAAAATCAACCTTGAATGGTTCCAAATGGCCTCGGATACCACCATGTATAGCTCAAAAACTCAAATTTTCCTTGCATGGGGGAGCATACTCCCAACCCCCTCAGTTGTATATCCTATGATACCACTTACATATATATCTGCACCTCCTTATGTCACTGCACTGAATGTGTTGCATAGACATTAAAGCATACCGTATACAACTATGCTCATGTGTGATGTGGCAGACATGCACTGTATGATACTTGAGGTTCTCCCTCAAATAGATGATTCTGAACCCAGCTTAATGATGTCTTTATATATGCACTTCAACACATGCATTACTTATAGAATTGCAAGTACAAGTTAATCCTAATGATATTATATTATGCAATTATTTTTGTAATAATAATTATGAATATATACTGAAATGACATAATATTTATGCTATTAGACATACTGAAAATTCATGTCAACTTAATAATTCTTAATGCTAAATTATAATACAAATGTTCCCTAACTTTGAACCATATTAATAGTATTCAACCAACTTAATGGTAATTTTTAATTATTACTACAGATCAACAATAATGGTCTCCTCTCCTTTGAAGCAGCTGTTCCAGACTACACTCCAATGGACTTTCCTGTCAAGGCGCCTGAGAAAAAAGGAGTCGGGGCAGCTTTTGTAGCTCCATTTTGGGCTGATGTAGATACAAGACCCGAAAACAGTGGAAGTGGTGTTTACTTTAGGACTACAGATGATCAGGATATTCTTACAAAGATCAAAACTATCACTGCTAAGATCCAATCATCTGAACAATCTTGTTTGTTGACAAATCGATTTACTCCTAAGTGGGCTCTCATAGCTACTTGGGTTGATGTTGGATATTATGAACTACACATTGATAAGGTATGCATAGTATCCCCTCACATGCAAAGATAAGTTCATTGCCAATTGAAACTTTGCATGGGTACACAATACTTACATTGTCTTGTTGTATGGTTTTCCTTTCCTGCAGCTGAACACCTTCCAAGTAGTGGTGACAACTGATGGATTGTTCTCCTTTGCCATATTCAATTACGCTAAGATAGAATGGGTCACAGGAGATGCTAGCCAGGGAAATGGAGGGTTTGGAGGCATCCCAGCCATGGTGGGTGTAAATGCTGGAGATGGAGTGAGATTCTACAAGTATAAGCACTCCCTAACGGATAATGTGGTGAAAGTTGTCAACGAATCTAATATTGAAAATGGAGAACTTGGACAGTGGGTATATAGAATTGACGATGAAGTATCTACTGATGGAAAAAAACCAAATATATTCACTGCCACAAAATGTTATCCAGGTAAATGTTTTATATGTTCATTGTAAAGAGCAATGGAAGTAATGTTCTGTATAATAATGGTGTATACCACATGCACTCCACTATTTTATAAAGATCAATAGGACCAGGTATATAGTGATTCATGACTGACTCTTTCTCTTTCACACTATATATCTCACGATATAATATATATATATAATATATCTTAGTATATATTTATATATAATATACACGATAATAAGCATAACAAATAAACAACACAAAAAAATCAATTAAAAAGTGGCATCTCAAAGTTTAATTGTCTTATGGTTCTCATGATTGCTAAATTATTGCCTCTCATCATAGCAGCAATGATACCTTCGATCTGGCATAAATAGTAAGTTGTCATATATAAATAGATATATATGTTATAGTTATATTCCGATACGAGCATGATATACAGGTTATATCGCCCAAGACCGAGGCAAAGCCGAGGTTGCAGACGATGACCTGGATATCATGCGAGTGAACCGGGATTAACTAACTTGTTTCCCATGCAAATTCATTTTGAATTAGTAGACTTAATTGGCATTAATTGATTTTATTAACACCAAATTTACTCTATTAACACTTGGTGGTTATTACCTGGGTGATAAATACCATATACACATATACTTTGATCTTTTCAAACTGGGATATTATAGAAATATAGATATTACTAGAGTGACCCGTAACTCAATGACTGTGATCGATATACTGCATGTATATATATATATATATATATATATATATATATATATATAGATAGATAGATAGATAGATAGATAGATAGATAGATAGATAGATAGATAGATAGATAGATAGATAGATAACTAGATTGTTTGCAACGAATGAGAGCCTTGCATCGACTTCGAAGTGCCAGGAGGCCAAGTGATCTACATTAATTTGAAACCAAGCAAGATATTGGCTGAGCAGGTCCTTAATTTGCTTACCATGCTGGGCAGGATTGAAACAGTCTACCTTTGTCAACCAGCTAGAGAAGCAAGTGACAATAACTTTAAATCAGCATTAAAGCAATATTACATTGACCATGATCATGGATTGAATATTTGAATTATGTTATGATAATCACAATGCAATTTATTTCAATTTGGTATCAGTATATTACATCTTATGTTCTCCCTGTTGTCTTTGTTCTATTGTATTGTTGGGCCCCCCGTGTCATTCATATCAGCCTTGTGCTGAAGGGGTAACCTTAATAACAATACAATTATACAACACAATGCAATATCATATTTACATATTTATTCCGGCATTTATTTAAATATGTATATATATTTCTATCTCAGTTTGCAAAAGATCAAAGGCAAAGTTTGGTATCTATGGTAGTTATCACCTGGGTAATACCTACAATGAAACAAAGGTGTTAATGGAGTCAATTTGGTGTTAATGATCTCAATAATTACCAATCAAGTCTACAAATTGAAAGTCATTTTGCCTGGGATAGAAGTTAAGTAATCCCGCTTCACTTGCATGATATCCAGGTCATCGCCGGCGATGTCTGTCGGCTTCACCTCGGTCTTGGTCGATAACCTGAACTTCATACTCGTACCGGGATATGATTATTACACACACACACACACACACACACACACACACACACACACACACACACACACACACACACACACACACACATATACATATTTATGTATGTATGTATGTATACAGTCAAACCTTGTTAAGACGAGTATTAAGGGACCCACAAATTTTGTGCTCATTATCAGAAGTTCCTATCGGGGTATGTTCATGTACAGTACTATGGCAAACCAAATAGGGCTTGGAAATTATAGCAGGGACTTACTTTTTAATGAGGTTCCATTATATAATTATATTTATTTATTATTTTATTATTATTATATATATTATATTTCTTTTATATTTAAATAATTATATATATTTATATACCTGTTGAAATGAGTAAGCTCAGGGAATGCCTGTATTATGATATTATACTCAAATAGGTGAGCTCTGTGTGTCACCAGCAGTTGGGACCATACACAGTGGAGGAGTGCTCACAGTAGCTGGACCACCATCGAATTTTCTTCTTCAGCACAAAAATAGCATTAAAATGAAATTTGAGGGTGAAAACGAACTTCTAGAAACAAAATGCAGCTTCAAACCCGGAGATAGTAATACCTTTTGCCCAGTCCCTTTATTTAGTCCTGCTAGTGCTGGAGTGAAGAATATCACTTTGTTGCTGGATGACTGTACTACTGGATACAGTGGGCAATACAGAATAGGTAGGTAGTTAACATAATTAGCTATAGTAAATCTTTTAACACAAATGCTTGTAGTTATCTTGATTATGAATATTATAATTATTATATATATATATATATAATTAAATCATTCAACTTCCTTTAGTACATATACCTAAATATTTTCTCTTTGTAGAGGAACCCACTATTTTTGTAGATGGATCACTACAAGTGTTGCAAGCTGGTGATACAGATGATTCAGAATGTTCTGCCTTAAACACAGTGTTAATACGGACTACACACAAGATCTGCATCAAGTGGGATCCTGTCCGTGCCTTTGGTGTTGATAGGATACATAGTCTCACTGATAGTGATGCAGAAGTTAAAATTTTTATGCAGTTCACCGGAGCAGGAATTTCTTATAAGAAGGAATGTCCAAGTACATCAGGATGGGGAACAGTTAATGTGACATCTAATTCCAAGTTTAATGTAATGGACAAAGAGGCAAGGATAGTTCCTAACCTAATTCCCACAGACCAAAAAGGCTATGATAGTCCGCCACCTTCCTTGATATTCATTCGTGTCACAGCAGCTATGAATGGTATTGAAGTGTTTGCTAGTACACCTATGATATCATTCCTGCCTACCATATTTTCTCCGGGACAAAACACTGATGTGGTACAAAGAAGTACCTGTGATACTTTAAAGGATTCAAATAAAAACAACATACCGGCACCACCCTGCCCTCAGAATGTCAATCAGGCTTTCTTTGACACAAACCTTGAAGTAGATCCTGGATGCGTGGAGGACTCCAAAGCACCTTTTAACTGCTACACAAACCCTGGTGCAGCAAAATGCTTTAAAGTTTTAAGAAGGTATATAATTTATATACCGAGTATAATAATTATTATTCAACATACTCAGTTTTGGTTGAATACGCATTGGTGGTAATTCAATGCTTTCTCCAATAATACTTAATTATATGTAACTGTATAGAGCTTGGCATACTATAGCTACACAGATTTAGCACTTACAAGCTCATTTTATTTATGCATGCATGTGCAATGATTACATGCTTTTAATGTACAGACCCAGTAAGGTGTATATCGGTCAGTGCTGCTACAACAGTGATGGATTCTTGCTGATCAAAGCACCAGGAATGGGATTGCCAAGGTTTAAACCCGATTCAAGAGACACATACCTAGATCACTTTAGAAAGGATATATGGCCTATTCTGATGTGTTGTACTGCACCAAAGACACCTGATCAGAATTGTGAGGATTATTTCTCGAAAATTCCCACGTCTTCCTCCAAACAGTACAAACAGCCAATTGTTGGTATGTAATTTGTTACTTTTAGTGTGTGTGTGTGTGTGCATGCATGTGTTCGTGCTAAATACTGTTCTATACTATGTCAGATTATAATCGGCCTGAAGGTTAATTCATTCATGCATAGATGTCTCCTGCAAAGGATGCATCACTGAATCATTGTCAAGGAATGCCTTATCTACTTAGGTATGTTGTTTGGTGATCCTCACTTCCGAACATTTGATGGATTACCATACACCTTCAACGGACTGGGGGAGTACATATTAGTTAATGCCAATGATAGCCAAATTGTACTACAAGTCCGAACGGCTGATGCCTCTCTAGCAAGTCCAGAATCAGTTGAAGAGGAGAGTGCCTTTAAAGCCACAGTGATTTCTGCCATTGCTGCTCAGCAGAGAGGACAAGACAGACTACAGGTGGAATTCAATGAGAGATTTGGGGTGGATATGTATGTTAATTGTGATAGAATTTCATTTCTGGAAGACAGCCTTCAAGAATTTGATGGATTTACAGTTTCCCACTCACTGACTAAGACAGCCAACATCACTTTCTCATCCGGAGTCATCTTGAGTGTAACTGGTGAGAATGAGATCCTCAATGTACGTCTGACAATGCCTGCTTCCTTTAAGAACCTCACTAAGGATCTTCTTGGTACATGGAATGATAACACAGAGGATGACTTCCTTACTCCGCGAGAGTCTGTTATTCCTTCCAACTCATCTGAGGAGAAAATTTTTCACAAATTTGGGCAGACATGTGAGTTGGTGTTCTGTCATATATAACTGTTATTATATTATCGCCAGGAATTCCATATAATCTCAGAACCTAATCTTTAATGCATATGCTCCCTACATAATATTGAGGGTAACCCTAAGCAATGTGCAAGTCAATGCACGGGACTATTCTACTGGACTTGAAATTAATATGTATATTATATTTAAATGACGATTTGAAACTGTTTTATATTAAGTAGCTATTGGTATCATTGCTGTCGCCTATTACAATGAATACTCTGCATGCAGGGTCAGTTTCAGATGAGAGCACAATATTCTGTTACGGAAGAGTTAATAGAAGTGACATTGTAAACACTTCATTTGTTCCGAGTTTCAAAACACCTGAGATCTCCGAAACAATTCGTGAGCAGGCTATGGACTTGTGTGGCAATGACACTGAATGCCTGTTTGATGTTGCCATAACTGGTAGTCTGGATGTTGGAAAATCTACCATGGAAAATGTGATGGAGTTCACCAGGAGAATTGCCGAATCTTATCCAGGTGCATGAGTGGATACCATGCTGTGGAAAATCTCAGAGTTTGTATATAATATAGCTGTAATTTGTTATGATGGTATACAGTTGATTGTTTTGTATGTATGTGAATGTAACACAAACCATATATTATTATCTGTACGCAAGAATGAGCAAAAAATTATGTGTGTTCTTACAATCGAAATGCACTTATAATACTATGCAGGGTCTATGTTACTTTGTCAAAGCAAATTACCAATACCACATATATTTAACAATGTATACACAAGGATAAACATAATTAAAATAATAGGTGTGAATCTTCTGGGACTAGTTTACAGTAAATCTTAGGCTAATTCCACAAACATTGATCTATTGCTATTGAAAATTATATAATTAATAATATTTTATTCATTTTATTATTTGTTTATTTGTTTTATTCATGCAATACAGTGGTCTGCGATCCTCCCTGCTTAAATGAAGGAGAGTGTGTTCTGAATGACACCTGCAGCTGTACTGCTGAATATACAGGGCAGCACTGTGAATGTAAGTACAGGCATGCATCGAAATATTTAATCCACATAATCTACCCTTATTCAAATCACTATGTCTCACCTGATTGTAGCCCTTGTCTTCAAAGTAACTGACGACGTTTTGAGTCAATCCACAGTTCTAACTGCTCCACTCCTAATCACTGAAGAGTCAAGGGAACTCTTTGGTGGAGTAGACAGCGTCCCTCTCTGTTATCAGGTACACGGTAGACCGCGCCGATTCTTCTCTCTGATTTCAGATGCATGTGTGAGCCTCAATGCTAAGTATGACAGACAAAGAAACCAAATCTCTGAGACAGTTATCACACAAGTTGGAATTCTTGGCATTGATGAAAATCAGACATGCATACATATAGAGGTCAATGCTGTTGGTTGTCAAGTGAAAGTGGGTAATATGACACTGGATGGGAATTACTGGCAAAGTGGGGTCAGTGTTAGTCGTGCTTCATATGGTGCGAGGATCATCCTTCCAAACTGTGAGTTCCGAGATGTTGGTATTACAGTGAGATGTAGTAGGATACCGTCCAATGGACAAGAACATTTAGAGCTATCACTCTCAAGAACACTCAACTTTAGGTCTACATCGCATGGCTTGATAGGTAAGAATAATATATTTCCATTTATATTTGCTTTATGCACCTTTCATCCGTTTAGACAATTGTATGATGTTGTTTGGGAGGACCATTTTGAATGCTATGTGTGTGTGTGTGTATTTGTGTGTGTGTGTGTGTGTGTGTGTGTGCGTGCGTGCGTGCGTGCGTGCGTGCGTGCGTGTGTGCGTGCGTGCATGCGTACGTGCATGCGTGCGTGCATGCGTGCGTGCATGCGTGCATGTGTGTGTGCAGGTATGTGTGCATATACCTGTGTGTATGAATTTGTGTGTGTGCATGCATGTAAGTGTTTGTGTGTCTGTGCGTGTGTGTGTGTGTGTGTGTGTGTGTGTGTGTGTGTGTGTGTGTGTGTGTGTGTGTTTGTGTCTGTACATGCGTGCATGCGTGTGTGTGTGTGTGTGTGTGTGTGTGTGTTTGTGTGTGGGTGTGCGTGGGTGTGCATGTGTGTGTGTGTGTGTGTGTGTGTGTGTGTGTGTGTGTGTGTGTGTGTGTGTGTGTGTGTGTGTGTGTGTGTGTGTGTGTGTGTGTGTGTGTGTGTGTGTGTGTGTGTGTGTGTGTGTGTGTGTGTGTGTGTGTGTGTGTGTGCATTTATGAGTACATTATATTCATTAATTTTACTGTTTGCATGCATGCAGGGTTCTATCCAGTGGGGGGGGGGGGGGGGGGGGGGGGAGGACAGGGGGAAGCTTCCACTCCAAACTTTCCAGCTTTCACCCCAAAATATTCCAACTGTAGTGCAAATTGCTATAGAGAATTAAGGTTCTACTTGAGCGTCAATATCAACCTTGAATGGTCTAAAATGGCCTCAAATACCATCTTATATAACTTAGAACCTTAAATTTTCCCTGGTGGGGATGCTCCCTAGCTATGTACGTCTATACCCCTGCACTCCACATACACAGCATCTCTATATCTGCACCTCCTAAATTTATACATCTGCATCACTATATCTACACCTCCTTAATTTATACTGCACGGTAGGTGTTTTATAGATGTCTAGAATACCTGTGCCCCCTACTATATATACTAAGTAATTATCCCTCCCCCATCACTATCTTGAAAGAAGCCCTGCTACATCCATATATCACGCAACAGTCATGCACTGTAATACTCAAGCTCCCCCCCCCAAAAAAATGAGAAATTAATCCTATATAATGTAGAACCCTGGCATTTGTATTCTTGTGTCACATATACATTCAGCCCTTATTATGAGGGAAATAGTAAGGAATAGTATAATTATTTTTCTGGTACCAAAATTCCTCAAAATTTGAAAATGCACATTATCAGTACGCTTATTACGTCCACCTGTTGCTGTATACGTATATAGGACAATTTTGGAATATTCCTGCCATGATTGAAAAACTATCCGACCCAGGATATTTTGGTTTCACAAGGCTTCCAAGGTATAAGGTGACGATGAGGAGAGGAGGACGGGTACATTCTTTCACAGCCTATTACTATGGACTGACTTGGGATAGAGAAGGGACTCCCTGTCTGTATGCTGGAGATGGTCAGGGCTACCCCGCAATTGAAGGCAGCTATCTAGACTACAGGGTCAATGGATTGTTTGCTACAATGTACAAATACTCCGCATTTCGGTCTGGTTTCTGTTCTGTGTAGAGAACGGGAACATCGATCTCAATTAATATGTTTAACAGTTTTAGCATCAAGCATAGAGTGTTTGGTATTCAGTGTGATGATATTTTGAAAATCATTTTAAAATTTATTGCATGCAGTTGAGTGAAATATGCAATAACAAGTCAATTATTAATTTAAACAATCTCACCCTAAGACTCAATGTGATTGTAGACTCACATGTCATTGAATTACAGTCATAATAATAATAATAATTGTGTACATGTGTATAAATGCAATATTATTCTAATTCTATATACCCCCTTGAACCCCTAAGCTCACTGTATATACAGCTATTAAATCTTCAAAGCATGTGAAAAAACATACAGTCATGCACATCACATTCTGATTTGTTCAGAAACCACATTTATCCGACACTCCAATGTGAATCCCCATCACCAAGCTGCATACAATTCTATCTAATTTATCCAACACCTGGTTATCCAGCACATTTATGGGGAACAGATCTCGTAGGATAAACCAGATCCCACAGTATGTCCAACCAGCTGTAATTTGCCTATATTAATTTAAAAGCAGACTGAGTCATGCATGACATGACTATGTAAACCTGTCCCTATTCTAGCGGTGCCAGTAGGAACTGTAGTTTATTCGGTGTATAGATACTTATGTAGTTCAGGGTTTCACTGTATGTGCACTGATCAGTCACCTGACATGCATGGTGCATATCTTAATCTGCTAATGCTTTTGCCATATAAAGTATTCATATGGGCAGGTTTGTGGCTGAATTAGGGGCTGTTTACAAGGAGAAAGAACCTCTGTTATTAGATCTGAAACTGACCAAGGGCAGCTGCTATGGGTCTTCCAATGTCATATGGCTGCTAGCATTTCAGGATCTTCATGATAATATATATTTGACAAGTAGAACTAATGTTAATGTATGTACTATGAAACACACACTTCAATATTATTTCATTGACTATGATAATATATTATACATAATATATTATAGTCTAAAAGGACATGTAGTATAATAGATTATATTATATAAAAGTTTATGGTTAGTGTGACGGATTATGATAAAAAATGATTATTATATAGAGATCTACTTAGCTATAAAATGTAGTGGTATTGTGGAACTGGTTAAATAATATACTCAATATATAGATGAGTGATATCAATGATTCTGTTGATATTAATCAGTTTAGTGCAACACGAGGCTAAACTACAACAGCGCAGCATGAGAGTGGCTCCTTTCTAGTCCATGTAGTTTTTTTACAACGACTATATTGAAATTGTTTCTGTTGTTGTATGGTTTCAAGTAAAACAAGTTTAAATTCCCTGGTGCATGAAGCCATGAATAGTCTCCCACTAGATATAGGTTGTGTAATAGGTGTATTCATCAGTGTGACTTGTATGCAAGTATTAAGCAACAATGTTTTTCAAATTCTCCTGTGTACTCTTGATATGCATCATTCTACACAATAGCAGAATTTTGGGGGTTCCTGTTGAGGAATTCATACCATTTGGAGAGGATTTTGGTGATACTATCTTTTTCTCTAATGATGACAACACCACCAGTATCACAGTACCCCTAAAGTTCCCATTCTTCAACAGGCTATACAGTACACTTCACGTAAGTTCTGCATTAATGTAATATGTGGCGATACACACTATGACTGACGGAAATCAAATTGCATGATTTTGTGATAGATCTGCATGTGGATTTACCTAACAGTATACAGCCAATACTTTCAGAGGTGCATGATATTTCATTATATAATGTAATGTTTTACTGTTTGGGTTAAACTGCAAACTTTCCCTTTTGCATAAAGATCAACAACAATGGTCTCCTCTCCTTTGAAGCAGCTGTTCCAGACTACACTCCAATGGACTTTCCCGTCAAGGCGCCTGAGAAAAAAGGGGTTGGGGCAGCTTTTGTAGCTCCATTTTGGGCTGATGTAGACACAAGGCCTGAGAGTGATGCAAATAAAGTTTACTTTAGGAGTACAACAAATCAGTCAATTCTTGACAGTATTAAAGTTATCACTGACAAGATTCAGCTACCTCAATCATCTTGCCTACTATCAAGCAGATTCACTCCAAAATGGGCTCTTGTAGCTACTTGGCTTGATGTCGGTTACTATGAATTGCATACTGATAAGGTATGGACAGATTGTGCCTACATGCAATATAATAAACTGGTCAATATAAATGCACAATGTCATGTATTTTAATATTAATATTCTAAGTCTATCTCCACCCATGCATATAGCTATTAAGTATATAGTATAATATGCAATACATGTGCATTTATATTGACCAGTATAAAAGTCTATCTCCACCCATGCATATAGCTGAACACCTTCCAAGTAGTGGTGACAACTGATGGATTGTTCTCCTTTGCCATATTCAACTATGCTAAGATAGAGTGGGTCACAGGAGACGCTAGTCAGGGAAATAGTGGATTTGGAGGCACCCCAGCCATGGTGGGTGTAAATGCTGGAGATGGAGTGAGATTCTACAAATACAAGCACTCCCTAACAGATGATGTGGTGAAAGTTGTCAACGAATCCAATGTCGATGTACCTGGACAGCAAGTGTACAGAATAGATGATGATAGCCATACTAATATTACTGGAGCTCAAAGCAACGGCTTCAGACTCATTGGAAAGTGCGACTCAGGTATTCCTTGCATCTAATACTCCTACAGTTGTAGAAGATGTGCCGTATTGTATCATGCTAATGAGATGAAATAATAGCATTAGAATACATACAATGTCATTTAGTTGTTTCTCATTACAGCAAATTCTACAAAATCAAATACTGTAACATGAACATGTTCTAGTTATATAATATTTTGAAACTTTCCTGCAATGAAATTTAATATAGTCAATGCTCCTGATATGTATTATAACTTTTATACGATTGCATACAAAATAACAGTATTATAATTTACTAAATTTCCTTAATTTTTCAGGTACACTCTGTATCTCTCCTCCACGTGGTTTCATACATAGTGGAGGAGTACTCACAGTAACTGGACCACCTACGCTCATTCTTCAGGGTAATCGGCATAGCCTACGAATGCGCTTCAAAGACGAAAATGAAGTGCTGTACACAAAGTGTAGCTTTAGGTTAGGGGATAGTGCTGTATTTTGTCCCATCCCATTGTTTAGCCCAACTGGAACTGGAGTGAAGAATGTCACTTTATTGATTGGGGATTGTACCCATGGACATACTACCAAGTATACTGTAGGTGGGTATTGTACAACATAATCTTACACTATTATAATTCTGTATTCACATCATTTTAATATTATGTATAATATGCTGCAACAACTGTGCTTTGTACAGGAACCCCAACTATTTTCGTTGATGGCTCGCTAAAAGTACTCGATGAAGAATGTTCCCAATCCTTTACTAGGACACTTATTCAATCTTCTGATAAACTATGTGTTACATGGGACGCTGCTAAACACTTGGCAACAGAAAAGATTCCTGACCTTGATGGTGTGAATGTGGATGTTTTTGTACATTTTACCGGCTCTGGTGTCTCATATTTTGAGGAAGGATCTAATACGTCGGATTGGGGAACAGTGGATTTGGTGTACAATACCTTAATAGTAGATACATACACTACTACAACTGAAAAGGCCATTTTATATCCTCAGCTAACTCCTACAAACCGTGATCATCATACCAACCCTCCACCTACATTGATCTTTATACGAATTTCAGCTACAGTGAATGGAATAGAGGTGTTTGCCAGCACTCCTCTTCTGTCGTATGTGCCAGCTAGTTTTAGAGGTCAGAACAATTTGGCTACACGCTGTGACCATATCAAAAAATTGTTCCCCATCCAAATAAAGCCTCCACCATGCCCACAGAATGTCAAGCAGGCTTTCTTTGATACCAACCTTGAGGTGGATCCCGGATGTGTAGAGGATTCCAAGGCACCTTTCAATTGTTACATCAATCCGGGAGCAAAGAAGTGCTTTCGAATACTACAGAGGCATGTATTGTATGTCTTTGACTTGACTTGCAGATTGCTTGTATGTTAAGTATATAAATGCACCAGATACCATTGAATATATAATTACGAATATGACCAGCGTACAATATACTAGGATATGTACCATGTCATAGCATAAAATTAAATGATTACATAAATTATGTGTCACTGACTGACAGTGTTTGGAAAGAGAAAAAAAATCATTGTATCATGCACATAAAATGCACTGTCAGGAATATCATCCTTAATTTCTGTACCTGCAGGTCTACAAATACATATATTGGGCAGTGTTGTTATGGTGCTAATGAGGCTTTGATGATTAGGAAGCCTGGAGCTGGTCTAGTACTAAAGCCAGCTCCAAGAGACACCTATCTAGATCATTTTCGAAAAGACTTGTGGCCTATTATTATCTGCTGCCAAAACATTAAGCAACCAGATAAAATTTGCAAGGATTTCTTTGGCGTCTATCCAAACTCTTCAGCTAAAGGCTACAAACAACCAAAAGTTGGTATGTATCATGCATTATAATATTAAACTTAATTGTATCACACATGACATGCATATTTAGCGAGTACATATTGTTATACTGAAACAATAATGGCGAAATATTTATAGACAGTACTAAATTCAATTATAATTTTGACTTGATGCTGAAATTTTACACATCAATGTATATATTATACAAAGCTGAAGGTATTGTTGCTGAATTGCCTTTATGAGGGACATGCATGCAGTTCACCACAGTATATGCCTAGTGCTCAATATTTGACTATAATGACATTTTTCTACCATTGCCGTTATAGATTGACAGACTACGTATACTATTCTAATAATAGCAATTGAATGTTGATACACAAAGAATTTGTATGTGTGCATGGACTAGGTGATTTTTGACTGCATAGGCTCAATGGTTGATTAGTGCTTACATTGTGCTGTATAGTACTGAGATATATTCACAGCTATATACTTATTATGCTGTATAATTGCA